>PVJL010001285.1:0-279652 GCA_004026885.1 Lyroderma lyra | reverse complement strand
AAGGAAGGAAGGAAGGAAGGGGAAGGAAGGTAAAAATAAGGCTTTCTCTCCACTCTGCCTTCCCTTGGAGCTAAAGCTCTATCTTTCTCTGTCCACATTGTCTCCATGGCCATCACCAAACTTCTATGTTCAATAGTAAATGCCTCATGCAGGGTGTGGGGAATGGGACTGTGTTGAACTTCCTAAGAGTCCCCTTTCCTGTCCAACCTTCCAAATCTCCCACCCAAGAAGCATGCACAAAGGCCTGGGAGGTTAAAGGAAAGTGGTTGGATAAAGGCAGGTGGGGTCATGGTGAAGGCTGTGTTGGCCTTAAGTCTTCCAAGTTCAAAGAGCTTTCCCTCTTGCTCTCATTCTCCACAAAGCCAGTGGGGGGAGTGGGGAAAGTATTCTGTATGTAGAGAGAGAAATCCTGGGTCCCACCTGCCCTCTTCCTTCTCATGCTGCCCTGTAACTGTAGGAAGTAAGGTGAGTGCATCTCCCAGGAAGCTGGGAGCCACTCTGAAGCAGAACTGCTGCCTGCTTCCCTTCTGCAGTGTCCCAGTAGCCAAAATGTGCCTGGCACATAGTAAGTGCTCAACTAATTTTTGAAGACTGCATATATGAATGCCATTGACTAGCAGAGACTTTAGGAAAATACTTTCTCTCTCCAAACTTTATTTTTCTTAACTGAAAAACACTGACAGTAACACTGACCTTTTAAAGTTATTGCATACAGTAAATACATACAAAATCACTTTGTACATTATAAATATACTCCAGGAATATAAAAATTTATTATTATTATTATTATAAGGAATGGGTATTTATTATTTCAACTTCATATCTCTGAACAAAGAATATGGTTTTAGTTTAAATGCTAAAAAAGATAGTACACATATTGATTTAGGAAAGAAGTATATTGATGTCTGCCATATATTCTGAAATTTATCAGATTATAAGATGTTTAATGGATATAAGGATGATAATGGATGGATGATTAATAGATGAATAGGTAGAAAGATATGTCATAAAGCAAGAAGAGTAAAACATTCTACAGGTATATACTATAAAATCCTTTCAATGTTTCTATATGCTAGAATATTTTCATAATAAAAACTTCAGGTGAAAAAAAATTAGAAGGAAAAATAAACTTCCCCCAAATCAAACTGAAAGTTCCCATGCGTTCTCTTTCACGGAATTAGCCGGACTCTGGACCATGTCACCAGCTAAGGCAATGACTCATCCTGTAACAAATATTCATTGAGCTCCTTCTGTGCATGCCAGCTAGACATGAAGCCACAGAATAGAGAAGTTCTCTTTAGTAGTGACCACTACCATATTACTAAATATTACAATATAATTTTAAGAAGTGCTCTGACCTGTGAATTCTCAGGAGTCTAAGAATGAAGACATGCTGTCTGGAAAAATCAGGGAAGGCTTCATATTTAACCAGACTTGTGCAGGAGTTTTTAAGACAGAAGCCAGGAGAAGGGTATTCTAAGATCAGAGCACAGTGTGGTCAAAGGCCCAATGGACTGAAGATCAAGAGGGTGGTACAAAGCAAGACCTGGCTGGAGCACAGAGTGCTCATGTCTACAGGGCCAGAGCAGGGCCACAAGGAGTAGGAGGGGCCACAAGAGCCAGAAAGCGGACAGATGAAAAACCTGGCCCATGGGTTAGTCAACCCAATTTATAAGCACCTCCTGTATGCATAGCTCTAAAGAATGAAAAACAAAAGGCTGCCTTTCCCTTGCAGGAGTTAAATCCCAGGCTGCCTAGCTAGAAGCCCATAAACCTGCAGTTTGGCAGGAGGAAGGAGATGAGGCTTGGGAGTGAGGGGTGAGAAAGATTAGCTGTGAGTACACATTCTAGGAGACTTCCCAACTCTCCCCCACACACCCTTCCCCACCTATTATTATGATTAAATATTCAAGTATCTTTGTCCTGTTCAATAGTTTTGCCTTGAATTCTACTTTGTTTGGTGTTTACATTACCACTTTTTCCTTTTGTTGTTGACTATATTTATCTGGTATGTCATAGATAGATATATTCTTCCCCTTTTTTGAGTTCTCCATACTAATTCATTTTTCAGTTGATTGGAGTATGTCCACCAGTAATATTTGCCTTGTACATGACTAATAATTTGGCTACATAGAGAATTTACAGTCTCAAACCTTTTTCTTGAGAAGCCTTTAAACAGTGTTTTCTAATATTCATGTTTCAGAAGAGATGCCCAAGATATATCTGTCTTGTATTTAGATTGTAGGTTGTCTTTTTATTCTTTTATTTATTTATTTATTTATTTATTTATTTATTTATTTATTTAATGTGGGTAAGTTCCCTGGCTGGGAATCAAACCCAGGCCACAGCACTGATAGCGCCGAAGCCTTAGCCACTACACCACCAGGGAACTCCCAGGTTGTCTTTTTAGAAGTGATATTTGCAAGCTTTTTATTTTACCTTTGAAACTCAGAAATTGCATCATAGTTTTCATGGATTGAAAGCATACATTAACCTCCCTTACTCCTGAAATCCACTAAAACAAGAGTAAATGAATATAAATTTAAAAGCATATACCCACAAGGACAAAAAGAATAGAAGCAGCAGCAACCATAAAAAATATTTTGGAAATTAAAACAGATGAAAGAACAGTAACTAACTTTCTTGGGTAGCAGAACCCAAGAAATTTCAACCCTAAACCAGCAGGTGATAAAGCTCAAAATTTCTTCAGTTTGAAAAGGCTGAGGACTCGGCAGTACCAGGTACCTCTGGAAGAGGGAGTGAAGGAGGAACCAAAAATAGGGATATTGATTGAAAGTCTGTGTGATATCAGTTTCCCACCCTACTCTCTGCAGCCAGATTAGTGCCTGTCATGAGTGAAGACTGGAGAATGTATTCTCTGAAGACAGAGGTTCTGACACCAGGAACAGTTGACATCATTCACATTTAAAACGGAATCAAATGGGAGTTCAATCACTAAATATTGAGACCTCTGGACTCTTCACTTAGAGCTCTGGCACCCAGGCTTACACTCCCAGAAGAGCTTTCTTTGACCAAGGCCAAGAGAAAAATTCTAACAGCACTGACATTGACGTTCCCCCAGAAAACACCCAGCTTGGTCATCCTATGGTGAAGTCCGTGATCAACAGGCGCCCAGAACCTTCAGTAGGATTTTTAGCTGGATGTGAGTGCACAGCCCAGGATCATCAGAAATTTGAGAAAAATCTCTGATCTGGAAGATTAAGGTCAAAACAAACACAGGGGGAAAAAGGGGATTTGAAAAAAAGGAGATGATGTTAGGAGTCTTGATAAAATATTCAAAGGATGAAAAAACATTGTATCCACAAAATAGGAGAATAATATACTAAAAGGAACATTCAGAAAAAAAATGACACTTAGAAAATAAATATGAAACCAGAAGTGAAAAGGTAAGTGAATGAGAACATTTCTGGTCACCTGAAAACAATCAGCAGCTCAGCAGTGCCCAGGGCAGAACCAACACAGAGCAGGTTTCTCAAAGGAGTCAATCAGTGAACGAGGGTATAAGGGAATCCTTCCCACCTGTGACCTACCTTCTGTGCCTCGTGGCACAGTCCGTCTGACTGTGGGTCCAAGAGCCCAAGTGGGTCAGAGCTCCATGGACAATGCCAAACTTGAGCCCCAGGGAGAATCATGCAGCAGCCCGACAATCAGGCACCCACAGGGTGCCATTCAGCAGCATTCATAACCTTAATTAAGCCTGACCCTGTCCCTGTAGAGTATAAATTATTCCCCTTTTACAGATGGGAAAACTGAGGTCTGGAAGCTAAAGGGTGACTCTTGGCTGGAGATGGGTCTAAAAAGAGAACCCATAGTTTGTTTATGTGTCTCCAGAGCTCTTGTCCCTTTCCTATTTTATTCTGAATATGAAAATAATGTATGTTTATTTCGAAAAATTCAACATTTCAGAAATAAAACAAGGTATAAAGTGAGAAGGACCCTGGCAACCCTCCAGGTATAACTGTGGTCAACAGTTAGAAGCCTAGTCCTCCATCGTGTACTCTCTATGACATGGCAATGCGTTGTCTAACGGGATCATTCTTCTTCTTTTAATATGCAAATGTATTTACTCTTTCAGATGAAGATTACAATACATTAATCCAATTCCCCCTCCTAACCCCTTAGGATTTGATGAAAATGTCATTAAATGTGTACATCAATGGGGAGAATTACTGTTTTTCCAATTTCAAGGCTTTTCATCCATGAACATGGTATTTTCTCTAGTTACTCAGACCTTCTTTAACATATTCTAGTAAAAATTTATGTTTTTCTTCATTTATGCCTTAACTATCCCTTACTAAGTTTGTCCCAATGCATTTTATCATTTGTGTGGCTATAAGAATAAGATGCTTTTCTTTTTCTCAGTTATATGTTCTGTTTGTTATGGCTGTGGTATCAGAGAAAACTATTTATACATTTTACTACACTTGCCTCCTTAGCTTCACAGTTTTAAATTTAACTCTCTTGGATTTCTTTAAGTAAACACACATATCATTAAAAAGTGTGGTGATTTTGCTCTTCCCTACCAATATTTATATTTCTTATTTATTTTTCTTATCTTACTGCCTTTGCTAGAAACCTCCAGGACAGTGTTGAATAATGCCAGTTGATACAAGCATCGCTGTCTTATTCTTGTCTTCACGGGAAGCCTTTAGTATCTTACTATCATATTTAACATTTCTGGCCTCCTCTTTCAAAGCCTCCATTCTCCTTCTTACCCCATGCCTCTATCAAATCTCCAACTTAACAGAGGCTTTTCCTGAGGTCTTAGACAACGGAAGCTTATTTAATCTTTGTAGTTTCTTTTCCTGGATGATGTTCATTTTAAGCCTCTGTAAATAACTTACCCTTTATACTAATAAGACACAGAATTCTGCCAAGGCACAGCGGCTGCTAAGGGACCAGGGAGCTAGCACTTGCAACAGACCTACAAAATAGCATCCACGGAGCAAAGCATATTTACAGGTACGATCTCCTTACTCCTCAAAGCAGACGCTACATGGTTGTTATTTTGTTTACTCTCACTTTTCTGATACAAGTCTGTCTCCAAATAACTTGTCCCAAGCCACATAGCTAAGTGATAGGCACAGAATTCTAAGCCAGGTTGCCAGGGAGAGCTTGTAACTCTCACAGGCTTGAGTGCTGAATGTAGTAGGAGTGATGTAAGAAGTCTGGACCCAAGAGGAGGCAGATGTTGGGGGTCCAGTGGGAGTGGGGCATCTTCTCCTTCCTTAGAACCCTTGCTGAGCAAACAGTATGTAGGAGGGGCTCTGCTGCCAGGGTGGCTGAGGAGGGCTGGCCCTACAGGAATCAGGGCATGGCACTCCTCCTGGCACCCCTCAAGTCCTCACATGGGCATTAATGTGTGGAATAGGCCCTGCTCTGTGAGGGGAAGGCCTGGATTCTAGTCCCAGCTCTATCACTGCGTGACCTTGGGCAAGTTGCTCCCTTCTCTGGCTCTGGCTGAACACCTGGAAAAGAAGTCTAAGCCCCTTGGCTAGAGAGAAGAAGAAAATGCATTTGCACTCTAGAAATGTTTCTTATGTCTTTCAATTAAACAAGGCAGATGCATACATGCATTTATCTCTACTCTCTCCTGTAATCCAATGGAAGAACTTACACAAGAATTTTTTTAATAGACAAACAAGAAAGGGGACAAGGGTATTCATGTGTTTTGGGGAAACAGAAAATGCAGGGAGGCATCTGCAAAGCTGAGAGGGCCCAAGTAAAAGCTGCCTGCAATGCGGGAGCCAATGAGAAGATTGCCTGCTCCTGCCACAAAGCCCAGAGAGGCTCAGCAATTGGAGGCAGCATATCTCAAAACACAGGCAAAGACGGATGGCTGAAAACAAAGAGAAAGTTGGACACATACCTGCCCCATTCCTCAGCCACCCAGCAGGTGACTGGCCATTTAGTACTCAGAGAGGCTCCAGAGGGGGCAGCCAGTGAGAATAGAAGGAGCAGGTGAAAGTCCATATACTGATTGAGACCCCCCAGTTTCCTTCCCTAAACACCAGCAACCATGCTTATCCCCCGGGATGGAGGATCCTTTTCTAGAGAAGCTCAATGGTCCCAGAAAAAGCACCTAGAAACACTGGCATTGAGGGTCTCCCAATGCAACAACCAGATCCCCATCCAATCAATTACTCCTGTGAAGCCCCCAACTAACATGCCCCACCCAGGCTCAGAGCATTTTTTAGTCCTTTTCTCTTAATTAGGAACAAAACAAGTGAAAGAAAAAAAAAAGGAACTTGGAAGAAGTGGATACAGTGCAGGGAAGAAAAGGAAATTAAAGGAAACTGTTATTATCCTTAGATAAAAGAACACACACGACACAGAACTGAGAGAGAGGGAGGGAGAGAGAGAGAGAGAGAGAGAGAGAGAGAGAGAGAGAATCCACACCACACAAGAGCTCTTGGAAACTAAAAAAGATGAGAGCCACCTGGCCTGGGTTCAATTCCCAGTCAGGGAGCTACCCACCCCCCCAAAAAAAAGACAAAACAAAAAAGGCAATAGTAGGGTCTGATGATAAGGACAAAGAAAATTTATCAAAAGCTAAAACAAAAAAAAGGCAGAGATGGGAAATTAAAAAAACAACAAGGAAAGTAGAACATCAAGCTAAACATCAAACATTCATCTGAAAGAGAGAAAAGAGAAAACAGAAGAGAGGAAATCATCCAAGACAAAAATGCAAAAATCTTCCCAGAATAGAAGGTTCTCAGTTTCCAGAAGGAAAGAACTGAGTACATAAAACACTAAATGAAAATAGACTCATTGGAGTTCCCTGGTGGTGTAGTGGCTTAAGGCTTCGGCGCTGGCGCTGCAATGCCGCGGCCTGGGTTCGATTCCCAGCCAGGGAACCACCCACATTAAAAAAAAAACACAAGAAAAAACAGAGTCACACTAACACCATCATAAAACTTCAGAACAGCAGGGACAAAGAGAAGATCATAAAAGCTTCCAGAAAGGAAGGCACAGGTTGCACAGGAAGGACAAAGCAAAATGGCATCAAAATTCTCAACAACCACGCTTGAAACTCAAAGGCAATGGAGTAAAGCCCTCAAAATTCCGAGGGAATATGATTTCCAACTTACAATTTTATTTCCAACCCAACTATTGCTCAGTTGTGCAGGTAGGAAAACAAATTTTTTTCTGGCATGCAGTCTATCAAAAATGTTACCTCTCATTACCTTTTCTAAGGAAGCCACCAACACAAGGGAGTAAATTAAGGAAGATGACAGGGGACTGACTACTTTGATAAACATAGTTAAAAGCTTGTTTTCCCTGAGTTCTCTTGTTCTCATGCCCCAAGATTTCCAACAACAAAATGGTCAACTCTAAAGTGCATGTTTAGTCACATTCTACCATTTCTGAAATTGAGACTACCTTGCAAACTGATAGCCTCTTAGGTCAATAAAATATGGCAGCAGCTGACAGTCGCTGTTTTCCAGCTAGCCATGGTATTTCATGCACTATTTTTCTCTTGGTTTCACAACTTCCTGAAATGAGTTTTACGAACCCCGTTATGAACACCAAGAAACGGGGACTCCATGGGGCGAAATGAAGCCTTGCAAGGCAGGGCCTAGACGGTGTGAGTTGCAGGTGGAGCAGTTACCAAAAGCTTTAGATAGAGCATCTTGTTTGAGTCTCCACAATCCTCTGCCCATTTGACAGATGAGGGAAATTTGGCTCAGAGAGGTTAAGTGACGTGCCCTACCTCACACAGCCAGTAAGCGGCAGAGCCAGGATCTGAACTCTCTACACTGCCACAGCCTTTTGGCTGGCAGCGGCTGTGTTTCTATGGGAACCAAGCACAAGGTGGGGGAGCCCTTCTGTGTCCCGGCCCCACTGCTGGAGCTCTAGCAGTACTCACCCCAAGAGCCTGTCCCGGGCCAGGTCTGACAGGTAGCGCTTGGTTTCATTCATGTACAGGGACCGATACCGCTGTCGTCGGTCCTTTGTCTCCATCAGCCAGATGTTGAGGTAGCGGCCCACACCCACGGGATTCTGCATCAGGGAGAGAATGTCAACAAACTTGTCACCTGGCCTAGAGACTTGATCTCAGGCCTCTTCCCTTCCCCTAAGCTCTTCCCTACTCCATCTGTTAAGAGTTGAATTGTGTCCCCCAAAAAGATATGTGGAAGTCCTAACCCCCAGGACCTCAGCGTGTGACCTTATTTGGAAATACTGTAGTTGCAGATGTAATTAGTTAAGATGAAGCCCTACTGGAGCAGGGTGGGCCCGTAGTCCAATGTGACCGGTGTCCTGATTAAGAAGAGACACACGGGGAAGAGGCCGAGACGGGAGTGGTGCGTTTACAAGCCGAGGAACACCAGGGGTTGCCAGCCACCACCGAAAAGTAGGAGGAGGCCAGGAAGGATTCTCCCCCACAGGTTTCGGAGGGATCACAGCCCTGCTGACGCCTGGATTGCAGACCTCTGGCCTCCGGAACTCTGAGGGGACGGATCCTTTCATTTCAAACCGCCTAGCCTGTGGCACTGGGTTACGGCAGCCCTAGGAACTCACTATACCATCCCACTCAGAAACCTGGGTCATAGATACAAGAGGTCAGAGAGGAGACGCAACCTACGCAGGGCGACTGACTAGCGAGGGCAGAACAGCAAAACAGGGTCCTGCCGCCTGCGGGAAGCGTGCCCAACGTGAAGCTGAGCTTGCTGCCCACAGGGAAAGGCCTGTCTTGCGGGGGAGCAGGCCCCGGGCTATACGGGCAGCGAGGCATCCTACCCTGGGAGCAGGGCAAGCTCAGCCTCTGGAACCCTGATTCACCCCAGCCCCTCCCACTTGACCAGCACTGTAGTAGCAGCAGGGTCGCTGGACTCTTGTCTAAACATCTTATTTGGGGTGTTTGAAGGAAGTCTCCCCCCCACAGGAAATGTAGGCTGGGGGTGCAAGGGGGTGACCTGCTGGTTCTCATGAGAGTCGGACAGGGCATGCTGGGACCAAGCTATCTCTCAGGGAGGTCAGGAGGTGGGATGGCTGCGTGCTGCCCTCCTCAGAGGAGGGAGGGCTCAGGTGTGGGGGTGTGGGAAAGGGCAGTGGGAGCAGGACATGAAGGCAAGTAAGTTACAAGCAAGGTGTTCCCAGGGAAACCAGGAGGGACCTTAAAAATGCACAGCTGTTCAAAGCCCAGCAAAATGAACCAGAGCTACTGGAAGTCAGGACAGGGGAAGGTTGCATCAGGCTCACACGGGGATGGCTTCCTCTGGGAGGGGCAGGGAGGGGAGGAGGAGTGGACACAAGGGGTCCTTGCTCAACCAGAAATGAGAAATGGGCCGACTCCACCAGCTGCCGCTGATACCCCAAGACGGATACGAAGAGAGAATGGAGGAAAAGAAGAGAATGAGCTGGCTGCGGGGTGGTGTTCCTTAGCACAGTGGTTCTCCAAGTGTACTACCTGAAATAGCAGCATCTGTATCACCTGGAACTTGTTAGAAATGCAAATTCCCAGGCCCCCAGCCCAGGCTAGTGACTCAGATGCTGTGGCATGAGGCCCAGAAATCTGTGCTTTAACAAGCCCTCCAAGGTGATGCTAACGCCCACTCAAGTTGGAAACCAACGGCCGTAGAGAAATAAGACAGTGGAGCTGCCCATCACTGTGTCCCCCCACCCCCTACCCCGACCCAGACCCACTCACCCACTGTCCCATAAGCGTCTGGTAGCCCTTTATGCCTGTCCGCTTCGAGGACATCAGGAAGGGTGGATGCCTGCCTTCTCCGCATTTCTTCTCTGGAGGAAGCCACGAACCGGGACCAGATGTGGCCTGGGGTAAGGAACGAAGGCTGAAAGCTGGGGAGGTCTGGCAGTGGTCAGCCAGGGGTCAGGGCAAGTGAAGTCTCCTGGCAGCTGACCTTGCCCAAGTGGCAGCCCTGGGCATTGAGCAAAGAATGGTGGGAGATACCCAGCTCACCAAAAGCCCATCATCCAGGAGCGAAGGGGCCCTATGGTACCTTCATGCCCCATGCCACCCATGCTAATCCCCACCCACTAGCCTGACACCTCTGGCCAGGTTCCCAAGGGACCTTGAGACCTGGCAGGGTCCACAGAGGTGTTCTCTGCCCTGGCCTGGGGAGCAGAAGCCACCCAGATTTGGGAGCTAGATTAACTGGATTCCAATCGTATTCTTTCTTGCCCTTGCTGGGGGAGCCTAGGCAAATCCCTCCCTCTCTCTGGGCCTCCGTTTCCTTTTGAGAAATACAAATGGTAGCCCCTCCATCAGGGGGCTGGAAGGTATGCCTGGCCCAGGGCAGGCATTCAGAAAATGCCGGTAATCAGCCCCCAGACCCCACTTCCTCCCAAGTCCTTAGTGGTTCTCTCCCAGCAGGTACAGACTCTGCTTGGAGGTCCCAGCTAAGTCCAGGGCCTACTCAGAGGACTGGCTTGCCCCCCACCCCAACAAGAAAGACGTGCACCCCTCCTTTGGCCAGAATAGGTGTGCAGCCCATCAGGGGAGAGCCCTCATTCATGCTCTGCCCTGCCCCAGTGTCCTCCCCTGGCCCCCCTCCAGGGGCAGGAGGGGTGGGGTGGAGGGAACGCTGGCCAGGCACTTCCAGGTACCAGCTTCCGTGCTATGGGCTCTAGTCACTGCCACCTGGATGTGCTCCCAGGACAAGCATGCAAACCAAGGCCCGGGGAATGAGAGGCCTCATGCAGCGTGAGTGCTCAGTGCAAGACCCGGACTGGGAAGCAGGTGGGGCTGACCTCGGAGGCTGAGATCCACCCACACCCCACCCCAGGCCCCAGGAGAGCCACCACCAAGACAGGGAGCAAGGCAGGGTCTGGGAGGACACGGACGAGTTTTCGGGGACTCTGGCCACGGGTGACACAGTAAATCCTCTCTGCAGGGGTTTTCGGGTAGCGGGCAACTGTGGAAAACACCCCACGCTTCTTATTGTGACGTGAGTTAAGTTCGTCCACGAAGCTCTTGAAATTCATCAGTTCCACGGGCTTTTTTCCCTGAGAAACAGAGAGGGGTAAAAGATACCTGTTATGCCAAGATAATCAAGGACCCCCTTTCTGGTCCCTCTGCAGCAATCAGAGAAAAGCAGGGGGCCACACCATGTGGCTTCACTCCCCACACTGCCCGAGGACCTCCCAGGCCAGCCCCGGGGCCCACCGACCTGGGCCAGAGAGACGCAGCCCCCAGCCAGGGGCGGGGTGAGTCTGACAGAGTCTCCAGCACCCTGTGTGCCACACCCCACGACACAGCTTAGGTTTCTCCGGTCCTTTCTTTCACTCAGTTCCTGAACATTCCTGACCCAGGCTCTGTTCAGAGCAGGAGTGACAATCCAAATATTTAAAAACCAGGAGAACACAGAGGACTTTTAGGGCAGTGAAAATACTCTGTATAAGACTATAATGCTGAGTACATGTCATTATACATTTGTGCATGAGCGAACCCTAATGTATAATGGGTGATAATGCCACATCAACGTACATTTATCGGTTGTAATGAACCTGTCCCTCTGGGGTGGGAGTTTGAGGGTGGCAGAGGCTGTGTGTGGAAAGGGGACGGAAGGTACATAGAGACTCTGTACTTTCTGCTCTGTTTTGCTGTGAACCTAAAACTTTTCTAAATAATAAAGTCTATTATTTTTCTTAGATAGTAAGAAATAGGATTAGGTGGCCTGAGCCCTGGCCAATCAGAATGGGGATTAGCTGTAGGGCCTGAGGAGGGTCCCAAGGCGCCCGCCCCAACCCCCCTCTGCTGGGCAGGAACACCTTAGTAGCTGGTCATGGGAAAGTCTAGGAGGCCTGGGGGAGCTGGCACCAGGTGGGAGGGCTCAGCCCAGTGGCTATTTACCAACTGGTCCGAAAGTATTCAACATTTCACCACCCCCACCACCCCCACCCCCCACACCCCTGCTCTCCTCTCATTCCCAGCCCTGCTGCTGCCCTTTACCATAGCACTCAGTGTCACCACCTGCTGACACTCTGTATTGTTTCTTTTGCCATGAGAATGTAAACATTATAGGGGCAGGTTTCCCCTGCACCCAGACAATTACCTGGCCTAAACCTAGTCACTGAATGCATAGTGGAGGCCAAAGGAACAGGTAATTACACAAATATTTAAGTCCAGTTGCTTTGAGCATGAAGGAAGCAAAGCACAGTGTGCGAAGGATCACACAACAGGAAAAGGGTGGGGGATCAAGCTAAAATTCTACCTCAGTTTCCCCTCTCGAACTTTCAGTTCTCTGCCTTCTTCATGCCACTAACCCGGGTAGCTTAGCTGGGTCTCTGATGCCCAGGCAGTGTGTCCAAAACAGCAGGACACCCTGACCTGAGCTGCCAAGGTCCCCACAGGCTTTGTGGCCAGCCTCCCATCCAGTCCTGGCATTGTGGCCATCTGCACTTCCTCTGCAGTTCACTCCAGTGCAGAGGAGAGAGAACTGGCAGCCAAGTCGGACAGACACTGCTGGGGGCCCACATCCCAGCTCTGGGCCTTACCCCCAGTGTGGCCAGCCTCAGCTTCCTCATCTAACACAAGGGGCCATAGCCCACCCTTGCTGTGAGGGCGATGTGAGCGGGGTGTGGCTAGCACCCTGCCCAGCAGCAGCAGGCATACAGAGTGGTGTTCCCAGTGGTGGTGAGGCCTGCCATCCTGCTGAGGAACACCCCCCACCCCCATATCTCACCTGGGTACACACCTGCACAGAGTAATGTCCATAGGCCAGGGGCTTGTTTCTGTCACCAGAGAAAATGTCATAGAAGCCACGGGTGCCCATGGATCGTTTCAGGAATTCTTCCGTGCTACTTTTCAAGGAATAGGTGCATGGTGCCAGACCACTCCCCTAGAACAGAGCACACATGCCAGTCCTGGCAGGAGGGCTGAAGCAAGCCATCACGGGTCTCGGTTTCCCCATCTGCTTTGGGAGCCTGCCCCCAGGACTGTGCAGGAAGGCAACCAGGCCTGGCCAGCGGAGCGGGGTGGATACCTGATGATTCAAGGGGGGCAGCTTGTTGGTCATCCTGCCCATGAGGCCCTCAGAATGAGACCGGTTCCAGGCACTCTCCTCCAGCTTCGTGTACGGGTTGCCCTTCTCCCCATAACTTCCAGGACCTGGATTGTAGTTCTGTATGGGGTGAGAGGGACATAAAGGCCATCAGTCCCACTCCTCATGCTGCCAGGGGCCCTGCGTGTCAATTGCCTAGCACCGTTGGCCCGCGAGCCTCCGCCACTGCTCAAACCTTCAGTGCTAAGTTCAGACTCTTCTCCAGGACCCTACTGGCTTGTCCAATTTATCTCCTACTGCTTCCTTCCTACATCCCCACTGCAGCCAAAGCGGGTCCTTGCTGGTCCCCAAACACACGCCATTCTGCCAACCTGCTTGCCTTTGCTTACTTGTGATGTTATTGCCAGCTGAAATGTCCTTCCTGCCTTCTTTGCCTTAGAAAATTCTTCTAACCCTGCAAAGTCAGCTCAAATATTCTCTTCCCTGGGAATGAAGCCTTCCTTCCCTTGGCTCCCAGACAGCTGCTTGCTTTGGTGGTCTCAGAAATTCCATCCATTACAGCCCTGTGTCATAGCCCTGCATTTGCACGAATGCATTTCTCACTGTGCTGTAAACAGTACTGTGACCTGGGAGGGTCTGGAGTCTCGGGTTCGAATCCTGACTCTCCTGCTTCCTAGCTGAGTGATCTTGGGCACACCACCCATTCCTTCTGAGCCTCATGGTCCACATTTGTAACATGGGGATAGTAATAATTTCTTCCAGGGTAATGAGGATGAAATGAAATAATGTCTGTAAAGCCTCTGGCATAGTGCCCAGCCCGTAGTGGGCACCCACACATGCTAAGTTAGGGTGGGGTAGCTTTCTTGGTGGAGATAGTGGGAAGAGGAGGTAAGAAAGGCTGAAAATTATGGCTGGAAAGCTGGAATGACCATCCAGGACCTTGACTGCCAAGGTCGGAAGTATGTTCTTTGCAGGTGGAGTGAGGAGAGCCACTCTGCTGTGTAGGTGGGTGGACAGGTGGGTGGACAGAGGTCCTTGCGCAGAGACCCAGCAGGATGTTGGTCGCTGCTCTGCTCTGCGTCTTTTAGCCACGAGGGGTCGCTGCCGCTCCACGATGGCTCAGCCCGCCTCCGGCCCCAGGAAGCAGCCCTTGGGGACGCCGCCCGGAACTCCGGAGGAGGGAGCTCTGCTGGGCCAGCCAGGCTGCTTCAGCACCCGACGTGTTCTGCCGCAGAGGAGCGCGACTACACGTCGCTCCAGGAGCCCGGTTTTCCGGTGTGCTCAGGAGAAGAGCCCTGACGTTGGACGCTGGGTCCTTGCATCATGTTAGGTGCTTCACAAGCTTAATGCCTTGGTCCTGGAGATGACCGGATAAGATCAAATCAGCGCCTTCCGCAACTAGCAGATGGGGAAACTGAGTCTCAGAAAGGCAAATCTTGTGTCCAAGGTTCCCACCTCTGGAAAGGGGCAGCTCGAGGGTTCCACTCTAAAATCCACCATCTGTACCAGCCATCATGCGTGTGAAAGGGCGATGAGCACGACAGCGTCCCAGGGGACCTCCGAGGTGCGGGTTATCACAGGTGAGAGTGGCCACTGCCCCTGGAGCCCAGGACAGAGCGTCAGCAAAGCCTCCTCGCCCTGTTCCTTCAAAACCTTCAGGCTCAGAGGGGTAGTAACGCACTTGGGCTGATGTGAGCGCTCGTGATTTTAACTAGAATATTAGGTTGTCAGAGCTTTTGGGACCCAGGCAGGAGGAGTGATTAATTCGGGCTGTGTGGGAATAGAGGGACTGGCACGTACCGCAGGTTGCCGTGTATAATGCGCACCTTTTGGCCCACATTTGTGAGGGGAAAAATAAGAATGTGCTTTATACACGGGTAGTACTAATTCTGTATCTATATAAATGTTTTTAATACTTTTATTTATGCCTATGAGTTAAAAATGTAACTAGAAATCAATAACAATATTCATATGCAAATGATAATTGGTTTTTATATAAAAAATTAAATACCTAAATATAAACAACAATTTGAATTAAAAAATTAAAATGAAAGGCTTTTCCCTGAAAGTTTAGGCCAAAAATGTGGGTGCCAATTATACACTGGAGCACATTATACATTGCAAACACAGTAGGATTTTTTTAGCTGGACTTTGAAAAATGACAAGAATCTCAGGAGATGGGTGTGGGGAAATGGGCAGGTCCCCCAGGCAAAGGGGCAAAGGCAGGGAGGCCGGAACCAGACGTTTGAGGTGAGTTGGGAGAGGTAGGATGGGAAAAGGATGGGAAGGGCCCCGGAGGCCCTCCGAGGAGGCTAGCTGAGACCTGATTCTGCAGCCTGAGGGCTTTAGGAAGACACTGGCCATGCTAGGAGACTAGGGAATCCAATGGTAAGAGACCTGGGGGCAGGGGGGCATTGCCTTGGGCCAGGATGGGGGCAGTAGGAATGGAAAGAGAGGGATAGGAGGAGGACAGGAGATGGGAGCAAACCCTGAGACTGGGGGAACAAGGTGTGATGAGGTTCTGGCTCTGGCAGCTAGGTGGCGCCATTCTCTGGAAGAGCACGTCTGGGGTGGACGCTGACATGGGGGGTGGAGTGCAGAGTTTCAGGTCCTGAGGGACCCTGGGGTGGGGATCTAAAGCCATCCATATGAAGCCTGACTGAACAAGTGAGATCACCCCAAAGAGGTTGCGGTGGGTGAGGGAGCTGGAGGAGAGCAGCAGTGGAGGGAGCCCGGCAGAGGAACTCCAGGACTGCAGAGCCTAATGTCCCAAAGCCAAGAGAAGGGAGAGTGCACTGAGGGAGGAGTGGTGGCAGTGCCCAGTGCCAGTGGGGGATGGGGTTCAGAAACCAGAAGGGAAGGCATTGCTTTTGCAGGGGGTGTGGTTCGCCAGCCCAAGACTCTCTGGGGAGGGAGTCATGGGGCCCCAAAGCTGGCACCCACAGTTTTGGAATGTGGTGTTTGTAGACGTGCAGTGGTGGGGGGGACAACTGGAGGGAGGGATCAGAGACCAGAGGCCATCAGGTTCCTAGCTGAGGTCTCACAGCCAGACGGTGACTGAACAAAGCAGTCCTTGGAGGGGCACTACTTTCACCCAACTAGGACAGTGCCACCCTTTGAACTTACTGTCCAGAGCTGAGCCCAGGAAAGCAGCTGAGAGAAATGCCGCAGGGCCTTGCCAAGGTTATTACGAGAGCAGATATGGCGACCAGGGCAGAGAAAAGATAGCTGGAAGGGAGGGACAGGCCATGGCTCTGTCACCTTGCTCAGCCAACACTCACAAATGCCTCAGAGCTGGGGGCTGGGGACACAGGAAGGAGGCACACAGCATCAGAGATGTTCTTCCAACTTCCGTGCCATCAATTGGACTTTAGACCCTGTCTAGGAACAAAATCCAAGGGCGCCAAGCCTGTAGTTACATGTGGACGCCTGGATTCAAGTCCTGCTCCGGCCACTTCGTAGCGCTGTTACCTCGGGCGGTTGCTGAAACGCTCTGTATTCCAGTTTCCTCCTCCAGAAAGTGGAGATAATGATGGTGCCTGCTGCACAGGGTTGTTATGAGGATTAAATTAATTAGTCCGTGCAAGCGCTTCCTGGTATGTGGTGAGTGCTGTGTGAAGTGTCAGCTATGACTATAATACTTCAGATTTGAAGGTAATGACTCATTTTTAAATGCCTCCAGGCATCCCCTCTCACTAAGCGGCAGTTACCGGTGTCTGTTCCTAAAGATTCAGGTACTCATCCCCTGACCATCCCCTGGCCGTGGCAGAGTGACTTCCGGCCTCAGAGAAGGCTTCACAGGGGTGAGGTGTGAGGGAGAGGCCCTGGATATGGGGTTAGACGTTCTGTGCTGTGGTTGTACTGCCCGGGGCAAGCAGCTTATCCTCTCTCAGCCTCCAGGGTCACCTCAGGAGTGAGTGTAACCAGTGAGAATGTTTGGAGCACCAGGTGGCTTGGGAAGCACGCATGCATTTCGTCTCCGGACACTTCATGTGAGCCTACTGTGTGCCAGGCACTATTAGGACTTCGGGATTCTGCAGCGAATAACCTAGGGAGATGTGGGTCACCTTCAGGGGCTGATGTCCAGTGAGGGGGGTGACACGAAACATGATCATGATAGGGACTCCTAGGAAAAAGAGATGTCACCTAGTGGGGCCTCAGGTCAGACGGGGAGCTGAGAGCTAAGGGACGAGTAGGATTTCCTCAGGCGAAGGGCCGTGTGGGGAGCAGGAACATTGCTGGCAGCGGCGACAGCAGGAGCAAAGCCCTCGCTGAAAGAGCGTGGTGCATCTGAGGAGCTGGGAGGAGAAGCGTGCCCAGCACGGAGGTCGTGAGGGCTGGGGAAGCGAGGCACTCAGCAAACTGCCACACTCACTCGGTGTGGCGTGACTCCTGTCTTCTCTCTCACGACCGTGCTGAGCTTGAACCCCACTCAGCATCCCCCCCACACATGGGATGAGCAGCCCAAGACGCCACTGCAGCCTGCCTGCCACTCCCACCTCTCCCAGCCGTCACCTCCCATCTGGTCGCCTGCTGCAGCCTCCGACACTCGCCCCCACAATCAGGGTGTGCCTCTGAAAATGTGTCAGGCCCTTCCTGTCAAAACCCTCCACGGTCCTCCCACAGCACTCGGAGTCAAACCGGAAGCCCCCACGTTGCTGCGGGTCCGCGGGGCTGGCCCTCGGTCCTCTGCTCTTTTCTCCTCCCGTCCTTGCCCATTCCCTCGGGCCACGCTGGCCTCCTGCCCGCCGGTCTAACTCGGGGCCTCAGCCTTTGCTGTTCCCGCTTGCCCGGGATTCGTGGAATTGTTCCTGCAGACAACACGAGTCTCAGGTGCTTCCATCCTGCAGTGTTTTCTGAGGTCGCCTCCGCCCAGAGGTCTGCCCTGGTCACCCTATAAATTATACCCCAGTCACTCCCTATCCCTTCCCTGTCTCATTTGCCTCACAAGCCAGATATGACATGCTTCTTTAGATTGTCATTTCTACCACTAGGACGCCAGCTCCATGAGGGTCAGAACCTTGTCTTCATCACTGCCGGGTCCCCAGGACCTACCACAGTGCGTGGCACTAATTGAGTGTCCATCATTATGTGCTGGCTGGCTGACTGGATCGCACATGGATGAGTTGGCTGAGCACCTAATGTACGCTGAGCTCTGTGTTAGGGACTCAGAGGTGACCAGACCCATGCCTGCCAGCAGGGAGCTCCCGGTCTGCTTGGGACGACAGACACAGGCATATGTAATACACCAACCAGTGGGCTGAGGCTGTGGCTAGAAAGCCGAAGGCTGTCAGGACCCAAAGGAGATGTGTGGCCATGTGTGGGGAGGGGACGGAGGAGGGGGAGAGCTTCCAGCACCACCCAGGCTGCATGCTCTGCAGGGAGTGGGGGGCGGGAGAGTTCCCGCTCCTCCTAGGGGAGCACCTACCCCGATGAGTCCTCGGAAACGAGCCTCCCCGGAGCTGAGCAGCCCCCGGGTGCTGCATGGTTTCTGCTGCAGCTGCTCTAAGAAGTCTTTTAGGTTGTAGGAGCCAGGCCCCAGCTTTTCCTTCTGCACCAAGAGAAGAGAGAAGGTGAAAACCTTAAACTTGGGGATGTCCACAGGGGAAGGAGCCCGGCGGATGACGGTTTTTCCTTAACAAACAAGCTCTACTTGGGCCTGGGAGGACACTGAGGCCACCTCTGGAGTGGGAAGGGGTGCAAACCAGGCCCTCACCTGCAGCTGCTTTTCTCTTATGATGGCCTGGTACTGGAAGTGGGGCATCTGGGTCAGCCGGCTGGCTTCCTGGGACTTGGCCCAGCCTGTGCCCACCTCCTTCTTCAGCTTCTTCTTGCTGAAGCAGGTCTCCTTGCAACCATAGGTCCCAGGTCCTATGTGGGACTGAGGCAGAGCACAGTCAGAGCTGGACCAGCCACACACACCCAGTCCACCCGCAGAGCAAGTCCTCACCAAGCTGCCCCCGTGAGCTGGGGGTGCCCTGCCCCTCTGGGGGTCCCACCCTCAGCACCGACCCTGGCACCAACAGGTATGATACTCAAGGTACCCTCACAACTTCCTCTATCACCGGCTACCTCACACCTCATGGAGGGGTAGTAACTTGTTCAAGAGCCCACTGTCAGTCAGTGCCAGAGCTGGGAATGGAACCCAGGTCTCTGTGGCCCCAACCCCTGCTGTGTTCACTCCAGCCCTGCCCTGGCTCTGAACCAAGCTCTGTGCTGAGGACTGAGGGCCCGGGCAGCTGTAGGACACATCCATCACACAGCCCAGCTCATCTGCCATGGCGGGGGACACGGAGGGCAAACTCCACGTGAAGCTGGGCCGACTCACCATGGCCACGGAATAAGGCCTGGCATATGGGACCTCCGTGAAGGTGCTCAGCTTCTTCCGGTTGGGATAAACAGCAGAGATATCAAACCTGAGGAAGGACAGAAGCCCAGGGAGGGCCCAGTGCTGGCACCCAGCCCCGGCGTGGGCAGTTTAGGGGGTAGCGAAGGTGACTTCAGAATGAGCAGGGGGCTCCCACCTCAGGCTCTTGGCCCTTCCTCATTCCCTCTCCCTGGATACCACTCTTGCCTGCGCCCTTCTCCACCCCCTCCCCACTCACCCCCACACTTTCTCAGTGCAACCCCCACACCACCCTCCAGCACTTCCCAGCTCCTCCTCCCACCTTCCTTTGTCTCTGTAGCCTTTATCATTATCTAATATTTTATATATTTCTCTGTTTTTGTTTCTTATCCACTCTGACCTCCTCCTCCCCACAAGAATGCAAACCCCGAGTACGAGGTTTTGCTGCTATATCCCCCGATACTACAACTGTGCCTGGCACGTACTAGGTGACTGTATATATGAAGTAGTTTGTATATACTCATATATACCTCAACACCATATGAATGAAGAGACACACACAGACTGATATTCTACCCATGACTTTGGAGCTGAGTGATCTACTATGGGCCAGGCCACTTGGCTCTCTGAGCCTGGTACCTTATAGATGTTTCTGAAATGTTTTTAAATAACTTAATAAAGGTGGTACATGGACTTTGGGCAGGAAAGTGTAGCAGGTATAACAGGGAACACCAAGTCCAGCCCCTCAAACCTCAGGGCCAGCCCCCTTCCTATATACAGCTCCTCCCTTCCCCAGGCTCCAGCAGCCCCTCATGGGTGGCCCTCTCGACCCCCAACCCCCAGCCCAGCCCCACCTGTGGCTCTGTATCCCGAAGGGCGCCCCGCTGAACAACTTGGTGGCCATGGCGCTAGTGGGCCACAGCTGCCAGGTCCTTCAGGGGCTGGGCCTCCACCCCTCGGAGCTGGACTCCTGCTGCAGGACTCCTCCCACTGGCTTGTTGCTAGTCCAGCCGCTGCCATGGCAACCAGGCCTTGTGATTTGTGATTCGCCAGAGAACTGTGGTGTCTGAGCCCATGTGGCACCCCCACCGGCGTGCCCGTGCTGTCCTTTGACATTTTCATTCCACTATGAAGGATATCACTGTTACCTTGCCTGAAATCGTCCCTTGAGTCCTGCAGATTTAATGGCCCCTCGTGGTGAGTCATACGATGCCACTGGTCAGGTTTTAGAGTCACTTGTTGAGGAACTGTTTCTAATTTCTTGCTTTATCCCGGTGCCTGCAACTGGCCAAGTAGGCGCAGCTCAGGAAATGCCTCTTCATGTTCCCCTTATGCTGGTGGGAACACTGAGGCCCAGAAGAAATCTCAACTTGGGCAAAGAGGGCACTGGGTTCCTTCTTCACTTTGGGGAGGGAAGGAAAGCCAGAGGGGAGGGCAGGAGTAAGGGAGTGAGTCTGCAGAGAGGGAGGGAAGGGTTGTCAGGGATGGAGCGGCAGACATCCCCCCATCTCTCTCTCTCTCCCTCTCTCTCTCTCTCTCTCTCCCTCTCTCTCTGGCTTGTTGAGAGAGGAAGGCCAGTCAGTGGGTAGGTCAGGGAAGGATTCCTGGAGGAGGGGAATTCCAAACTCAGCACTGAACTGTGTGTATGACCTGCTAGGTAAAGAAAGGAATTGAGGGTATGTGCCCCCAATAGGTCAGCATTCTTCCCTCCTCCTCCTTATCAGGTGCAGTAGAGAGCCACACCCCATTTGATGATGACAGAACTGAAGTCAGAGAGAAATAGGAATTTCCCTGGGTCCTGCATCCAGCCTGTGGTAGAAGTGGACTACTGGGACAGTGGATCTCCTTTCAGATCCCACCCAGTGCCCTTCTGACATTCCAATACAGCGTTTAAATAGGACACTTGGACCCCCAGCACAGTTGTGACTCTCAGGCACCAGGGCAAGCAGGCCATGGCCATGGCTGGCAGAGAGTCCACCCTGCACTGCTGAGCTGATGGCCAGAAGCGTCAGGCCTGGGGAACACACAGAACAGACACTCCAGATCATCCAAGACTCTGCCCCTCCCCAACTATACGACCTTGGGCTAGTCACTTCCTTTTCTGGTTCTCAAATTTCTTACCTGTAAAATAAAGCTAATAATCTCTGTCTGTCTAGATTGTTGTGAGGATTAAATGAGCTAATTTAGGTTTGCTTCTGGCATGTAGCAGAAGCTCAGTAAGAAGTCATTTCCCCATCTTTGGAAAGGCACCATCAGAAGGTCCAGGGCAGAGACTGTGTCTCATTCACACCTTGTGCAGTACCTGGCACATAGTAAATGCTCAGTAAATATTTGTTGACTGTCACGGGAACAAATTAAGGAATCTAGCCCAACTTCCTGGGAATGCACAAATCCTCAGAGACTCATTTTAGAATTCTGGCCCTGCTGCTTCATAAATGGTAGCCTTGGGCAAGTTACCCTGGCCAAGTTTCAATTTCTTCATCTGTGACATGGACCTGAGACTGCAGCCTCCTGGAGGAGCTGTTTTGAGGTATCAGTGAGATGTGGCTATGTACATTACCAAGTCCTATGCGTGGGGTGACCCTGTGACCAGTGCCGGACCCATTCAGATGCTCTCAGGGTGGCCCAGACCTGCCTGGGGCTGCTTTGCTGCTTCTGTCCCAGCCCGAAGCCTTGGCTACAGGACTCATGGTGGAGTGATCACAGGATACAGGTTCAAGGTCTTCTGGGTGCAGAGTCCTGGCTGCCAGGCAGACCAGAGCAGGCCAGGGTGAGTCAGCTCTGTAGCAAGGCAGCCTGCCCTAGTTAGCCCAAAGCCTCCCATCATAGCAACTCACTGATCACAGCAGCTAACTCTCTCTCTTGTAGGTACCACTGCAACTCGCTCCCACCCCCATTACACAGAAGAGGAAACTAAGGCTCAGACAGGGAGAGTTACTTACCTTGGTCATATCCAGTGACGTATAGGATCACACAGCAGATATGGAATGAATAACTAGTTTGGGGAGCTCCCTGGCTGCAAGTGTTTCCAACTCATCCAGATTCTGGAATCATCTGTTATGTCAATGGAGTCAAGTCAAACTTTTCAGCTGGGATTCAGGCCTCTTTGATGGGTCTGTGGCCTCTGACTTCAGTCTTCGTCCCCTGCCATCTCCTCCCCATGCTTCAGCCATATGGGGCTACTCTGCCTGTAGGCACCCCCTGCACTGCAAACCTTTGGCCTTTTCATAAGCTTTTCCTACTGCTGAAATGCACTTGCAACCTACCCTCCCCATCCAACTCCTCCCCATCTTCTCAGAGTCAGATCAAAAGCTGAGCACACCCCTTAGGAGGCCATGATGAGCAACAAACACACAACAACGAAAGAAAAAAAACCCAAGTATTGGCAGTAATGTAGAGAAGTTGGACCATTTGTACATTGGTTGTGGGAATGTAAAATGGTGCAGCTTCTGTGAAAAGCAGTGTAGCAGTGCTTCAAAAAAATTAAACATAGAATTACCATATGATCCAGCAATTCCACTTCTGGGTATAGCCCCAAAAGAATGGAAAAGAATGAAAAGTAGGGTCTCAAACTGATGTCAGTACACCCATGTTCATAGCAGTGTCCTTTCCAATAGGCAAGAGATGGAAGCCACCCAAAATGTCCATGGATGGATGAATGAATAAACAAAACAAGGAATATACACACAGTGAAATATCATTCAGCCTGAAAAAGAAAGGAGATTCTGATGCATGCTACAACACGGATGAACCTTAACAGCATGATGCTAAGTAAGTGAAGGAAGCCAGACACAAAAGGACGAATATTACATTATTCCCCTCACACGAGGTACCTAAAGTAGTCGCATTAGTAGGGACAGAAGTAGTATGGTGGTTTCCAGGCACTGGGGGAGGGAGGAGATGAGTTATTGTTTAATAGATACAGAGTTCAGTTTATTAGGAAGATGAAAAAGTTCTGGAGATGGATAATGGTAATGGTTGCACAACAATGTGAGTGTACTTAATGCTACTACTGAACTGTACTCTTAAAAATGGTTAAAAATGGTAAATTTTATGTTAAGTATATGTTACGACGATTTAAAAAAAATCCAAACACTCTGGGAATCCATCCCTGATCGTCCCAAGCAGGTCAGGGTCCACATTTCATCTCATGATCACCAGCAATTCAGAGTAACAACTTTTTTATTTAAAAATTATTAAATTTATATTTTAAAATTACAGGTGAAAAATAATACTGGAACGCTGTTTTCATTTACTTTTTTTATTGTTCAAGGCAAACATTTTTAACAAGTTCATTATTTGGCTCTATTTCCTCTTTTGAAAATGCTGGTCTCCTTTTCAAAAAGATGAAGTAGCAGGGTCTCAGGAGCCCGTGTGGAATGAGTGGGACAAGCAGCCTTGCAGCGGGGAGCACGGCCCAGCCTTCTCCAGGGTAGAGGACTCATGTCCTTCAAGGCTACATGCAGGTGGAGTGCAGGCTGGGCTGGGAACTGGGGAAGAGGTGGAGGGTGGGAGCTGACATTTATCCAAAGTGACACATACCAGATTTACCCAGGATGTCTCCACTGTCCCTGGGGAAGAGGATGTTACTCTCATGTCACAGAAGAGAAAAGTCTGAAGTGTGAAATTATGAAGGTCACACACTATTAGTGACACAGAACACGCATTAGGGCCCGCACATGGAGCCCCTTCGTCTTTCCATCAGGGCCAACTGCAGATCAAAGAGGAAGCAGAGAAATCCCCACTGGAAGGCCTGATCAATAATGGCTAGAGGAAGAGTGGGGGGGGGGGAGATGGGGACTCTGCTAGGAGGAAGAACACTGAGGAACTGCAGTGGTGGTGTGACAGGAGGCAGCTGGAAGGATCAGTCCTGGCTCTCCCACATGGCCGCGAAACAGTGCCCACGGAGGAAGGGCCTGGCTGGGTCCCAGGCCTGCTCTGGCACATCTCAGTTCGGTGGCCTCAGCAAGCCCTTTTCCTCCTGAGCCTCAGTTTCCTCAGCAGTGAGAGTAAAAACACGCCTTTGCCGTGCACCAGGGTTTGCGCGCTCCGCATTTGGCAGTGCACCTGTTTGTCTGTCACACCTGGTTGTGCAGTGCAGGCGCTTCTGTGAGCCACGGAGCAGCGAAAGCGGAACTACCCACAAGGCGCACCCCGAGCGTACGCGCGGACCCACCCACCGGCGGGAGGTGCCTGGACCCGGAGGTAGCCGCGCCCTGGGCCTTTGCGCTCTGACCTTCGCCTCCAGCGCCAGACCCTCTCGGGGGTCGCCCCATCCACTGCCCTCCGCACACGCCGGGGGCAAGGGCCAGGCCCGGGGAGCAGGGGGTAGACATGGCGGAGCCGGAAGCCGCGGCCGACGACCTGGACGCCCTCATCGACGACCTGGACTACCTCCCGGGCCACTTCCACTTGGAGATGCAGCTGAACTTCGAGCCGCGCTCCCCCGCCTCGCTCCGCGCCCGAGACCTGAAGCTGCAGCTGGACGGCCTGCGGCAGGAGCTCGAGCTGGCAGCCGCGGGGCAGCGCCGCCCCCTGCGCCACCTCCTGGGTATCTTCGCTTTCTACCTGGAGGAGCTGGAGGAGGCCCGCGAGCGCTTCCTCGAAGTGGCCGGCGAGGACCCGGGAAACCTCAACGCCTGGGCCAATCTGGCACATGTGTACGGGCGGCTGGGGCAGGAGGAGGAGGAGGAGGCGTGCGCCAGGAGGCTGGCCGGCTTCATGGGCCTGACGGCTGACCCTGAGGCTTCAGAGGACTCCCAGCTCCGCGCCGCGCGCTGCCTGGCCGAGCAGGGCTATGCCCACGGCTTCGACGTAGGCTGTGCTAGCGCCGACGAGCGCGCGCGGGTTCTGGCGGCAGGCATTGCGCTCTACGACAAGGCGCTGAGCTACGGACAGCAGGTGGGTGACCCTTTTCCAGGCTGGGGTCGTGGCCCCTAATGTCTCCAGGGATGCCCCCCCCCCCGAACCTCTAGACTGCCCAAACCCTGGTTCTTTGGCTCCGGGAGGACTTTTCCAATGTGCCTATCCTCTCCAGCACCCCCTACCGCCAAAGGGTCCCCAGACCCAGTCTGTATAGCTTTACTCTGCTGGGCTAGGGGTGGACCCGCTTCCTAGCCGGGCAGCCTAATAAGGTTTCTCTTCTGGCAACACCACAGACTCAACCTGGCCAATTCATTCCTCTCAGCTTGCTTCTGCCAGCAAGTACCTGTCCATGTGCCTGTGCACACCCACCTCAGTAAAAGGCATAACTGGACACCCCACCAGAAACTCGGGCACATGGACAGGTACTTGCTGGACAGGTACCTCCTCTCTCCCCCTCCCTCTCCATCCCCATCCGTTCAGACCTCAAATCCTGTCCATTCAGCCTCCTCATATCTCTGAGGTCTGTAGCCTCCTCTCCAGCCCTGCTCTGCCAGCCCAGCCTCTGTCATTCCCTGCCTGGACGAGTGTAGTCGCCATCATGCTGCCTGGGTTCCTGCCTGTCTGTCTCGTTCTCCACCCTGCTGCCAGTGCCATGTTGCTCAATCTGGTTGGCCATATCCCTCAGCTGCTTATAACCCCCAGTGATTAAGTCCAAGGCTCTGTGGTGGGCATTTGAGGCCCTCTGTGATCTCTGCCCTCCCTCTGCCATGTTTCCCTTCCAGCCAGGCTTTTCCCATTGTCTGTTTCCCTTTGTTCCCTCTGGGCCAGGACTCCTTACAACCCACCTTGCCACCCTCTCAGTCTCTTTCTGAGGTGCCCTTCTGCTCACCTTTGCCTGCAAAGTTCTCAGTCTCAGACATCCCCTCCACTGACTTCTCGGGCTGGGTCAGGTGCCTGCCCTGGGCTCCCACAGCACTGCTCACACTATCCATTTACAAGTCTCTCCCCAGCTCAACCTTGAGGTCTTGGAGAGTGGGGACAACATCTGCCTGGTCTACCACTATAAACCCAATACCTGGCACAGTGCCTGGTGCACAGATACGCCACAAATGTATCTTATTTGAAAGTCTGTGGAGCGTAGGGTGTGGCACTAAATAGACAAATACTAGGTATGTTAGTTGCCTACTGCTGCATAACAAATAACCCTCCAAAACAACAGCTTAAAGCAATAAGCATTTATTATCTCCAGGTTTTTGGGGTTAAGAATCTAGGTGTGGCTTAACTGGGTGCCTCTTTCCAAGCTCACCCACATGGCTGTTGGCAGGATTCAGCTCCTCACTGGCTGTGGCCAGCGACCTCCCTCAGGTCCTTGCCATCTGGACAGCCCTCCATTTTTGCTACATGCTATTCGGTGGAAGTGAGTCAATAAGTCTAGTCCACACTCAAAGGGAGGGGATTGCACAGGGCACGAATACCAGGAGGTGGGGGTCACGGGGACCATCTCAGACATTGGATGACAGACAAATGATGTAGAAGGCACTGTCCTCCAGTTACAGAAAAGGAAACCTCAGTTCCGAGAGGTACCTTGACTTTTCAGTAAAGGCACAGCACAGGCAGGGTTGAGCTGAGAATGATGGCATTCTATAGTGGTTTAAATTTGTGATATTTAAATAGCAACAAGCCTTTACACCGGGCTCTGTTCACGAAGGCTCTGCACACCTCTTGGGAGCCTTTTCCACCAAAGCTTATGGCTCAGAGAGGAAATGTGGAGTCCAGACTTTAGCAGTGCAGGATGGAGGGCATGGACTTATTTAAGGGGAGCAGTGCAGTATGGAGGTTAAGACAGTAGACTCTGGGTCAGAGGGTCCAGGTCCAAATTCCCAACTCCCCCATGCTCTCTCACCTCCAGTCAGTCCTTAGTGCTTTGAACTTTCATTTCCCTCTGTAAATGGAAGCAGGAGTCAAAGGACAAGTCAGAGATGTGCCTACAACTGACTGAGGTCACAGGCATTCATTCCATAGCCTGTTCCACATGACAGTCATCTCTGAGTACTGTACACCAGAGACCACACTTTGTGAACTAAAAATGGGCCCCTAGCAACTGACAAGGGACGTGTACTCTGGGGACATCAGGACCCACGTTGGAGTCAGCAGGGACCTGAAGAGTCCAGGCCCTAGGGATAGAGTGGCAGTGACTGAGTTGCAGAGAAGGAATGCTTCCCTTCAGCACAAGTGACTAAGAGAGGCTTCTGGAACAGGCAGGAGTGGACTGGGAGGAAGGAGGTAAGGGCTCTCCCAGCAGAGGGCCTGTAGAGGGGCTGCGGAGCCTGAGGGCTTTGGTGACAGCTATACCAGAGTAGGGGACGAGGCCTGGGAGAGGGCAGCCAGAAGCTGCATGGGCAAGAGCATGGGATGGCCCTGCAGATCTGCTGTGTGATCTCTGAAATCTGGTTCCTGCCCTCCTGTCCACCTGCATTCCTCCTCCTGCCCTTACTCCCCAGGAATTCTAGACAACAGAGGGTCCCATTTTACAGATGTGGAAACTGAGGCATAGCCAGGTGAAGTTAACCTGCCCCAGGTTACAGAGCTGGTATGTGGCAGTTGAATCCAGTCCATTCTGCCTGACTTCTGGGGAGGTCAAGAAGCGGGGGTGCAATGGACTGTGACCTGAAAATCTCAGGTGGAGGAAGTGTTGAGAAAGGGAAGGTGGATTTCCAGGTATCACCAGGGTGGGGAAGGATGAGGGCCAGGGAAGAAGGAGGTGAGACAGCAGAGCAACAGTTGTGGGACCCCCTCCTGAGAGGGTCGCCACCTAGAGGAGCATAGCTAGGGGTGGGCAGCCGGTGATCTGACCCACCCTGTGCTCCAGCTCCAAGAGAGTTTCTACTCTAATGGGCTGGAACTGTCCCCTGGAGCTCAAAGGATAAAAAGCAGCTGAAGAATCAACAAGCAACTGCTCATCTGCTAACTAAAATTACAAGAGAAAACATTATAAAAGTTAATAATTCAGCCCATAATCCAAAAATAAGCAAAGTGCTTGTGTGAGTGTTTGTGACTTCCTTTCTCAGCTCTTCATTCCCTCCCTTTCCTCTGTCTCGAGTTACAAAAATATGATGAGCCAGATTGCTTTAATTTGTCATTCCTCCTCTCCTCCCACCCTTCCCTACACACACACACACACACACACACACACACACACACAGAGAGAAAGAGAGAGAAAGAGAGAGAGAGTCACAGATGGATTCTTAGTGGCAAATCTCAAGGTTGAGTGGGTATTAAGAGCATACACTTTGGAATTAGACAGAGCTGGTTAAAATTCTGCCTTCATCGACAGGTGGCTACAAACAAAAGTCCTTTCACTTCTCTAAGCCTCTTCCTCATCTGCAAAATGGGATTCTAATATCTGTCTCACAGGGTTTGCTGTGAGGCTTTAGTGAAGGAACATGCCCACCCTCTGGCCCCACAGGACTTTGCTGTTGCCTTTTAATAAAGCCATTCCCAGCTTCTGGCCTGTCTGCAAGGGATTTGCCCCCTAGAGGGTGAGCCCCCAGTCTCAGACCTCCCTCTATCTTCCCCCACCAACTAGTGTCCAGCACAGAACTGGACAACCAGGAGGAATTTTTGACTACTGTTAAATTTAATTTAGTTGAATAACTGAATTTTAAGTCTTAAAAATCACTATTATTTTTTGTAAATAAGGTAATTCAAACGTATATTTCTCTAAAAAAGTAACATCCTTGTCCCAAGCTAACTCAGTTACTTGAGTCGCTTCCCCCTTTCCCAGAATCCTGGTGGTTCAGCACATGCACACTTGTTCACAGCCCAGGGCAGGCCCTGGTGATAGTGGGGACCACCACTGCAGTGGGGGCCCATTGCCCCCGGCCTGTGTCCAGGACCTGAGCACAGAATTTTATCTTCATTGGTGCCTTCGAGTTTTTATTCGAACTTCACAGACACACTGCTGGATGGGTACTGTGATTCCCTATCATGCCAAGGATGTAACAGCCTCAAGGGAGGGAAGTGACTTGTCCAAAGTGACCCGTTGTACCAGATTTCACCCTGCCAGCAGGGACAGGTGAGGAGGGAGGCAGTGCTGGTAGGCCGGCCTCACAAACAAAGGTGTGGACGTTCTAGTCAATGGCCACACCCAGCAGGTGGGGATGTAGCAGGAAGGCCAGGGGCATGGCTCGTCAGCAATCCCAGGGGTCCCTAGCGCACACACACACACACACACACACACACACACACACCCTTCTGCTCATGTGCCCTCTCTCCATCCTCAACCTTCCTTTTTCACTCTCCCCTCTTCTCCCAGCACCAGAGCTGCCCTGAGATACTGGCAACTCGGGTTCACTCTGCAAGGCATGCAGGTGTGACCTCGGGCAGAGTGTCAGTGTGGGAATCAGGGCTGCAGGGGATCCCTGCTCTGCCAGCCACACCCTGGTGACTTGGGCCAGTTGCTTAATCTCCCTGAGTGTCCGTGTCTTCCTCTGTGGAATGGGGACAGTAGTACCAGCCTGACGGGATATAGGAGTAATTGGGGCCACAGAGGAAAGGTCCAGCCCCAGCGAGCCATCGATGGATGCAGGCTTGTTGTCCTCATCCCCTGATGGTGCTGCCAGGATCAAGGACACACAGGACCAAGATTCTCCTTCTAAGTGAGCTCCTCTCTGTTTTCCCCTGGCCCTTCCTTCTGACTCCTTCATCCTGGCCCAGAACCAGCCTTGGGGAAAGAACATTTGGGAAGACCCCAGTTGGAATTATGGGCCAAGATTTGGGTTCCTGCCCCAGCCCTGCCCCAATTATGGGACAGTGGGCAAGTCATTTCCCCTCCCTGTGCCTCTGTTTCTTCCTTTGTCAGATGAGGGGGCTGGACTAAGAAAGATGATGGCCAGGGTGTTTTCAGGGACAGGAAGGACTTTGAGAAACGCAGAAATGCGGAAAGGAACAAACGTGGCAGAAGAAAATGTATAAACACGCGTATGGAGGTGGCAGACCACAACTTGGGACAATATTTTGAGGACTTAAGAGTTTATCTCCAATTTTTGGGATCATGAGCACGGTTTATCCTCCCATGGTGCTTGCAAATTTGCAAATATACACACATACACACACACACATACACATACATACACATGTACACATGTGCGTGCACACATGCATATGCACACACATACTTATACACGTGTGCGTACACACATGCACATGCATATACACATGCGCGCATACGCACACATACATGTTCATGCATACACGTGCGTGCATGCGCGCACACACACACATACACGTACATCCACATGCACTCATGCATGCATGCACACACATGCGCGCACGCGCGCACACACACACACACACACACGACTCCACAAATCTAAGTGGTTTGATTTGGTATGTTAGTATAGGAGATGGATGACCTCTGGATGATGAGCTATTTGTGCTTTTTTTCATGGATTTGTGTGCTTTTCATAGATGATCTCACTTGACCCTCACAGAAATTCTAGGGAATCAGAACTGATATTAACCTGAGTCTGATATTAACTTCATTCTACAGATGAGCAAACTGAGGCTCAGAGAGGTATAGTGACTTCCCTAAAGGCACACAGCCATGAGTGGCTGACAGGAACTGAACTCAGATCTCTCAGATATAAAGTCCAGACTGAGGGATGGCTTCAGCTTTCTTATAGTTGGTGCTACTCACATTTGCATATCAGCACCTTCTTAGTTTGCTGGTGGTCTCTGTCCTTACTTATATGGCAAGTTTGGGAGCTGGGTCTTCCCTCCTCGTTAATACAGGACCCCAGAGCTAAAGCTGCCTTTAGCATTAATCTGGCCCAATCGCCTCTTTTATAGAAGAAAAGATAGTATGTTAAGGGTACACACAGCACGTACCTATGGGAGGAGATGATAAAACTTAGGCACCACCGTTATCATTACAGAGGGCAACGTACTTCTTCAGCCTCTACTGGTGCTAGAGCTGGATTTGGATCCAGGACTACACAGGCTCCCTTTTCTCTAAAGACAATGGAATAGAGAAGTGGCTCCATGCAGTTCTGCAAGTCTGGGGAACCAGTCCAAAACAAAGATGACCCACAGGGCCTGCGTTTGCATGGCAGACCTAGGACCAGAAAGAGTAACAACAGGGAGCTGCAGCGATGTGCTCAATTCTTAAGATTCACACAGAGTTGTCCAGAGAACCCAAGATAGGGACACATAAGTGACTCACTTCCATGGCATAACACCCATCTTTTAAATCCCCTCCTTGCCCGGTCGAATTGGCCACCTCACCCATATGCCCGTGACATAGGCAGGCCAAGTGGATCATCCCCATTTGTAGGTGCAGAAGCTGGGGCCCAGGCTGGGCCAGCAGGCTTTCTGGGATCCCTGAGAGAGAAAGAGGCAGGGGTGGGCCCCCAATTCCATCCCTCTGTTTACTCCCCACACCAGCTGAGGCAGGAGCTGGCTGGGAGAGGAGAAAGCCCATGCCCTTGCCTTTCTGTACATGTCCCCACAGGTGGCAGGGCCAGCCCAGGTGAGGTAGGGGCAGGGCTCAGTGTTCTCAGCAGGGAGGCTGCTCTGGGTCATCACAGGAGATTCCAGTTGTGCAGGAAGAGCATATTCCTGAGGCCTGCCACCTTGTGACTTTTCTTTCTGTGGTATTAGCCTTCACAGGACAATAAGGTGAAAAGAACAGGGGTGTTGGAGAGAAGCAGATCTGAACTTGAATCCTGGCACTTGCACGTGAGCTGTGGGTCTGGGCTGATCCATGGCTTTTTTCCTTAGCCCCTGTTTCCCCATGAGTTAAAGGAGGAGGGTGCATTCCCACTTTCTCAGGCCGCTGTGAGGATTCAGTGCCACCATGCCCTTAAGTGCCCAGGGGACAGTTGAGGCTCAAGAAATGTTCATTCTTTTTCCTCCTTCTCAGCCACCTCCCTTGAGAGAAACTTAGTCAGCTCTCAGGAACTGAGTCACAAATGTAGAGTACAATGTCATCAGGCCAAAGTTCAAACTGCAAGGCAAATATTTTCCTTGAGAACCAACAAGGCCTCTGTACGGCCTATTCAGATGAGCCATTGCCATGCTAAAAGATCTTCTATGGAAATCCTTTAAAAATCATCAAGCCCCCAACATGTCACTCTTTGGGGGCTACCTTTTGGAGGAAGTGGAATGGCTAAGATCTACCCTTATGGCCCCAAGTTAACAAAAACCTGTTCTGTAATGGCCTAATCCTACCAGTCTCTGCAGGTTCTACCAGATCACCCACCTTGGTCGCTTACTCATCCAGCTGTAGCAGCTTGGGTCTTCAGGCTTCCCTGTGGACCACAATTTCTGATCCTTTGACTTGTTTTAAAAAAATCCATCAACCAGCCAGTTTTTACTCACCTCCCACTGGGCGGTATAGCGAGAGCCTTGTGTGAGTAGTTCTCAAACAAGAGCGCATCAGAGGGTCTGTTAAAACACAGGTTGCTGGGCCCCAGCCCCAGAGTTTCTGATTCAGTGAGTCAAGAATCTGTACTTTTATCAGATGCCCAGGTGATGCTGATGCTGCTGGTCCGGGGACCTCACTTTGAGAACCACTAGTCAAGGACAGTTGGGTGCAAGGACCCAGGCTAAGCTGCTGAGTTCCCAGCTCTGCTGCCTTCTAGCTGTGCCACTCTGGGCCACAGTTGCCTCATCTGTAAAATCAGGATAATAATAGTCTCTACCTCAAAGGTAACCCCGGGTCAAATGGTTAATACATACAGACTATGTGCCTGGTGCATAGCAAGTGCTCACGAAAATTTACTATTACTAGCATAGTTAAAAAAATAAATACACAAAAGCACCCTTTCCAGGTTTCAGCCCAGGCTTTCACACTGGCTGTTTAATTCTGAGGACATCATTTCACCTCAGGTTTTCCATCTGTACTAAGAGAGTAATAATAACCCACTTAGCATTCCATGCAGGATATTCTGAGGGTCACACGGAATCTGCGCGAGTTCACCTTGTAAATGGTACAGATACTTGCAGCTACGTGTTGTGAGAAGAACATGAACTTAAAATCAGAGAGACCTGGCCTGAAATACCAGGTTAAGCAGACAAGTCTCTTCCTCATTGAGGTTCGGTTTCCCCATCTCTAAAATGAGGGAAATAATAGTGAGGATCTCAGAGGAGCTGGGAAATATCTTGAGAACACCTCGCCTGAGGTCTGTCCCTCCCTCTCACCTTCACTGAGGACCACGGTCTAAGGATTTCACTCCAGGGTCAGTGCTGGAGCCTGGGCCTTGCCCTGTCCCCTTCCGCAGATCTGCCACAGAGCAGCAGCCCAATTTGAGACCTCTCCAACTGGAAGCCTAGGCTGACCAGCCCCCTCTCATAGACCCAAGACCCCCCCAGCTCACAGGGTCATGATGAGGATGAAATGAATGAAAGGGTGGGGTGTCCTGCCCAGATTCCCACACCAGGCAGGCCCTCAAAAGTAAACACTGCTCTCCTGGCAGAGGTCCTTTCAGCCCCTCCCAGGCTGCCTCTAAACATCTTGCCTGTGGGAGCCATTAACTATGGAAGTGAATTCCTTGCAGCGTAAGAGGTTTCACAGCAACTTTATTCTCCAGGAGAGAGGTGGAACAGCCCCTCCCTTCTCCAGGAGGGGAAGGAGCAGTCAGAGGCCTGTTTAATTTAATTTAACGCACTGTGGCTTGCCAGGTTGCCCCGGTAACAGCTTCAGCTGCTGCTTCAGTTACAACCAGAGGGATTTTTAAAGAGACAGCCCATTTGAGGGACACAATTGCTCAGCAGAGTGAATGGCCTCCACCAGCTTCATCACAGAGACAGAGGATTAAACCTCAGGAACAACAAGGCTTCAGACCAAGTCCATCTATACAATTAACTCCATTCTGTATCTGTAACCCTATAAGCCCTCCTGCAAATGTAATCCTTAAGCGGAAATCAGAGCAGGGACTCGGTTTGGGATGTGTCATACAGTTGTCATTCAGCTAGCTACTTTCCTGAAAATCAGTTTTATAGTCTCCAAGTTGAAAGGGAAGGAATAACAGTAAACTCTTAGGAGTTGCCCCTGCAATTCAAGCATATTGCCACCAGGTGGTAGTATTGTTTTCTTAGTGCAAACCATACCCAGGCTCTTGAATTACCTAGATGTCAGAGTGGTGGCGAAACCACTGGATTTTAAGCTCTGATACTTTACTGTGTAACTACTGATAAGGTGCTTCACCTCTGTGGTCTATGTAATAAGGAGATTGATCAAGATAACTGTTGTGAACAAGGTTTGGAGCTATGTAGGACTATGAAGGTATGAGTTTAAGTCCCAGCTCTGTCATGTACTAACTGTGTGGTTTGGGCACATAACTTAATTTCTTGCAGCCTGAATACCAAACAAGAGAGTCACTATGAACCAGGGAGAGCCCTGAGAATACCACATTACTCTCCAACACGGGGGACTTATGAAGGAGAGAAAGGTGCCTGGGACCCTGGCAGTGGGTGGAGAGCATGGTGAGGTAGGATGCCTCTAGACTCCAGGGCCTGAGGCCTCATTGCCCCATAGGGAACTGAAATAGGTCACAGTGGACAGCGCACCCTCCTAGGCACCCCTAACTCCATTCAGCTTTAACCCAAACCAGGAAACAGGGAGCTTGCCTTCATGGAGCAGTACTCCAGGCTGGGCACTGCTTCACAGTGCCTATGAGGCCTGCATGATTACCCCGCTTTGCAGATAAGGACACAGCCCCAAGGGGTAACTCATTTGCCCAGGGCCAGCCACCTGAGCCTCTGCTCTTTGCGTTACAGCCCCCACATCTATTACACCTGCTCTCACTTGTGACTACACCTCCTTGTCAGGAGCCTGAGAGGGGGAGCAGGTTCTGTCCCTCTCTACCATGATTCAGTTTGCCCAACCTCCAAGTGGGCATGGGGTCAGAGGTCATGAGGTCACACTTAGTAGCAGCCAGGGAGCCTGAGGCACACATGCCTTCAGTCTTTCCATGGTCAGTCTCTGACATTATGGCCAGGTTTTCAGCCAGCTTGGTCCACAGTAGTTGTCCCCTGAATCCAGTTCCATTCCAATGTCCCAGGTCCTGTGTAGGTGCGGCAGGTAAGGGTATCCAGCACCCTATCCCAGCCTTCTGCTTTAGCCAGTGTTCCCCCATGAGCTCCAAGTGCACCCTTTAACCCCAGGGACCTGCCGCTCTTCCCTCCCGACAGCCCTGTTCTCCTATAAAGCCCCTTACACATATTCTGACCTGAGTGACAGGATTACTCTCTAAGATGATGGGAATGTAAAAACACATTGAATCTTGGCACTCCTCAGCTCTAACCCCTTCTATGGCTCTCTGCTGTCTTGCAGATGAGCTCTAGGCCCTGAGCCTGGCACTCAGGGGCCCCTCCTGGTGCAGCACTGCAGGCTCATCCCTCCCACTCCTTATTGATGGGCTTCCAGCCACTTGGGGCTGCATGCAGCTGCTAACACACCATACTCACGCATCTCTGAGCTTTGCACATGACGTTCCCTCTGTCTGGAATGCATTCTTCTTACTGCATCCACCTGGGTGGTTCCTACTTGTCCTTGAGAACCCTGCTCCAGCTCATCCTCCCCTGGAAGCTTGGGGTGTACCCCTGGATGATGTAGGATACCTCCTCCCCTACCCCTGGTCTTTTGTTACTCTGTCTTTGGTTCTGCCTTTCCTGCAAGACTAGGAGCTCCTAAAGGCAGAACCTGCTTCTCCTCTCCAGTGTCCATTGCCCAGCCTGAGCCACACAGGAAGACACTTGGGGAATGGTGGCTGGGAAATGCAATTAGTGGAGCCTCCTCTTGGTCTGACTTAGGCCTGGGTTCACCCAGTAGGATCTGACTTATAGGTCCCCATCCTTTCCTCCTCCCTCCAAGCTCATCCATGGCCTCCGCAGCACAGCTGCAATGTAACTTGCCCGCGTTAGCTCCCCCATACCCCATTTACAAAGACCATGCTCCATGCTCACCAGGCTGCCCATACATCTGCATGTGAGCTCTCCATCTAAAACCCCCTGTTCTTCACCCACCTTCTGAAATACCACTGCTATTCAAGACCAGCCTGACAGTCCATCCTCTGCAAGGCCTCAGAGTCTTCTGGCTAGGAGGGCCTTTCCATCCTGCTACATTTGTCTGCATCCCTCTCAGGCCCTTCATCAAACTTTGCCTCATATTGGCAATGCAGTATGGTGAGGGGAGCATGGGCTTTGGAGCCTATCAAAGGGGATTCAAATCCCAGCTCTTGACTCTCACATGCTGTGTGACCTTGGGCAAGTCACTTTACCTCTCTGAGCCTCAATACATTCCTCTATAAAATGGGGATGACACCTACCTTATAGGTGGTTGTGAGATTGAGATGATGGGTGTCAGGATCCTGGCACAAGGCACGTACGCACTCAGTTAGGCCCTATTATTTATGCCTAGATCTGTTTCCCCAGCCAGACTGTGAGCCTATTTGGGCCAAAACGCAGATCCCATTCAGTCCCACATCCCCACAGCACCCAACTCAGGGTCTCACACCATAGATACCCAGAAATGCTGGAGGACTGAATTCATTCAACCCAGCTGCTGGGGGTAGGGGTAGAGGGATGATGAGGGTAGTGAGCTGAGGAAGCCGCGGTGGTGGTAGGGGATGGGGGTGGGGAGTGAGAGTAGAATCCAGCCTGGAAATCACAGACAGGAGATGAATGTAGAGGGAGGGGCTGGAGCTTGAAACAGAGCTGCTGATATGCACTGGGGGTTTTATTGGTTTTCATTAAAATTCCTTCCCGAGGCAGGAGCAGCTATTCCCATAAATAACGGCATAAATATTTTATCTGGTGCCCAAGTAGGTCTAAATGCATAGCAAGGTTGGCAAGAATAACAATGGGAAACAGTTCAAGGGTGGAGAGGGATCCTGGACTTCAGCTGAACTCAGTCTGCACGCCCCAAGGAGGTTTCTTGGGAAGGCAGGAGCTGAGGGACGGCCCAAAGGGCAGGAGAGAGAAGGTGACCAGTGGAGTGTGGGCCCCAGGGTGGGGGATGCAGAGCACAGGCAGGGAGCCAGGGCAGGGGAGCTTGGCTTGCAGAGCAAGACGGGAGGGAATGTAGCCCACACCCGCTCTGTGACAGTCTCCTCATATGGAGCATTCACTCAGGTTATCTCGTCAAATCCTCTGTGGTCAGAGAAGTGAAGTGAGTGACTTGCCCAAGGTCACCTGGCCAGTCATTGGCAATGCCAGAACTACACCAGGGGTGCTTAAGGCCAAAGCCTTTGTACTGACTGCTTCTTAGGGTTCACAAAAAGTGTGGGAATCTATGAACAATGGCCTGAACACCTCAATAACAGCATCAAGGGCCATTCTCTGCTTTCCTAGATCCCAATGGAGGAGAAAAGGGGCTGGTACTTCACCATGGCAACGCTCTTCATCAGGTAGGGTTGGGAGCGGGGTGCAAAATGGCAGGGGGGGAGAGGTGTGGTCTGGAACCCAGGGAAGAGGTGGCTGAGCCCATCCTCATGGCAAGGGCTCCCCACGTTCCGCTCCTTGCCACTGGCCAGGGAAGGGGAGGACTTACAGCACACTGGGGACAGCTGGGAGTGGGTGCTGACCAGCTGCATACTTTTCTCGGCCACAGGCTGGATGGCATCCTGCTGGAGCTGGGCAGCAAGGAGCAGAAGAGGCTGCCTGCCTTCAACCGCACACTGGCCCTGCTCCAACAAGTCCTCAAGTCCTCGGATTCCCACCACCGAGGTAGGGTCCTCAGGAACGGGTGGGGAGCAGCCTCTGCCTGACTCTCCCTGCACCTGTCTCTGTCACTGTCCCCACCCCTAGCACTGCCTTCCTTTGGTGGACTGTTTCTCTCTCGCCTCACTCTGTGGCCCATGTATTCGCTTGCTCATCTCAGGGAGCTCACATACCTCACACAGGTGAATACACCAGTCACAGATCACTACATCTGCATGTTCCCAGGTGTGTGCCTCATGGCCTAGACCACAGTGTAAGAGACAGTCTCCCCTATTTCTGTCTCTCATCCCCACTTTCTGGTTGGGAATGAAGGCTCTGCTGGACAGAAGTCATTTTTTCACAGGGTCACACAGCTAGGACAGGGACTGGAATGTCAGAGCTAGTGAAGAGCTGAAGTCAGAGAGCTGCGCACCTTCAGGGAGGTCCCCTAAATGACACAGTAAACACTGTTTTAGCACTGCAGGGGTTCACCCATTCATCCCGTGTCCCCTCTCCCCACTTTGGTTTCTCTCGGTCAGTCCCTGGGTGGCCTTCCATGATTTTGTGCCACTGACCATCCCTCTGTCTTCCTGGGGGCTGATACTGTGGCAGAAAGGGCCCCCTCCCTCCCTGCTGCCTCCTAGAGACCCCTCTCCCACCCTTCACCCCAGCTCTGGCCTGGTGCTATCTCGGGATACTGTTAGAGAGGAAGGACACCTTCTCGACCACCCCCATGGGCATCCATGACTGCGGGTTCTCGGGGACCGACCCTCTGGACTGCTTTGGCAAGGTACGTGCCCCTACCCACACCCCCTCTCCAACTGGGATGGAGTCTGACACCCCAGCCTCCTCACCTGGACCCTGCTGCTTCTCTGGGTGTCATCCCCACTTCTAACCCCCAGGAAGTGCCCTCACTCCAGACCTTTCTATCCATCCCAAACAAAACAAAAGTACACACTTGTCATCAGTCCTCTCTGCCTAAGACTCAGACCCTCCCCATTCCCCGTGTGGCGCCGGCAGCCTGCCTCCAGCCTCGACTTCTAAGCCGTTCACCATTTCCCAGATACAGCCTCGGGCTTTTCCCCTTCAGGCCTTGGTTCACATTGCCCCACCACCACCACAGGGGCTCAGTGCAAAGAGGATGGGTTCAGCTGGGGTCTCACCAGCTCTGCCCACAGGCCGTGTGACCCTAAGGCAAATCCCTTCCATCCTGGAGCCTCCTTATGTGCTAGTTATGCACTCTGCCTACCTTCTAGGTGACTGAGAGACTCAGAGGAGGTAGTAGACAAAAATGTTCATTTATAAACTAGAAAGTACTGTTCAAGCCTTATTCTTGGCACCTTGTTCATGTGGCAGTTTTCACACTCAGCTCAGTTTTGAGGTCCTTCCTAGAGGCCTGTGCCTTCAGCACAGTGGCCAGCATTTGGCACATCCCTAATGTTTGCTGGTGGGTGATGAGCAATTTTTTGATGAGAGATCTTAGAACAGAGAGGTGCATAAACACTGGTTCATGAGTCTTCCAATGAGTTGTGTCCACTTTAACAAACACACTGCCTTTGCCCCTCCTTGAGACCCTCCTCTGTGCCGGGGCAAAGCCCATCATTTCAGAGGCAGCAGCGAACACAGGACCGGCAGCCGTCAGTAACAATATGGGGGGTAAATGCTGTGGCCCAAGTAGAAAGACTCCACTGTATACGTATGGGGGAGCTGGAAGCTGATTCTGGCCCCTCCTCCCACCTGCCCCAGGAAAATGGGGAGCATGCACTATATATGTCTGAGGGTGAGGGGTTTGCCTGGGGTCTGGAGGGATTTACTGGACATGACCCACGAACATGGGGGAGAGCGTAGCAGTGAATCGAGCTCTTGAGAGTTAAGTGCCAGTAAGTTGTATCCCAAAGTGTTGGGCTCCATGGTAAGACCGAGGCCGGTGGATATGGGGAATGAGTATTGTGGCGGGGTTCCTGAAGGTTGGGTACCATTTAGCCAGTTCTGGCAAACAACCAGACAAATGGTTTGCTCTTACCCTCCTCCCTTGCCCAGGCCATCGAGATTGCCAAGGACAAACCCCCCATCCTGAATCGCCTGGCCAAAATCTTCCACTTCCTAGGAAAGCAGGACATGGCCATTGGCACCTGCAACATGGCCCTGGATGTCCTGCGAGATCCGGAGCTCAACTGGCAGGCGTACTGCACACGGGCCAAGGTGAGTCAGCCTTTAACTCCCCCTGCTCCTGCCATTGGGAACCAGAGAACAAGGGCCAGGGACCAAGACCCTGTTATCAGACCCCACAGGTAAGGGAGCCTTCATGGCGGAAAGGAGTTTAGAAGTCATCAAAGCACAGTTTGTGTTCTATACGGTCGGAGAATGAAAGAATGAAGGAGCCTCCCACCCACTGTAGGCATCTCTTCCACAATGACCTGGTGGGTGACCTGTGGCCTCTTCTTGATTACTAGTACCCTGTGCAGTCACACTGACCTGGCTTGAAATCTGACCTCTCCACTTACCACTCTGGGACTGGGGCAAGCCACTTACGCCTCCAAGCCTCCCTCCCCGAAGCTGGAAGACATGGATAATAACATCTGTCTTAAAGGGCTGTCAGAAGACTAACGAAGGGACGCCTGACGCACCTCCCCCTGCCCACTCCTCGCCCAGCTCCTTCTCTTCCACCACACTGGCCTCCCCGCTGTTTCCGAGGCAAGATCCTCCCTCAGGCCCTCTGCCTAGCGTGCTCTTGTCCCAGATGTGCTTCCTCCCTCACTTCCTGGGGGTCTTGCTGCAAAGGCAGCTGCTTGTACCATCTTACTGAAAATGTCAACCTACTGTCAACATGTTATGTCCTCCTTTGCTGGTTTACTTTTTTCTTCTTAGCACTTATCACTCTCAGACAGTCTATTTGCTTTATTTATTATGTTTATGGTCTCTCCCCACCACTAAGATATAAGCTCCACGAGGGCAGGAAATTTTGTTGGTTTGCTCTCTAGTGTGCCCTCAGTCCCTGGAACAGTTCTCGGCACCCAGCAGGCGCTTGAATGAATATTTGTTGAATGAATAAATGACTGAATGAACGAACTGAGCACCTACCATTGTGCTAGGTCCTGGTTATGTTCTCTCAGTCGTTGATAACTCCCCAAGGAAGGTATTAATGTACTGATTTTTCAGATGTGAAAAATAAGACTCACATGCTAGTAAGCGGGGAGGGGCTGGAAGTCTGACTGCCAAGAAAGCCAGAGCTCCCACCCACAACCCCTCACCTCCTGATAACTCCCCTAGCATGGAGGAAAATGGAGGAACTGGGGATGGAAGCCAGGCTCTGGAATCATTTGTCATTTGATGCTTATAAGTTGGGGCCACTTGCCATTCTCCGCAAACTGCCCCCCTACATGGACTGTCACAAAATCGGTACTGTTGTCCTATCTGAAATAACCCCCCTGCCATAGCCACATTGATCTCATCACCCTGTTTATTTTTTCATAGCATTATCACCACTTGAAATGGTACTGTTAACTTGTTCGTGATCAGCTCCTACTAGAATGTTAAGTTCTGCCAGGGCAGGCACCCCATCTGTCTTATCATCACTGCACCCTCAGTACCTAGCACAGGGCCTGGCACATAGTAGGTACTTCATATGTATGTGTCAGATGAATGGGTGAATGAATGAAGGGATCTTACTTCATCCAATCCCCTCATTGTACAGAGAGGCCCAGAAAGAGGAGTAGCTAGCCTAAGTTGCAGAAAACTAGGATATAGGACTCCTAAGTCCCAGCCTCGGGGACCTTCTGCTACACCTCAGAATCTCCCTGAGTTGCTGTTGAGAAAAAGATCCACCTCATTTAGGTATAGAGGAGGGGGCTGGTCCTTGCTTGGAGTATCTTCCCTGAGCCGACTCTCTGTGCAGATCCACATCAGAGCCTACCTGCATGACTTGGAACGGACCAAGATGGGGCTCGGAGGCATGCCTGACAGGGAGCACCTGGCCTGTGCCAAGGCCGACCTCGAGGAAGTGGTCAAGGTGTGCCCAGGCCTTAAGACCTACCTGGACATGGGCCAGGTAAGGCAATCTCTGGGCTTGGGCAGCCAATGGCTTACTAAGAACCTATTTACCCTCTGCCAGGCCAGGCCTGGGAACTGAGGACACAGGGAGGAATGCCCAGCATCGCCCTGCCTGATAACAGATAACCCACCTCCTACTACCATGGTGAGAATTAAATGAGATAATGCATGTACAGCGTTTAGAACAGGGCCTCGCTCCTTCTAAGCACCCAGTCTGGACCATTATTCTTTACTCAGAACTGCCTTCTGTGCACAGGGAATGGTTACCAAGAGGTGACAAGATTGTAATCTTACATATGAAAAAACTGAGGCCCAGAAATTGTCCTGCTCAGTATTATGTGGTCAAGAGTGATGGGGCTGGAACTGGAATCAGAGTATTGTCATTCCTTTTCCAGGGGGTCGGGACTAGAATTTGCGGTGAATAATTGTTGAAAGAGGAAGAGTGGGAATGAATTAAATTGAACTTTTAAAAAAGCAAGTGTGGGAGTTCCCTGCTGGTGTCGTGGCTGGGCTTCGCGCTGTCAGCGCTGCAGCCTGGGTTGGATTCCCAGCCTGGGAGCTACCCACATAAAATAAAACAAAACAAACAAACAAACAAGTATGGGAACGGAATGAGCAGGGAGCAGCCCCGGCCAGGGGTAGGGGAGGGAGCTCACCCCCACCCCCACCTCACCACCCCACCCCACTCCAGGTCTACTACTACATGGGCGTAGACGCGGTGCAGGAGCTGCTGGCGGTGGACGAGGAGGCGCTGAACCAGGCGCTGGTCTTCCTGGCCAAGGCCGGTGAGTCGGAGCTGGGCGCCACGCTGCCCGAGCTGCAGCTGCTGCGCGGCAAGTGCCTGCGCATCAAGGGCGAGGAGGCCAACGCCGCGGCCTGCTTTAAGCGTGCCGTGGAGCTGGACGACGCGGGCTCCAGCCACACCGAGGGCTTTGGCTGCCTGCTCGAGGCGCTGCTGGCGCAGTGGAGCCAGGCGCAGCTGAGTGACAGCGAGCTGGGCCGCGAGGTGGACAAGTGGCTGCGCTGTGCCCAGGGCAAGTACCCGGAGGCGCGTTTGCGCCAAGAGCTGCAGCGCGTGTGGCGAGGCTACACGGGCGAGGTACTGGGGCTGGCCCGGACTTTGGTGGCCCAGGGACGCCTGGCGCTGGTGCGGCTGCTCTTCGAGACCATGGAACGCGACAGCGAGGGCACGGGCACGCCGCGAAGCCACCGCGAGTTCTCCTTCTGACGGACATCGAGGCCCGGTCCACAGCTGGTTGGACCAGGTCTAGGCACTGGAAATGGCACACCCTGCTGTTGGCTGGCAGATGAGTGGAGCCAGTCAGATTCTGTTTCGGGAATTTGAACGGGGACATTGAAAGAGTAGGGCCGTTTGGTGTGCCCACGGAGACGGGCGGACCTAATTCAGGAGAGCAAGGTTGGGGGCAGACCCCAGAGACCACCAGGAAACTGCCAATTGAAGGACAGACTTGTGCAGAGAAAATAAGATGAGTGCGAGTCTCCTAAGAGATACAGAAGATACCTGCCACTCTTTGGTGGTTTTTCTAGTTCCCAGAGCAATCTCTGAGGTCTGACTGCCTGTCTTTGAATCCCGTGAGCCACGCTCTATCCTCATAATAAATCCCCCTTTTACTTATATTGACTGGAGTGTTTCTTAGGTCCTGCAGCCAGAAAAAGCCAGGCTAGAGCAGAGGGCAAAGCTGCACAGTGAGTGGGTAAGGGGTGGTGCAGTGATCTACATCTGCGTGCTCAGAGCTCTTTCCTACTAGTAGTCATCCAGCAGGCCTCATCCTTGCTTAGCGTAGTCTGCAAAGCCCCCAGACAACCTAGAATAAAGTTCATCAATAGAAGCTTTGCTTGACTTCCCCGTTCTGGGAAATGCCACCTGCACCCTTCTTCAAGAGAAGAAAGAAAATGTTGGAATATTACGTTGCTGGAATTGTAGTCATAGAATCTTAGATGTGGAGTTTTATTACCAAAGACTTAGACTCTGATTGCCACCAAATCTGAGAATGGCCAAACTGGATTCTTGTGGCCCTCCCTGAAATTCCAGATTAAGTTCTTGCCAGACTCCAGGAAAGCTAGCTGTACGTAACCAAGACCCCCATAATGGTTTGCAATTTATTTTGCATTGTTTCCTTTCTTCAAAGAGTTACTCTCACTGCTTTCTTTACTCATATCCTTGATCCTCACTTGTTCATCCGGGATAGCCCAGCACACCTGCATTGCTTCCCATGTCTCTAGTGACAGATGAGAACAGACTGAGAAGTGCAGTCCTTAGAGATCACACACTCCAGTCCTCTCATTAAACAGATGGGAAAACTGGGAGCCCTCGAAGGGCAGTGACTTGCCCAAGGTCATACTTCCCAGCCTCCCCTCCCTTGTACGTCAAACTTACTGTCAGCATTTTTCAGGATTGGAAAAATACAAATAAACTGATTAACACTAAAGCATTAAGTGTTTGTGTCACCTGTCACATGGGGTCACTGATAACCATTGGGATAATGCTCTGACTCCAATGGTGGCATTCCAGGTGTCTGTGAAATCTGGGCAGTAAGCCACACGGAGGCTCCCAAATTCCACCTCACGGCTCATTATGGCTCACCACTTTGGACGGTGCCACTCTCTCCCTCCCTCCCTCCTCTCACGTCCATTGTAGCAGAGTCAGGAGGTGACTCGACAGCAGGCAGCACACACAGCCCTTTACATTTTTCCCCCCATCCCTTCTCCACCCATGACTATGACCTGTGACCTGTGACCTTTCCTAGGACAGGACACCATCTCTCCTGCTTCTCTAAACAAACTAAATTCATGGCAGTTTGCTGGCAAAATGGAAAGTTGGTGAAGCCTGTCTGCTTCCCCAGGCTTCCCAGTTTGTTTCCTTCCTTACTTTCCCTGCTCCCAAGGTCATACATCCCTCCCTGCATTGCCTCCTCCTCCTGTTAAACCTTTTCAGTAAGCTTTCTTTCTGATAATCTCATTCGCACTAATTACATAAATAACAAACACCCACTATCGCATCTCCTGGGGTATCTGCATATTGACTAAAAGCCAAAAAGATAGGAAACCCCATTTCCAAGACTTCAGGAATTCCTCCTGGCCACTTCTTACATGTAATTCTCTCAACAGCCCTGGGGAGCACCATTATAATCCTCAATTTACAGATGAGGACTCTGAGACATGAGCAAGGTCGTGGGTAAGTATGGGAAGAGCCAGGATTTGGACCAGACCTGCCCGATTCTGTGCTGCCTTCTAGAACACAGTCCTTTCTGGAAGATGTGTCATCCGAACAGTGTACTAGTCTCTCTGTTCCCAAACTGCCTTTCCTCTCTATCTTTATGTATCTTATTCCTCCACGGGCTTTTTTCCTGTGATTTTTATCCAAGTGCTTGGTTCAAAGGTGCCTCCTCCAGGAAGTCTTACCAAATCCTCCCAGCTCTCATTAATCACTCCTGTTTATGCACAGAGAGCTCTCAGGGCATTCTGTCCCACTGTGTTGCCTTTTATCTTCCTTGGATCATAATTGAGTTAAAATGTCTGTTGCCCACCCCACCCCCAACTCTGGATTCTTTACAACAGGAACCACAGTTAATTCTGCTCCAGGACCCTTCCCTGAGGTTGGCACACAAGACAGACTCAGTTTGGATTACTGAACTGAGTAAACTCACAGCGGTGACGTGGCTACCTTAGTCCCAAATAGGTGACCCCATCCCCGTGCACAGGGCTGAAGTTGGGGCCAGGTCTGCAGCCTAAGAACCTTTAAGTTCTAGAGCTCCACCAGAAAGCATGAACTTTCCACCTCCTCTCCAGCCTTAGGCCAGTTCTCCAATTCTGCAACTGGGAAACTGAGACAAGAGAGCAGACGCTTGACCAAGGTCAAGCAATGAATCGATGACAGATACAAACTTGAACCCCACTTCCAAATTTGTAGGCCACTTTCAGGGTTGTCTCCTTTGCCAAGTTTACTTCTATCAAGTCCAGAAAGAGTGTAGGCCTTCCATTCCTGGTTGAATGCCAAGCATAGTGCTGAGTTCTGGGGCTCCAGTGCAGAGCAAAACAGACCTGCCCTTGCCTTCAGGGAGCTCACAGGCCCTGCAGAGCAGGTTATGCAGGGTCCTGTGAGCCAGTTGTGGGGACTTGGAGAGACCAATGGGAAGCTATGGAAGGAGTCAGTTGGCAAAGCTGGCTCCCCCTCCCCCTCCACACTAGTCATATGCATTCTGTGCTGGTGTCCTTTCCCCAGCCTAGTGGGGAGGGGCGGAGCCAATGACTGTCCCTGGGGCTTGGCCACCTCACCTCAGCAATATGCTGCTGAGGCCAGGCCTGACAGTCCCCCAGGACTGCAGCTCTGTCTGGTACGAGGAGGCTAGTGGGTGACTGATTTTTATTTAATTACAATGTTGAGCCCTGTGGAACACCCCTGTGCACTGGGCAGCTGGGAGAACAACTATCTGTCACATAGCTAAAGCAGCAGGAGACCCTTAGGGGAACACTGCAGAGTAAAAGCCTCAGTAACCCCATAATCGGAGTAATGAAGATAAATCACAGTTTATGCTGCCTGCCCACTCCTTCCTCTGCATCTAGCAGCCAATATCAGGCAACTAGAAACTCATGTTAGCCAGCGTGAGCAAGGCATGTTAAAGCTCATGAGAACAGGTGAGATTTTTTCAGTTAGAGGTTCCTGGAATCTCGGAGGTGGAAAGAACCTTAGTCGTCACCTCTTCCAGCCTCTCTAAAGCAGGACTCTTCACAACAGTGAGCATCCCTAACCACTTGCACGCCTCTGACAGACAGCTCATGGCCTCTGGAAGGAATCAGTTTGTTTTCAACTGGTCTATCTTCTGAGTTTGTCCTATCATGCTGACACCCTCTTTTCTGTGATTTCTGTCTCCTGATTCAAGTTCAGCTTCTGGGACCACACAGGACAGACTCTAATGATCATGGTGACCTTGAACAAGTCACTTCTTTCTGACCCCCGTTCTCTCTTTCTGTTGTGGCACCTATTGCAGTGTCTGAGTGTTCAGAAGGTGGCTGGCTACTCCACGACCAGCCAGGCTGAGCTCTGACCTGGCCCCACCTGCTGGCCCCCAGCCAGGCACCGCACAGAGGAGCTGCTTGCAGCTAAAAGCAGAACAGAACAGGGCTTCTCCTGTTCCTAATCAGGCCCCAAGGGAGCACCCTGTGCGGAAGATGGTGGCTGGATGCCAAATGAAGTGAAATATCTCCTTTTCTCAGGCTGTTAACTTTTCTCTTGTTTAAGGAAGGGGATGATAATGACATTTAGCGCTTTACAACTCAGCAGTAAAATGAGCAGACGGAAACAGATCTTCAGCATGGCAGGCGTGCTTCCAGTGAGAAACCCGCCCAGCTCTATGGGGCCGAAGTCACGGTCAAGGCTTGTTGATGGGGTTAGGGACACAGCCAGCTCCCTCCATGTCCCCCAACTCCTCCCCACGGGCTGCCACTCCAGGCTGCACATCACATGGGCTCTACCCAGTGCTCACTTTCTGCTTCCTGCCTCTGCTCGCTCTATTCTACCTGCCTGGAGCACCTTTCCTACCACATCCCAGGTCTGCTTGGAATATGACCTAATTTTAAGGAGGAGAGGAAGAGGGGGTGTTCTTGGCAAGCCGTGGTGAGCAAAAGCTGTGGAGCTGTGGCACAGCTTCAGCTGGCCTCTAGGTGGCCACAAAGAACAATCTGATTGAGCAGGGAAGTAAGGAAAACCACGGCCATCATTACCACCACCACGACTGGTTACTGAGAACTTGCCGTGGGCCAGTAACTGGCACACGTTTCACACACCTTGTCCTATGTAATCCTCACAAGTCCATGAGCTGTATATCAGCATTGCCTCCATTTTACGGATGAGGAAACTGAGGATTGGAGAGGTTCAGTAACTTTTCTAAGGTCTCTCCACACTGCTTTGAATGGCAGTACTAAAGAGTATTAATGAATGGCTTTTTGATTTGGGGGGTTAGATGATTACTTTCTCTTCTCTCATGTGTGTTGCTTTATAAACTGAACACTTAAAAAATCTGAATGCATTTTTCATGTTCATATTTCCAAACCCAGCAATAGCTCTTGTGCAATTGTGGCGTGTAAATTGTTTCATTAAACCACAGCTCCTCTGTGAATTTTATTTGCCATCCACAAAGTAAAAGAAACAAGCAACAGAACCTCTATATTTACGGTGTAGATCTATCGTGTCCTCTGCTCAGAGCCCCTCCATGCTGGGAATGGCACACTTCTACTTCCCGGGCTAGGAATCGTTCCTTCCTCACTCTACGAAGAGGCAAAGGGCTGCCAGTCATAATATCCCACCTCTGCCACAAGAGCTCACATATGACCCGAGTTGGGCCAATCAGAGTCCTTCCCAGAGAGTTTTCCTATTGGGTACAGGGACAGAAAATGCTCTGTCTGCTGGAGCAGCTATTAGTAGCTATCCCAGTTAAGATTATGCCTAGCCTTGGGCATCAAAGACCTGAAAACAGTATCTTAAGCTAGATGGAAGTCTGTCCTGTGAGGACAGCTCAAGTATCACTTCAGTGTATGTCCGTGTTCTCTCTCTGCTCACCTATTAGGTACTTGCTGAAGTCATCCTCCTGCAAGCACCTGGCACTCTCTCCCTGACTAGAAGCCTTGGGGAGTTGATAGCCCCAGGAGTAGCCTTCAACTGAGGGGGAAAGGAAATTGGAGAATACCCAAGCCTCATGGATTGGGGAGGGGATAGGATCATTCTGAGCCACCTTCCACAGTCCCCCTGAGGTCCCATTGGGATACAGGCATGGTGCCCTGGTCAATCATTATCACACCCTGTATTCATTCCTGGTCCTCCCCTCTCATTTCCCCACTCCCCTAACAGTGTTTCCTGAGATTCCCTCCCAAATAAACTGCTTGCCTTAGACTCTTTGATTTGCAGTCTGCTTCTGGGGGAGCCCAGTTTTAGACACCCTTGAAGTCCTATTTTATCCAAAGAGGAGGGCTCTACCACCTCAATACCCTTGGCACTTTCTTTGTGCCTCTACTACACTACATCATGGTCTATCTTCTTGTATGTATTAACCATTAACTGATAACCATCCTGAACCAACCCTAGGGCTAAGAATGCACGATAGATAATTCTCAAGAATGTACTTTTTAACGGTAAGAACTTTTAACCTTTCTTCTTTAGAACATGTGCAGGTTTTTGCCCAGCTGTGTTCCTAGTTGGCAAATGATAAGACCCTTAAATAAATCTTTATCATTTATTTCTAGCAAAGTCTTCAGACTCTTTCTTAGTTCATTCAACAGCTATAAAATAGGAAGGAATATGCATTTATTGAGTACCAGTTGTGTGCCAGGAACTGTACCAGGTATCCTATGCTCATTTATTCATTTATTCACTAATTAATTCATTCGAAAAATATTTATTGAGCTTTTACAATGTGCCAGGCAAAGATCTAGGCCAAAGGTTGACAAACTAAGGCCTACAGACCAAATTTGGCCCGCCTCCTGTTTTTGTAAATAAAGTTTGATTGAAACACAGTCATGGTCATTTGTTGACATTCTTCTATGGCTGTTTTCAGGCTTTAACAACAGAGTTGAGTAATTGTGACAGAGACCATATATTCTGTAAAGCATAGGATATTTACTGTCTGGCCCTTTATAGAAAAAGTTTGGTACCCCTTGTTCTGGGCACTGGGAATCCTATAGTAAACAAAACAATCAAAAATCCTTTTTTCCTGGATGGAGTTTGCATCGCACTGGGGTTGGAGGAGAGGCAACACAAATAAACCAAAAACAAGGTAAGATATTTAGTATGTTAAATGGTGACAAATGCTGCAGAGAAAAATAAAACAGGGAGGGAGTCTCAGGAGCACTGGGAGTGGGAGGTTGGACTGGGGATTGCTATGAAAAATAGGGTATCAGGAAATCCTGACTGTTACAGTGACATTTGAGGAGAGACCTGAAGGAGGTAAAGGAGTGAGCCATGTGGATGTGGTGGGACAGAGCTGCTGGGTAGAGGCACAGCAGATGCCAGGGCCACACTAGACTATTAACAAAGTTAATCCTATATTGAAAACTAAGTACCAGGTGCCCTTCAAGTGCTTTCCATACCTGATCTCATTTAATTAATTAAAACTCATCATCTCATTACACATTTAATCTTACAAAAGGATGATCTGAATATATTTCTATCGCTAATGTTGATATAGAACTTTCAGTTTACAAAGTTGTTCTGTAATGTTGTTTGCTTGCTCTTCACCGTATTTCAAGGTTATTGATCTCACTGTAGTATAGCCACAAAGACCAGAAAGATCAAGTCCCTTGCCCCAGGTCACACAGCCAGTAAGTGCTAGAGCTGGAAAGCAAAACCAAGTCTGTCTGGATCCAAATGCTATATTCCCCTCTCTAAGCCACCAGCTTTGGAAGGCACGAACTCTACCTTGTTCTACCCACACCTCACTCAAATCCTGTACCAAAGAGAAAAGGCAAAGGTGTATGGAAAGGAGCTCAGTTTTCATCATCCTTCCAGATGAGAGTAACCAGATAAACTGCGGAAGTCACACCCAGAACTCCCAGACATTTGATCACTCCCTCTGACCAGGGACACCTGTGCTGTGCCACAGACTTCTGGCTGCGCTAGTTCTGCAGAGCTAACCCAAAGCAGGTACTCCAAAAGAAGTTGCTGGTTGATGGATTAATTATTGCTCAGGTTTTGTTTGGTTGCATTTTTAGCAGGGCATTCTTAAGAGTTGAGGGAATTATTTAGAGAGACATTAATTCAGCAAGTAAGTATTGAGATTTATTAGGTGCAATTGAGATTTACTACATCCAAAATCTTTTTACATAGTTAACAGATTTATTATGGCAGGGCTAGAGATGAAACAGACAGGGGGCCCTCCCCTCTGAGAGCTCACAATCTGTAAGGGTGAAGAGGAACTTTTTGTGTGTCCTATATGACCTACTCTGTGCCAGGCTCTGTGCTGAATTCCTTTACATGGGCCAACTCCTTGCATCTTCATCACAACTCTAAGTGGGAGATGTCACTACTGTTTTAAGGATGAGGCATCTGAACCTCAGGGAAACTGAGTATCTCACCACAGGCACATAGTAAGTGGGCGGCAAAGCGAGGATTTGCACTCAGGTCTGTTTGCTCCCTTGAATGCACACACTCAACTGTCACACACCTCCAAGAGTGAATGGGCCAGATGAGAGACTCAAATAAAATTCTGGGAAGTGTAGAGGCCTTGCCTGTGGGGACTTCAAGGAAGGCTTAGCAGAGAGGGTGCCATTGGGCTGGGTTATAAAGATCAGGCTTCCAGACAGAGAGGACCCAGCCAAACAGAAGGAGTCTATTTGTGTGATGGCTCCCACATTTTTCATTATGGGTCACCGCATGTTCGACACAAATAAGTTACCATCGGAGGCTGTGAGAGCGACTATCAGGCTGTGCATCAAACAGACTTGGAAATGAATCTTTTCTCCTCCTTTTGCTAGTTATGTTGACCACGGACAAGCTAGGATTTTCCAAGCCTTAGTTGCCTCATCTGCAAAATGAACCTAAGAGTGATATTTCTACCTCCTGGAGTTGTTGTAGGGATTTAATCCACCAGGGACGTAAAGTGTTTAATACTGTCCCTAACACTAGCAAGGGCTCTGTAAATGTAAACAATGACGATGGTGATGATGATGAGTGGCTGCACTCTTCAATCCTGAGGAATCTGGATAAAAAAAGAGGCCTACCTTTCCAGCCCCTTTCTGATCTCTAATCAGCCTAGACTTGGGCACTGAAACAATACACAAGTGGTGCTGTCTGGGCCCAAGGAGAAGAGTCCCCTGAAGATGGACATGGACAGCGTACCCCACAGTGGCAGAGTGGGGAGTACTTTGGAACCAGGGGAAACAGCAAAATGATGATTCTCTCCTTATGGTGAGCGAGGGGAGCCATGTAGTCCCCAGAATCAGAATGGGTTAAGGGAAGGGCCAGACACTTCCAACTACGTCTTTCATTGAACCCTCAGAAAATCCCTATGTGATGGTATTATGATTTCTGTCTCACTGAGGAAGAAACGAGGACGTAACTGGCCCAAGGTTACTAGGAAGTGGCTGGGCAGGATTTCAATTCAAGGCTGTCCTCCCATCTCCAGTCTAGTCTACCTAGGCCACACTGGGCTAACAGGGCCGGCGTGAGCTCAGGAGTCCAGCAGATGGACAATCCCGATGGCTCTGTGGAGTCTGTCCCCTGCTCTTTCCCCCACTGCCCCAGTCCAGGCCATTGTAGGAGTCTCCCATCCAGCCTCTCTCCCTATACTCTTCCTCCCATCTCAGTTCTCTCCTCACTCAGGCAAAGAAACAGAGGTGACCACATCCTTCCCTGGTGTGAAATCCTTCCATTGCCCATAGGCCTGCTTCTCACACTGGTCAGCATCTTCAGCAAAAGAGGTGGCCATCTTCCTAGAATGACAGTTAACACTTGTTTGCAAATTATAACAAATATATGCCTGTGCAGTGGAATGCAAAATTTCCAGGAATTTCTCTCAGAGAAGGAGTTGTTTTAGGCTGAGCCACAAAACAGATGCGTGTAGGTTGTAGGGGGTTGGGGAGTATCATTCTTCATAGAAAAAGTTTCACTGGCTTCAAAGATGAAGAGAAAATGGCAGCCTGGTCCAGCAGGCCCTGCCACATTGGCGCCCACTGCCCCTCCCGTGGTGCTCCCAGGCTTGGGTGTGCCTGTGCTCCACAATTACCTTTAGGCTTCTTCCTTACAACAGTCGTGACTTACTGGCCACCTTACTAGAATGTCTTTCTGTCTCCCCTTTTCAGCCGAGGAAGCTCCTAGTTGTCCTTTAAAGTCCAATTCCATGTCCCCTCCTTCAAGAAGCCCTCCTTGATCTCACCAGCCCCATTCTTGCAATGCTGCTCCCTTGGCATCTTGCTTTCCCTTGGCATCTTGCTTTCCCCACAGCTTCTTACCTCAGGCTGCTGAGACTACTACCACTTTGAGAAGGATCCTCTCCAAAAGGTTGTGAGCAACCAGCAGTCAGTGAGTTCATCATTAAATCTGCCTTCACTTGTTCATTCCAACACATGCTCAGAGCCCTTCTCTATGCCAGGCCATGGGCTCTGGGTGCAGGAATGACTCAGTGTGTCTTTGGAGGAGTTCTGACTTGAGAGAGAGACAAACCATCATTCATTGATTGATTGATATATTAAAACAACAAACAAAAAGCAAAACCCTCTGCTAATCTCCAACTGGGCCAGGCTGTGTGCTCAAGGTACAGAAAAAAGCAAGCCTGTGTACCTCTGCCTGCTCCAGGGGCTCCCCATCTGACCAGAGGTTAATGGAAACCACTAAGGACATGGTGTGTCCCCACCAATGGAAACCACTAAGGGTGTGGTGCTGGAAGGCACCAAGGCAGGTACGGGGTCCTTTTGTTTTGAATGACAATGAATGATTGGATGAATTATTTGTTCTATGGGATTTTTTTTTTTCTATTTTAGGGAACTTGTGATGTTTTAACCATAAATGAGCTCTGTGAATCAAGGCACCCAATAAATAACTAATCAATTGCTTGATTGACATGTCACACAGGAAGTTGCTAGCAGCGACAGGGCTAGATTCTGGGTCTTGACCACCCTGGACTTCCTCAGTGGGGAGAAAAGCTACTCTGACCATGGCTGGCTTGAGCAGGCTCTGCAGCTCCAGGCTATGGCGCCTCCTGCAAACTGAAATAAAATGCAGCAGTACTCAGCCTGTCTCCCAAGGGGGTTGTGAGCATTAATTAGTTACCATTGGTAAAGTGCTCTGAAGATGTGGGGTGTATAAACACAGCAAGTCATTAGGCCTCTCCACACCACTATGCACTACAGCCTGGGAACTGCTAATTGAGAAATAATTAACACCTCAGGGTGCAGAGGATGGATGCTGGCTTTTCCAGGATTGGAAGGGATGCAATAATGTGCATGGAGAGAGCAGGGAGAACTATAAGGCTACTTTGTTTGTTTGTTTTTGCTTTTTGGTATGTGGGTAGCTCCCTGGCTGGGAATCGAACCCAGGCCACAGCGCTGACAGCACCAGCGCCGAAGCCTTAAGCCACTACACCACCAGGGAACTCCCTATAAGGCTACTTTGGATCCCAAAATATACCCAAGATTATTCACCTCCTTCCCCCAAGGAAGAAGCGTGGGGAATATTGTTTCAGTAAAACCTTTGGGGAAAGCCCCGACCACAATGCTGGGCTGCAGAGGCTGAGCCATACTCTTAGAACAAAAGCAATCAGGTTCAGCCCATCTCGGCCCAACCTCCTACCTAGCTGGGGAGATGGCAATTGTGTGGTCCACCCAAGCTGTATTTCCTTACCTGTAAGACAGATATGATGACATACATCCACCATCTCCCCCATCCTTCCACCAGGTTGTCTAGTATCTTTTCTCAAGGCCAGCAGATCCTCCCAGGCCACATATCAGTATCATCTAGGGGCTTATGTACTGATGCCCAGTCCCACGTAGATCAATAACCTGCATCTCGGGGCTGGAGCTGGGGGGCATATGGTGATTCTGGTGTAGTCAAGTTTGAGAATCACTGCTTTGACCTGCGAGTCAAGAATTGTGTTGAGAGTGGTGGGAAAAGAAGACACAAACTCTACCACATCCTATGCTTTCCTCATACTTGTTCATCATTTCCTAATTCCATGCCTGTGAGTGTCTTAGTTGCACTACCTAGATATTCTACTCCACTCCCATTGCCATTCTTGTCCTGGTAAATGCCACTCATCCTTTAGGCTCAGCTCCAAGCTCACTTCCTTGGTGAAGCCCTTCTCAACACTCCCACAGGAGGTTTCTCAGACCCCATTACACCATTGATAACACTGTGTTGTTCCTGGCAGATTCTTGGTGGGCTGAGAGATTCTTGGGGTCACTTTGAGAATCACCAGTGCATTGCATTGGGTCTGGTACATTTTAAGCACTCAATAAACTATAGCGTAAGGTGATGGAAAGAGAAGTCACATTAGGTGGTGAACTTATTATACATCAAGTTGACAATGCACTGTAGAATTGTATGCCTGAAACCTATGTAATCCTTGCTAACAGATGTCACCCCAATAAGTCTAACAATAAAAATGAATTAAAAAAATAAACTATAGCGCTTATTGCTTAGGTAGAGTAATATGATATGCAGCTCCTACCTCAGCACATTTGCATTTGTTCTGAATGTCTGGAACATTCTTCACCCAGATATCTGCAAGGTTCTCTCATTTCTTCACGTCTTTGCTAAAATGTCACCTTCTCAGTGAAGCTTCCTTGATCATCCTATTTCTATTTTTATTTTTTTAACCATCCTATTTTAAATTGCAACCACTCGACCTCCAATCTGTTCCCTTCCCCAATTAATTTTTCTCCATAGTATTTAACAGCATCTGAATGATGGATCCTGTTTTTATATAAAATTTTCATAATTTATTCACCATGGATTTTTGCATTAATTTTTAAAATTAATTGCATTAAAATACCACCCGTCTTAATCACTCAGTGCTTTGGCTTCCCCTTAAGCTTCCTTGTATTGGTTTATTGCCTAGAATATTAGCTACATTAAACACAAGGAATTTGTTAGTTTCGTTCAGTATTCTCTGTTTCTACAACAGTGGCTGGTACACGGTAGCTGCTCAAAAAATATTTTGTGAGTGAAAGTTTGATTTAGTGGCCTAAAGGCTGTCTTGGGCTTTGTAATAAAGGTGACTTTTTCCAATTGTTTAAAAAAATTAATTTATTTAAATTGAAAGCCTTTAAATAACAGGGTAGAATCAAAACTGCATTGCCCACTGTTGTCATGGTTACAATGCCGCCAGACGTTCTCCTATTCCAGGAATGGGGCGGGTCCTGACAGTGGGAGGGAACACCAGACTAAAAACCCGGAAATCGACTTTGATCATAGAGTTATACCTCCCTAAATCCTAGAGGGCACTTCCGGAACGGTGATGCACTCTTTGCTGGCCAGGCCAATCTTTGATCTTGGAGAGAGCCGGGTTCCCTCTCTTTGGCTAAACTTCCGGAACACTTCTCCCTTGCGTATACAGTGGGTGGGCTAATCTTCGTGAACGCGGCCTTGTGATGGGCTAGAAGGCAGGGGCGGGGTTTTAGCGGGCACGCCCCTGGCGCAGGCGTGTTCGCCCGGCGCGGCGGTCGCGTGGAACAGCAAATTGGTGAGCGAGGTGACAGCGAGGGTTAAGGGATGGGCAGGGGGCGGTGGAGCGAAGAGTGGGCTCTGGGCGCGGAGACCCAGGACGCTGGTGTCTGCTATCCCACGTGCCTCCTGGCTAGGTTGGGGCGGGGACACAGTCACATAAACTTTTGGGTAATACTCTTCTAGTCCTTTTCCTCCGTGGAAAACTGAGGGCAAGACTTCCTCCCTTGTCTGCTTCAGGCTGTTGTGACACGGTGTTGTTCCTGGAAGTGCTAGCCCTGGACAGACCCTCAGGGATCACCTTCCCATATATTACCCATGGGAACACCGAAGTCGGAAAAGGGGTCATTTTACCGGGTCACCCAGTCAGTGAAGGCCGAGCCAGTTCTTAGAACTAGGTCTGGGGTTCCACTGCTGTTTTTTCAGCACGCCCGTGGTGGAGACTTAGTGGGAATTGGAGACAGGGACTTAGCCTCCATTTGTGTCCCTGTGCTCCACCGCGTCGCACCACACAATGATTTCACATCTCTGAGTTGGGCTTAATAACACTAACAAACACTATCCGAGGGCTGTCTGGAAAAAATCCAGCGATAAATGCCTCTATTTTTCATATTACGTGACTGGATACTTTCTTGTATACAGAGCATTGTTACATGCCCTTTATGCACAGCTTTCCTGCTTGAATTGCAGGGCCATTGTGAGTCAAAGAATCTTTAAAAAGGCCTGTGCTGGAAGGACAGAGTAGGCCCTCTATAAAAATTTATTCAATGACTCAGAAGCTCTTTGCCAGCATCTGAAGTGCAGGATACAAGTTACTATATTACTTTCAAGGTATTGTCTATGGAAAAACTGAGATAATATAATTATTCTCCTGTTGGTGTAAGCCAAGGGGTCTGAGGACAAGCACACATTTAAGCCTGTGGACAGAGGGGTTAAGGCTCTTATTTAAATTATCCAGATAGTTTCCCATTGCACCCCTTCACTTTGCTAGTTATTTTTTTGTTAATACATTTGATCAACAAACAATAATAGCCTGAATATTAGGCATTGTCCTAGGCCCTGAAATCTAAAAATGCAGGAAACCTTATGAACTCATAGTTTAATGGGGAATAGGGCATGAGATATTGTTCACTGCCAATGCCTAGCACAGCAGTTTCTCAAAAACGCTTGAAAATCATTCCAGTGCAGTGTACTATAAAGAGGTGCTTTGATTGGAAACACAGAAGGAAGTGAGTACTTCTGTTTGGAAGGGTTGGAGAAGGCTTCTTGCAAGAAGTGAACCTTGAATGATGAGTTGGAGTGGCTGAGGGGAAGCTTGCCTGTTCCAGGAATGATGAGCAATTTGGGGCATGTTAGGGGAGTGGTAGGGTAGGATGAGAAGCTGAAAGAGGTGTGTCGGGTTAAAAATATGAAGAGGCTTTGGTACCATTTCGAGAAAATTATGGGGCGTATAAACAGGGATTGGATCATCACCTCTGTAATATGGAGACTGGACAGACAGGTCAAGAATCATTCAGTTTATTCACTGATAGACCCTTATTGAGTGCCGGCTGTGTCTAGGCACATGCTAGATACTGCAGATACAACTTGGAATAAGATAAACATGGTTACTGCCCACATGGCATTTACAGTCTAAAGTAAGGTGGGTTAACAGTAAGGCTGCTGCAGTGGAGCAGCAGCAGCAGCATCACCTGGAACTTCTAAGAAATGCAGGTTCTCTCCCTGTACCTCAGACCTGCTGACTCAGAAACTCTGGGAGTGAAGCCCCACAATCAGTGTTTTAACAAGCCCTTCAGGTGACTGGTGCTCACTTAAGTTTTAGAACCACTGGTCTACTCTAATACAGTAAGTGGTATTGAGGGGCTAACCCAAGGTTGAGGCAGTAAGGGACAGAAATAAGGCGGGTAGACATGAGAGTAATCTTGGAGAATGACTCATTTGCCTTAGGAGGTGCCACAGGTGAAGTCATTTCTGGCTTGGGCCACTGGCCTGAGGTGGGAGCTCAATCAATGAAGAGTTGTGAACCGCACGTGCCTTGCCTCCAGGGCCCACACTTCTCCATGGCAGTCACACTAGGACTCTGTAGCAGTGCCTCCCAACCTTTTTTAGGTCATAGGTCACATAGGAAATGATAATATTTGTACAGTGCCACGGGGAAATGGATAAAGCTGGCTGAGGTTGGAGAGGACCAGCTGGAAGACTTGAGGCTGAAAGCTGGAGGTATTTAATCACGTGGGGATTCAGCTTCCCAGAGCTGAGAGAAAGCAGTAACCCATTCTCAGCACACTGTAGGGCAGCTTTGCTCCAGGGGACCTGCTGAAAATCACTAAATTTGACAATATAAATCAAGAATTTGAAATGTTTACACCCTTTGACTCAGTTATTCCATTCCTGAAAATCCTCTCCCAAATATCACGAAAACTTCTGTGCTTTATAGACTATGTATAAAGGAGAAAACCCACGACTGCCTGGTAGTAGGAGAATCGTTCTTGATATAGTCAATCAGTGAAATGTTGTACTGCCAGTAGAAATGTGTGAATATTTGGTAAAATAGAGAAACCTGTGTGCTCATTCATCAGACAATGTCTGATAAGCCCTTGCTGTGTGCTGAGTGGAGAGCAAGTTCTATGTGGTCCTTGCTGGCAGATCAGAGTGCTTGGGGGAAGATAGACAGCTCAATGAGCAGGAACTCCAGAGTGACTCGTGTTTGATAGGAGACATGGACTGCTGCAGAAACAGCTGGTCTTTGCAGAGTGGGACAAGGAAGGCATCCTAGAGGACAGGATGGTAATCTTGAGGCCTGGAGAATGGGTAGATGTGGGTATGCAAAGGGGACAGTGTGTTTAAAAGCAAGTATGGTACAGCTGGAATACAGAGCAATGGTGAGAGGAGGCCACAGGGGACCAGCAGTCAGCTCATGTAGGGTCATGGCACCATGAAGTTCAGGAGCTTAGACTTGATTGTAAGAGTAGCAGGAAACTGTTGGACTTTAAGCAAGAAAAACTGTTACCGTATATATTTTTGGAAGTGCCCCCTGTGGCTGCAGCATGGAGAATGCATTGGAGGAGGGAGGGGATGGAAGCTGGGAGCCCAGTGAGGAGGCTGTTGCAATAGTCAGGTGAGATAGTGGTGGCCTGGACCTGCATGGAGGCTGTGGACATGGAGAGAAAGGACAGACTGAACAGCAAGTGAAGAAGTAGGAATGACAGGGCTGAGAGGGTTAGTGAGGGGGTGCACGGGGGACGGGTTACACGAACCCAGGTTTCTGGTTTGGGCAAAGGGTGGCTTACAGTGTCATTCAGAGTGATAGTGGGGTGGGATTGTGGGGGAGTGGAGTTTGAAGTACAGTGTGTTCTCCAGGAGGCAGTTGGATAGGTTGGTCTGAAGCTCAAGAGACACATACAAAGTGGAGGTGTTGACTTGGAGTCATCAGCACACACCTGATGTGTGTGTGTAAGGAGGGAGGAAGCACCCAACATTTGACATTTAAAGGGGGTGGGCAAAGGACACTGCCAGCAAAAGAGACGAGGGATCATCAGCTGCAGTTTTCTCTGGGCCAAGGGATTATAATTGCTTTCCTTTTCTTTTTTATTTCTGTTCTTTCCCAGTTTTTATAATAACAATAGCAAACATTGATTGAGCTTATGGAATGGGCCAGATGATATTCTAATAACTTTTTAAAAATTTATTGGGATGACATTGATTAGTAAAAAAAAAAAAAGTCCCAGGTGTACAATTCTACATTACATCATCTATGTGTTGTATTATGTGTTCATCACCCAGAGTCAGTTCTCCTTCCATCACCATGTATCTGTGTCCCTGTCCCTTCTCTCCCATCCCTCCCCTCAGTACCCTCAGATAACCACTAAATTACTGTGTCCATGAGTTTTGTTTCTTTGTTTCTTTTGATTTTATGTCAACAATCAAACTAAACTTCTCCATCCCTTGCCCTGATTTTACCCACTCCCATCCCTCCTCCCATCTTAAAGAAGTCCCTCTAACATCCTTTGTAGTACTGGTTTGGTGGTGATGAACTCCTTTAACTTTTCCTTATCTGAAAAGCTCTTTATCTGTCCTTCAGTTTTGAATGCTAGCCTTGTTGGATACATTATTCTTGGTTGTAAATCCTTGGTTTTCATCACATTGAATATTTTCTGCCAATCCCTTCTGGCCTGAGAAGTTTCTGGTGAGAAATCAGCTGAGAATCAAATGAATGTGCCTTTATAAGTTACAGCTTGCACTTCTCTTGCTGTTATTAGAATTTTCTCTTTTTCTTTAACTTTTGACATTTTAATTATGATGTATCTTAATGTGTTCCTGTTTGGGATCATCTTGTTTGGGATTCTCTGTGCATCCTGGACATGTGTGTCTATTTCCTTCGCCAGGTTAGGAAAATTTACAGTGATTATTTCTTCAAATAATTTCTTGATCCCTTGCTTTTCCTCTGTCCCTTCTGGTACCCCTATGATCCTAATATCTTTCCTCTTAAAATTGTCCCAGAGGAATCTCAAACCATCCTCATTTTTCTGGATTCTCATATCTGTCTGTTCTAAATGGGTGTTTTCTGCTGGCTTTTCCTGCAAATCACTGCTTTGCGCTTCTATTTTATCTAGTTTGGTGACTTTTATTCTGTTCTTCATTTCGGTTAATGTAGTCATTATCTCTCTCAGGTCCTTTGTAATGATTCATAAGTTTTCTTTAATGCTTGCCATCTCTTTGTTGAAATTATCATTCAGTTCCTAAAGCATTTTTATAATCGTTGCTTTGAGCTCTGTTTCTGATGGGCCATCTGTACCCATCTCTTTAATTCTCTGGTTTCTCATATTTGCAGTCTCTGTGGACCGACCAGCTGTAATTTCTTTTGTGTTCGCTTCTGATACTGGGTGGGCAGAGGTCTGTGGGGGAGGGGCTTCAGTGGCTTAGTTTTCTTCCTGTGGCTCTAGGGGTCATGCAAGGAGTTTGGGTGTGTTTGTGCCTTTCTGCTCTGGGTTTGCCCCATGTGCAGATTCTGCCCTGAGCCTTGGGGTCAGTCCTGTATGCTGGTCTTTCAGATCATCCTGGTTGTGGGCCAAGAAACGTGCGCTTGCTGCCCTCTCTTTCTCCTTTCAAGCTGGAGCGTTCGCACTGTGGCTCCTCACCTTCTGGGAACCGGAGTGAAGTCCGGCTGCTGCGTTTTGCAAACCGGTCTGCACCTCCTGGGGCCAAAGTGAGGTGGGTGCGGTATCTCAGCGCCCTGCCTCTGGGCCTCCTTTCCTCTGTCCCGCAGACCAAGTGAGGCCCGGAGCACTCTCCCACCACCTTCTTCTTCCTCCCTCCCCCAGTGGTAGGGTTCCAAGAGGAGACTCGGCTCTTTTTATTTCTCCTTTGTTGAACCCTCTGCCTGCCTGAAGGTACCTTAATGTGATGAGTGGGTTTCTTAGCTGTGATTGGGCATTGTGTAGAGGCCCATTGGATGAGGTATAGGTGTTTTCTTAGTTGTAATCTCCAGAGGAGTTTTTTGGAGGTCCCTCTCACACCGCCATTTTGTTGCGTCTCCTCTAATAACTTTTTGTAATTCTTCTAAGTTCCTACAATAAACCTACAAGGTAGATCGTATCATATTAGTATTTTAAGGATGAAGAAACTGAGCACAGAGGGATTACGTCACATGTCCCAAGCCACACAGGGTGCCATCAGCTGGAAGCTCACCTGGAATCCAGGCTGCCTGGTTCCAGAGCTTGTGCAGCCACCACCCACTCGTGTCTCTTCACAGTATGCTGTTATAATTTTTGTAAGTGGAAATGTAATGATTTTTTTTTACATGGCAGTAAGAAGTAAGAGAAACAGTACTTGGATCTGCTAGGAAATTAGAAATGAAAGGATTTGCATCTGCAGAATTAATGGTTGTCTTACAAGTGTGTTGGAGACCCAACTGAGCTGGCTACTTCATGGTGCCAGAACACACTTACTTGTGCATGACTCATTTTTCTCCAGGCACAAGTGCTTCCCTGTGCTGGGGTGTCATGGAAAGACTGCTGACAAGATTCAGAGCACTGGCCACGTGCAGCCACCAGCTCCCTGGGTATGTTCCCTGCAGGTTTCACCACTGTGCCCCAGGGAGAGGGAGGCGCTTGGTGCTGTCCCGAGTGTTCCAGCCCCAGAACCTTCGGGAAGACCAGGTGCTCTCCCCGGAGGGCAGATCTGGCGACCTGATCTGTAAGAGCCAGCGGCTGATGCTGCAGGTGGGCCTGATCCACCCGGCAAGCTCTGGGTGTTACTACCTGCTGCCTTATGCCGTTCGTGCCATGGAGAAGCTGGTGCGGGTGATAGACCAGGAGATGCAGGCCATTGGGGGACAGAAGGTCAACATGCCCAGCCTCAGCTCAGCAGAGCTCTGGCGAGCCACTGACCGATGGGACTTGATGGGCAAGGAGCTCCTAAGACTTAGAGACAGACACGGCAAGGAATACTGTTTAGGGCCAACTCACGAGGAAGCCATTACAGCCCTGGTCGCCTCCCAGAAGACACTGTCCTACAAGCAGCTTCCATTCCTGCTGTACCAGGTGACAAGGAAGTTTCGGGATGAGCCCAGGCCCCGCTTTGGTCTTCTCCGCGGCCGCGAGTTTTACATGAAGGACATGTACACCTTTGACTCCTCCCCCGAGGCCGCCCGGCAGACCTACAGCCTGGTGTGTGATGCCTATGTCCGCCTGTTTGACAGACTGGGGCTGCGCTGTGTCAAGGTGCAGGCAGACGTGGGTAGCATCGGGGGCACGATGTCTCATGAGTTCCAGCTACCGGTGGATATTGGAGAGGACCAGTTTGCAGTCTGTCCCAGCTGCAGCTTCTCAGCAAACATGGAGACCCTAGACTCGTCACAAAGGGACTGCCCTGCTTGCCAGGGACCGCTAACCGAAACCAGAGGCATTGAGGTGGGGCACACGTTTTACCTGGGCACCAAGTACTCCTCCATTTTCAATGCCCAGTTTATCAATGTCCACGGCAAACCATCCCTGGCTGAAATGGGGTGCTATGGCTTGGGTGTGACGCGGATCTTGGCTGCTGCTGTGGAGGTTCTGTCTACAGAGGACTGCATTCGCTGGCCCGGCCTTCTGGCCCCTTACCAAGTCTGCCTCATCCCCCCCAAGAAGGGCAGTAAGGAGGCAGTGGCCACAGAGCTCACAGGGCACCTGTACGACCACATCACAGAGGCGGTGCCGCAGCTTCGAGGGGAGGTCCTGCTGGACGACAGAACCCAGCTGACCATTGGACACAGACTAAAAGACGCCAACAAGTTTGGCTACCCCTTTGTGATCATCGCTGGCAAGAGGGCCCTGGAGGACCCTGCCCATTTTGAGGTGTGGTGCCAGAACACCGGGGAGGTGGTCTTCCTCACCCAAGAAGGAGTCGTGGAATTGCTGAGCCAAGTGCAGGTTGTCTAATTGCCCCCCGCCCATCTCTGCCCCATCTCGCAGCCTCGGGTGCCTCCTAATCCTGCCTTTTCCTTCACTCCCTTGTGGGGCTGGTCTCTCCAGAAACAGGGCAGCTCATGGGAAGTGGGAACAAGTTAGGGAACCCCAGTTTTTATCCAGTCATTTGTTCAAACTATCTGTATTTGAAGTTGGTAACTTGGTGCCCTTCTCCGGACTGTCCATGCTGCCACATAGCATTCCTTTTATATTCCAGTGTCGAAGCTTTGATTAGGAGGCAGAGAGGCAAGAAAGAGCGGAGTTCTTCTCCTGGCCCTCAGGAGACTCACTTCTCTTCTCTCGGCTGAGCTTTCCGTGTGCACGATGGGAGCGGCCGATGGCTGGGGCCCGCCTGGCTCCGACGGCCTGACCACCGGCCACTTGCTGCACATGGTCTGGAGAGCAGGCTCATCAGCCCTCCTCCACTTGGACACTTCCTGTCCCCTGCTGGGCCTCAGTTTCCCCAGCTATCTGTCACTGGCTGGTTCCACAAGAGGTTCATGACAGATCTTTTTTCTCTGATCCTCCTTAGTCTAGGCAACACAGAAAGTTGATATAATCAGCTAATGGCCCCAAAACCACCTTCAGAGACCTGGCTCTGTTTATAGGTGGCTCTGCACTGAGATTGTGTTGGATTGAATAAAATCAGACTATCGGGATGAGCCTTGCATGTTCATTTGAAACAGTGGTGACACCTGCCATCTTAACAGTGTAGTGGCTTCCTGTCTTGAGACTTCTTTTTCACCATTTCTATACCCCACTCTGAAAGAAAAAAATGGGTGGCTGGAGAAGTGTTTTAAGCCATTTCTCCTTACAGATATCAGGGATAGCAGGCTTCAAGTTCCACAACCTTGTCCTCGGTGCAAAGTTGGATCCTAGAGCCACAACAGGGGTAAATATTAAGGTCTCTGCCTGAATTATGTGGAAAGTAGGAGCAGACTTGAGCCACCAGTGTGGTGCCGCCTACTTTCATTGCTCCTGCTCACCGGATTAGGGTCTGGACATGTCCAAATCTAACAAGAATCTATCAAGGGCAAGCTTAAAGCCACCACCTCCGGAAAACATGCCCAACAGTCCTGGGAAGTGGTTTTTCCTCTGACTCCCCAGCACTCTCCTGTTCAGCCCTGACGACGTTCCTTCTTGTTTGGAGTGCACAGTTCCTTGTTTGGTGGGCCAGCATCTTGTTGATTGTCAGCTCCCTGAGACCAGGGTCCTCAGCTGATTCCTAGTGCACTGAAGCCTGTCTTGGCCAGTTCCACCTGCCACACAATTTCCCAGCAGCCTGTTACTGCCATCGCTGTTACTGTTAGAGTAACTGCAGCCCCAGCACACACCATCAGGTTTCCTAATTAACGCATATGCCAAGCCCTAATGACTCCCAGGTCTACCACTAGAGCTTGAGGCCCAGCATTCAGGCCAGGAGATGCGGATTCTGAGAGCAGACATAAAGGCTGGATTGTGAGGCAGGGAACTTACCCTGGGCTACACGTTGGAATCACCTGGTTCCCATCTACAGATTGTGGTTATAGTCTGGGGTATGGCAAGCTGTCAGAGACTTTAAAGTTCCCTGGAAAATTCTAATGTGCAGAGTCGACTGAGAGCTCCCGGTGTGCAGGTAGTCCACCTTCTCTGAGCCCATCTTTGTAGTTAAGAAATTCTTTGCGTAATTTCAGCTGTACATTATTAGAATGATATGGGCTCTGCTTTTAATGGCCTGGCCATTCGTTGGGGGCCTGCCATGTGCCACTGTGCTGCCACACCCTTTTTATATTCCCATTTTCAGATCCTGAAACTGGAGAGGAGGTGCTGTTACTCTCTTTTTATCAATGAGCAAACCTGATGTTTAAGCAGCTTACTCAGGGATGCACAACCCTTAAGTATCAGAGCTAGAATCCGAATATTGACCAAAACCTCTGCCCTCCCCACTATACTACCCAGTCTCTGCCTATATGAAAGTGATTTCAGCAAGTAAAAGTGAATTATTTATGTCTAATCAAGTTAGCCTAAGTAGATGAGAAATTAGAATTCATGCAAATGGACGCTTTAATATATAGATATAGAATTGTGCTCCATAATCTTATTTATGGAGAACTAGCCAAATGTAAGTAAGCACTTTAAAAAACCAATTAATTTAAAACTCTTCATAAATGTGTGAGTTAGAGAATAAGTTGAGGATGATGTACAATCATGGAACTTTAGAACGGGAGAACTTGGAGCCTGCCTGTCCAACCCTCACTTCACAGATGGGAAACAGGCCTGGTATGGGAATTCACCTGCCACATGCCATCTGACTGGCAAAAGGCCTGATTGCAGGCCAGGTGCTGTATCCCCTAAATCAGGCTACTTCCCATCTATCTTGTACTAAGACAGGTTTGGCTGGATCAGCCTTTGAGCTACAAAAGCCTCGTAGGTATAAAACAGGTACCCATCCTCTCGTTTCCAAGGGAGACAAATACAGGGAGTACAGTGATTTGCTCGAGGTCAAGCTGAATTGAAACCTAGATATTCTGATTACTAAGCAGTGTTTCTTTTAGTAGCCAGGGGCAGTATAATTTGGTGGGAAGATCACAACCTTGAAGAGACATAATCCTAGATCCACCTCTTTCCAGGCATGTGACCTCAGACAAATTACTTGCCCTGTGTGTTTGATTCCTTATTTGTAAGATGCACTCATGATAATAATATCCACCTCCCCGGGCTGTCTGCAGATTGTCAGAACTTACTTCTATGAAATGCTTAACCCTTGCTATGCTCTCAGGAAACATTTCCTTGATACTGGATGATATAGGACACACCCCCATTAGGAGCTCAGTTTCTGCTGTTAATTTTATCTTGAGACCTGGATCTTGTTTTCTTGGTAAGATGCTTTACAACCTCCCTGGAGAATACTCCCAGCAAGGACTAAGTAATGCCTGCAGAATGGTTCCTTTTCCTTAGAGGCAAGATGGAAATATTCAAACTGTACCTTTCTCCTTCCTGAACTCGCCAGTGTTACCTCTTGCCATAAATTGATGAGCCGGAGATGCTGGCCAAATAACAGGTTCAGGCTATATTAGCATCGCTTATTCCTTGGGGAGATCTAGAAGCAACTGACTAGGAAATATTTAGCAGAATTAATACTTGGGGACAAAGGCTGGTGCATAACAAAACCAACATGTAAATCAAGCTTGGGATGTAAATCAAGGGCTCCATTAATATTCTGTTTTAATGGAAGAAACACCTGCTGGGCTACCCATAAAGGAGCTTTGCAGAAATCTGTTGAAATTGTCATTTCCTTAACTGCTTGAGTGCCAGGCCTCTTCACAGAGTCTCCTTCTATTTCTACACCAAGGCACCAGAATGCTTCTCAGAATGGGTTGTTAGGCATCCAAGGGTACGTAAAGCTTTGTTTTAGAGTCAGGGTAAGTTTTTATAAATGTGGATAGTTTTCTAGAATGTAGAAAATGGGAAAATATTTTTATGATGTTATAAACTTAGGGAACATTAAAAGAAAAAAAATCAAGCTAATTCACTTGATTTACACAAATGTCTTACATCCCAGTGACCCAGAGTTGAGATGCAATTCAGACTGCCTGGGCCACCTGATAGCTATTTGACCTTGTGCAGGTATGACCTTTCTCTTGTTCTCTGCGCTTCCTCATAGGTAAAATGAGGACAATAGTGCCTGGCTCACAGCAGGTGCTAGTTAAGTGGCAGCTGCCTTTATATTAGGCCAGTTAGCCTTTTGCACAGAGTAGGTGGATGGGTGGTGCATGTGGGCCAGCAGGAGGAGGCCACCTTTAGGCTCCCCACATTCAGACCCCACCTTGGTACAGGCATGGTATCCACTCCTGTAAACCAGCAGCTCTCAAGCCTACTAATAAGCTTCCATGGTGAAAGCTTTAATTGCCCTTGGCTAATTAAAACTTTGTAGGGCTCGAGAGTTAATGCTGACTGAGGATGCCCCATTTGCAAGAGTAGAACTTACTGCCCAGGCTCACCCAGAAAGTTTGTGGGCTGACAGGAGCCCCACAAGTAGGGTGCTGGGTACTGTGGAGATTCAGCTGTGGGCTCTGGCAGCAGTTTCTGCAGACTAGTTCTTCTGCCCAGGCTGGGGACATTACATGACAGTGAATGCCAAGACTTCATCAGAACCTTGGAGTGAGCAAAGGCTGCTGGGTCTATTGCCAACTCCTTGAAGGCTGGGGCCCTGTCTTGTTAACTACGAGTATCTCTTAAAGGGTTTAGGGAAGTCCTGAATTCAAGTTCTAGCTCTACTTTTTGCTAGCTGGCTGACTTGGGCAAGTTACCTACCCTCTCTGTGCCACGTTTCTTATCAGTAAAATCAGGCATGTCCAAACTGTGGCCCAGGATGGTTTTGAATGTGGCCCAACACAAATTCTTAAAACATAAATTATGAGTCTTTTTTTTTTTTTAGCTCATCAGCTATCATTAGTATATTTTATGTGTGGCCCAAAACAACTCTTCCAGTGTGGCCCAGGGAAGCCAAAAGGTTGGGCACCACTGGGTAAAAAGGTGCCATAAAACTACTTGCTTCCTAGAGGTGTTGGGAGGAATAAGTGAGCCAGTCCACACAGCACCTAGAACACTGTCTGGCATATCCTAAGTGCTCCATAAATGGCAGCTGTCACTGCTGAGGCAGACCAGCATTACCCCTGGAATATGCCTTTTTAAGGCTCCTTGCCAAGGCCCTCCCACTTACTCCACCCTGCCAATTTCCTCTTTAACTTCACAGCCCATACCTGTCATGTACGGGCTTCCACCCCTGATCTGTTCAGAATTCATCACACCTCCCTCTGTGTCATCAGTATTTATTTATTGGGCAACAACTATGCATTGTGCAGGTGCTGTGCTAGGTCTTGGCAGTACAGAAGTACACAGTTCAGGGTCCCTGACTCAGTTTACAGAGAAGTGGGAGGAATCATCAATAAACAAGACAAGTACAATGCAGTGTGGTTAAGTGTAGTAATGGTGCAGGGACCATGGGACATGTAGGGTAAGGGGCCAGGAGAGCTTCCTGGAGGAGGCAACCAGGCCTGATTGAAGACTAGGTGTTAAATAAAGGGAGAAACACATAGGCATGGAGGGAGGGGAGCAAGTGGGAGTAAGAATACTCCAGGCAGAGGGAATAGACTACGCCCAAAGCTAAGAGCATGGCAAGATTGAAAAATAAAAATGTGTCAGACTGAATACTTGAGGCAAGCTCTGTTCTGTGTGCTTCACATTAATTCATTTAATCCTCATAGCACCTACGAGGTAGGTGATACTATCCTGCTCATGCTGCAGATGAGGAAACTGAGTCACAAACTAAGCAAAGTACCTGAGGTCATATAGCTAGTGAGTTGTGGGGCTGGAATTGGAAGGCAGGCAGCCTGACTCCAGAGCCAATACTTTAAGCCACTGCACCCTCCTGCCCCATAGCTGAAATGTATCCAGGATGGCCGGGCTAAGGGGGCTGGACAGGGAGGAAGCTACAGACGTGATAAGGGGCCAGACCCTGAAGGGCTTGGATGCTACACTGAGTATTGATGACAGAATGGGGAACCACTGGGGACTCAGAGCAGGGGCATGCACAGACTTGCTTGTGTATTTCTCTTCATTGGAGCAGTTTGCAGCCCAGGGTTAGATTTGGGACATCCACTCGACACTTCAGCCTTGATCCACTGTCCTTGGTTGGTGCCGGTTAAATGTATGTAAAGCAAACAGAATAAAAGGAACACAAAAAAGGCAGGTAGACTCTAAAGTGAGATGCTTGGGTTCAGATCCTGGCTCTGACACTCACTAGTGGTGAGTGTGTATGTCCCCATCTCTTTATTTATACAATGGGATTATAGACCAGTTAGTGGGGCTGTTAGAATGAGAATTTAGGCACATGGTTTGCATAATGCCAGAACTCAGTGTTGACACTCACCGTCTCTTGGTCCCTTGCCGGCCCTAGTGCACCTACCAGCATTGTTTCAGGGGGTGACTTAATAGGGCTTTGCTCCCCACCCAATTCTCCAGCTGCTCTCCAAATCCCGAGGTAACCAGACAGAAGCCAGGTGGTCCCAGCTCCATCCCCGACCCCCTCGTCCTGTAGGAAGGAGGGAGCCCTGGGTAGTGGGAAGGGCTCTGCCTCCAGGATTCTGAGGATGCTGGTGCCAAGGTGTTTGCCCCTCCTTCTCTCTGGGCCTGTTTCTTCATCTCTAAAATGATGCAGGGGAGTTGAGTCCTTGTGGGAACTGACTCTGGTTCTGCTTGGATCTCAGGCATGGGCAGGTGGCTTGGGAGGCACCAGGTGAGGGCCAGGCCCACGTGTCCCACTTGGACTCACTGATCTGCCTTTTGGGCTGCCTGTCACTCTCTGAGCCCTGCTCAGCTAGGCTCCAACAATCCAAGGAACTAGAAGGGAGGGTCTGAGGGTGAGCAGTGCACAGGCCAGGCCCCTGTACCCCACAGGGACCCCTACTCCCCAGCGTGACCAAGTTCTAGTCCTAACTTCCGCAGGCCCACTACTGAGTCCATGCCCAGTCCATTCTCCTGGCACTCAGAGGATGGCAGAGGTCAGAAGGCAGAGCCCATGGGCCAGGGAGGCTGGGAGCCTTCCTGGAGGTGTAACGCCACATTAGGCTGGAGCCTAGGAATGTCAGTGCTGATATTTGTGTGTGCAAGTTTGGGTGCAGAACAGGACTTGGGTTTTGTTTTGTTTTGTTTGTTAAGTTCATTAGTTCCTTCATCCATCCATTCACCCTTCCACTTATCAGCACACTCACTGAGCTCCCACTGTATCAGGCCCCAGCACTCAGATAAATCCCCATCTGTCCCCTGCCCACTGAGAGCTCACCTTCTGGAAGGTTTAGAGCAGCATTCCTCAAACTCAGTACTGAAAATATGGACCAGACAATTCTTTATTTGGGGGTGCTGTCCTGGGTACTATACCATGTTTAGCAGCATACTTGGTCTCAAACCACTAGATCCCAGTAGCATTGCACCAAGTTGTGACAACCAAAAATGTCTAGACATTGGCAAGTGCTGTGGGGTGCAAAATTGCCCCTAGTTGAGAACCATTGGTTTAGTGTTACCAGTCTGCATGAATGTGCACCTGTATATATTTGCTTGGGTTAAGAGCTATTCAATAATTATGTGCCAGGCACCCTGCATACAGTACCTGCACCTAAGTGCCAGGGACATGCCTATGAGGTGGGTATCGTTAATCATTTTACAGACAAAGCAGGTTCCTAGTGCAGTCCCTTACAGTTACAGCAAGTCAGCAGCCACCAGGATCATACCTCTGGTTTAACAGTTGCCATTCTAAGTCCCAGTTCTCCCCTTTCCACTTCTGTCCCTACTCCTAAGTGGAGGGACAGGCAGGGAATGAAAGGAGGGGACAGCAGAAGAAGCTGGCCAATGACCTGGCCTGCCAGGAGCCTTACGGAAAGGCTGGCTGATGGGACTAAAACTCACACAACAACCCTTGTCAGATGCACACACTTTTGAATGTATAATCTGCTCTTGTGGCACCTCATCCCAGTGTCAAGAGAGCAGGGTAATCATAGTCTGTTTCACTCAGAAGTAAGGCAGCACACAGGAACCTGCTTTGCCCCAAACAGAATGAGGTGGCCGGAGGTGGCTGCTACAGGGAACCCTGCAATGCCTGCTAGGATTGTTGCTCACTACATGTCAGGCATCTTACACAAAGTGCTGAGTTCTTACAAAGAGAGCCAAGTGGGAGTCTCTAGAGGGGAGTGAGAAAAATGGCCTCAGCCAGGCTTAGGAGGGAGGCTGGACTTCAGCTTCCTGGCCACAAGCAAGGACCTGCACTTGGAAGGAATGCTGCATGATTCTTTGTCAGTATTTCATAGCAAATTGCCCTTCAAAGACAATGACACAGCACAAAACCCCACATTAATCCATTTTAAGGACAGCAGGCTCCTGAGCCATTCTCTTGCTCGAGCCCGCTCCTACCTCTTTGGAGTGTACTTTCCCCTCAATAAACTATCTCTTTGTTTCACCACTTAAAAAAAAAAAAAAGATAGCAGCTCATTTCAGCTTAATGATATATTAGTTAGCTTTGCTATAGTAACAAACAACCCTCAAATCTTGATGCTTATAACAACAACAAACATTTATTTCTCATCCACCCAATCACTGGCTGCAGGTCAGCTGCTGCACCTCTGCTCCGTGGGTCTTACCATTCTGGCACCCACATTGAAGGAACAGCCCCAATCCAGGAAACAGGTTCTCATGGCAGAGGGACAAGAGCATGAGCCCATCACACAATGGCTCTTTCAGGGAAGTACACTCCTCCCCTGGGGATGGGGTGGGCAATGTAATAAGTCACATGGCTATAGGTAAGGATATATAATACCCTCTAGGAAGGAGGAAGCAAATAGCTGCAGTCAAAAATACAACCTATGACAATGACTCAACATGCAAAAAGATTTTCCAATTTAAAAGGCACAAAATCCTAAAATATGAAAATTGGGGTGGAATGCAGAATCCGTTGTCCAAGTATGTCACAATCCTCCATATTACAAAGATCAGGAAAACTGGCAAACTTTCTAGGGGTTCTGGAGGATCCAAGATTGTAAGTCTTTATAAATGCAGAAACAGGATCCAGCTTTCCTAGTTCCCATCACACCAAGGCATCTACAGCATCCCCACAGAGCAACCCTTGTACTCATGAAATAACTAGTGGTGAGAGTTGCTCAGTTTTAATGCTTTAAAATTACATGTGTGGTTTGTGTTTATGTGCAATTTGAGGGGCAGCTTCTTTAAGGCCTCTAAACCCATAAAGGTTCAGAACCAGGTCACTGGATCCTGAGTCAGTCCAATGAGTTCCTTGGGTCAACTGCTGTGGTAACTGCAACAGATGGTCCCTCCAGAGATGGAGGCTGGTGGTTAACACAGCTCACAGTGAGTCCAAGGATGTCATGACCAAGGCAGAATTTTTAATCAACAGAGGAAAGTGAAGACCAGCTGAGGTTCAGCACTTTGACCAGAGAGGCTGCAGTTTAGGGAAGTCAGCAGCTCCTCCCCCACCACAACGTGTGGAAGGACTGTCCCCAGGGTAACAGAAAGAAACTTGGATTCTAGGAATACGTCCTGCTGATTCAGGTATGCTGGATTCCAGGAGGATGAGGGAAGAGACCCAGCAGGCCTGGCTCCCATAGCCTGGCTGGGTCACTTTACCTGGTGCACCTTTCTCCCCTGGAGATAATTTCTGCAAAAAGGAGATGATCCTACACAGACCAAAAATGCTGGTGTCAGAGCTTTTACAAAGTACCTGCAGTGAACACAACAAAAGAGGGGTTAATTGAACTGCAATCTTATAATCATTCATGGACCTTCACAACTACATTCAAGGTGAAGCTTTGGATATGAGTCAACAATAAAATGTGAGTTTAGCAAATTTATTTGTTTGGTTGTTTATAAATCTGGCAAATTAGCATGATCCCTGCCCCCTTACAACCTAGCCAGTACCTTTAGGCCTGTCCTCTAGCATCACTGTATGTCTGGCTAAACATGACATAAAACTATCAGAACACACTTTCATTCATTCAACAACAACTGCCCACAGTGAGCCAAGCCCTGTGCTGAAAATAGATTAAAAAACAAACAAAAACCATTGTCCCTGCTCTCAAGCCCTGGGGAGGGAGATAAACAATCAATTCATGACAGCAAGGCACAACTGCAGAAGCATTTGTGAAGTACAAGGTTGGCACAAGGGGCCTGATTTCCTCTGTGGGAAAGCGGAACCAGGAAATGCTTCCTGGAAAAGGCCATGTCGGAGCCTGACTCTAGTTTGGAAAAGGGGCAGTGATCAGGGAGCACAGCCAGGTGATGCAGAGTGTTTGCTGTGGTTGGGCACAAAGCAAACGGAGTGAGGCAGGTTGGAGAGATGGCCTTCCAGATCAAAGTGTTACTCACTGTGCTTGGATCTGGACAGAGGGCCTTTATCTTGGCCCACCCAGTCCAGGGTCTGAAGTTGCCAGAAACCTGTCTTGGGTAGCTTCTTGCTTATGTCAGTCATTTAAAAAGTAATCCCTTCCAACAGTATTTACATTTTCTGAGAAGCATGAAATTGATTTTTCCCCACAAATGATCTGCCTTCTGTTTAGATTTCTCCCCCATATTTTTTGGAGATGGTGAAGTGTGGACCTTAGGACTTTGGAGAACCTAGATAATTTGCTAATAACTGAGAAAGTGAATAGCTAAACATCTGTCTATAAAACAGTAAGGAGATTTGGGGTGAGAAAAAACACTGCCAAGAGAAGCCATCGATCATTATCTGAAGAAATCTTCACCTCCTGCCTGCCAACCCAAAGGAGATGCATCAAGACCAGCTGGCCAGCCCTACCAAGTCAGTCACATCACCAATTCCCATCCAACTGCCTCCTAAAGACCTCTCCAATCTGTCACCTACTTCAGGCCTCACCAATCGAATAGTACACTTAAAATCTGTACATCATTGTGTAAACTTTACCTAAACAAACACCCTCTGTGGCTCCACACATCACCATGAGGGTAAAGGTCACGCTCCTTAGGCAGGGCATGCAAAGCCTTCACCTAGCTCTCCAACCTCACGTCCCGCCTCACCCAACCATCTCCAATCCCGTTAGGGGCCTAACACATCAGGCTCTTTGAGCCTCTATACAAGAACATCTGATGTGCTCAAAGCTTAGGGAACAGTAGTCTAAGAGTCAACTTATACATCTACTGAGGGTGTTCTGTTGTAGTCCAGGAACACCCCAAGCAGAAGGTGACAACTGCCAAATCCAACAGGCTGCCCCTGCTACTAATGAAGGTGCCCTCTTGCAGCAAGACCACCCTTCACAGTTTACAGAAGTACTGTGACTCCTACTCTCTCAATGGCTCTCAAATTCCTGGTAAGTATGTAGGCAAGCATTATTTCCATTTTAGAGCTGAGGAAACCACCCCCAGACAGGCAGTATGAGCTTAGAGTCAGTGTCTGATTTCAAGAGCCAATGCTCTTTCCTTGTAACATCAGAGGACAAGGCACAACTATAGTAAGAGGACATGGCATCTGTCTTCAGGCACAAAAACCTGACAGCCTTGCCCTCTTCAGACCAACCCCATTCACTTCACCCAGTCTGACAGTGTCATAGGTACAGTACCATGGGACTAAGTTATCATACTGCCACCTGTATGGCCAATGGCCGAGCCAGTCTCCATGGTTGGCATCTCACAGTTGTGTGTCCAGGCAGAAGGGAAGGAGCACAAAGCAATGAGTGGTGTGGAATGAGAGCCTGGCTACATCCCTGGGACAGTACCTGAGTCCATGCCTACTCGGCCCCATGAAGTGACTCACCTAGGGTGCTGTAGCACTTGTAGTAGGGTGCTCTTGGGAGGCACCCGGTACAGTTCTGCCCTGTCCTCATCCTCAAAGTAAACCTGCAAGATTGACAGAGGAGCAGGAGTCCGATATTATACAAAGGGCTGCAGCAACACCAGGTATGTTAAGGCCAAGTTTAGAGAAAAGTGAGAGAGACGGAGATTGCTATTCACTGAATGGCTCCTTTATGGAGCTGTGGAGTATGAAGTATTCAGTCCTTCTCCATGATACTAAGAGAGGTATTATCAACTCCATTTTCCAAAGATAGAACCACCAAGGTTCAGAGAAGGGAAATAACTCACCAACAAAACCCAGGTAGTAAAAAGAGGAGCCAAAACTCAAGCCCAGGCCTGTGAGCCTTCCCATCCCTAACAATTCAGTTCTAGAACCATGAGGTGTGGCCCAGAGGGAGAGAAGTGTGTCCACATAGAGGGCGGCCCTCTGGGTGTCTGGGTGTCAAAGCCCAAGCAGGCTGAGGTAGACATCTGCACAAGAGGACTGCAGGGGGTAAGGGGTGTCAGAGAGCCCAGCCAGTGGAGGAGGGAATCATTGCAGGGGGTGGACCAGCCTAAGAAGGGTGAGGAGGGCTTCCTTGTAAAATGGCTATCCAGGGTCAGGTGGGAGAGCCTACCTGGGGAAGGGGGGTGTCCATATGTGGGCACAGCTGATACGGGGTGTCGGGGCCAAACCAGGGGGAGAAAGGCTACCACTCAAGCATGGGGAGGCCTGCTTGGGGAGTGAGAACCCAAGTAGGACGAGGAGGGCCACCATGCTGAGTCAGCAGCCTGATGTGGGGAGTCAAGCATCCAGCAGGGGAAGAAGTTTCCACATGGGCGAGGGACCGTGGCGGGAACAGGATGAAGGCTTAAATACAGAAAGACCGAGCTAATAAGTGGACGTACTCAGTATGGTGAAAGTCACTGTTACAAATGTAGAAGGAAGGAATGAGGCCCTGTGGTGCTGGATCAGAATGAAGACACCAGTGAGACTTCATGTTCCTTTCTCTCCCCCCCTCCTCTTGCCCCCATACTTAGGAGTACTCCTACTGCACAGATCTTGGCTTCTAAATACTGCTGTTCACTAAAAAGAACCAGGGCTCCTTGGGAAAAATGGCTGATTCCAGAGCTGGGACAAGAAAAGCACAATTTGGGCCTAGAACATCTTGTGCTCTCAGAAAGTAAGAAAGTGCTTAAAAAACAAGAAACAAGTCAAAAGGGCACAGAAACAATTTTGAAGGGATTCCCAATGGTCAAATCTGAAACAATTTGAGTATAATAGTAATAGATTGTGACTCAATGAATAACATAGGAAACCATAAATCCAGTGATACAAATAAATGATTATGTTGAAAGACTGATAAACAATGGGATATTTACATCATTTAAAAATATCTCTCAGGAAAATACTAATTACAAAGGGGAAAAGAGTAACCTTAGAGTAGAGAAGACTGTCACACCCCCACCTCAATCAGGTGATCAAAGTGATTGTCATCAGAAATGGGAAAAATTGAAATTACGTGCACCTCAAAGGTACACAGCATCACTACTGTGATGTTCCAGTCAAATACGCACAATTCAGACCTAGTCGTGAGTAAACAAAGACACACCCCACTGATGGACTTTATACAAAATACCTGGTGTATAATCTTCAAAAGTATTAGGATCAAGAAAATTGAGGAAAAGACAGAAACTTCCAGAACCTGAAGGGGACTAAAAAGACATGACGACTAAATGTGGGATTCTGGGAAGGTCTGCTTGCTATAAAGAACCTGACTGAGACAATCTGTAAAAACTGACCAGTCTGAGGATTAAATGGCACTAGAGTATCCAAGTCAATTTCCTGATTTTGATGGCTGATTGGGATTATGAAGGAAAATGTCCTTATCTGTGGGAAATAGACATTATTTAGGGGTGCTGGGGCATCAGTTAGTATCTTATTCTGAAATGGTTCGAAGACAAATTCTTTGTAATTATGTTTTTTAAAAATCCCAACAGGGAGTTCCCTGGTGGTGTAGTGGCTTAAGGTTTCGGCGCTGGCGCTGTCAGCGCTGTGGCCTGGGTTCGATTCCGGGCCAGGGAACTAGCCACATACAAAAAAATAAAAAAAATAAAAAAAATCCCAACAGAATATGAGTATTATGCAGCCTTAAAAAGGAAAGAAATTCTGACATAGGCTACAACATGAATCAACCTTGAAGACATTATGCTAAGTAAAATAAGCCAGACACAAAAGGTCATATATTGTACAATTCAACTCATTTGAAGTACCTAAAGTAGTCAAGTTAATAAAAGACAGAAAGTAGAATGGTGGTTTCCAGGGGCTTGGGGTGGCAGGAGGAGGGAAGAGAGGGGAAAATAGGGAGATAATTATTTAATGGGTACAGAGTTTTGGTTTCAGATAATGAAAATGGAGATGGATTGTGCTGATGGTTGCATACTAATATGAATGTACTTAATGCTACTGAACTGTATGCTTAAAAATAGCTAAAATAGTAAATTTTATATTTTGTACATTTTACCACATTATTTTAAAGGGCAGGGAACCTCCCCCACCTCAAAAAATCCCAGAGAGAAACAAAATAGAACTTCTCTTACCTCTAAATTATCAGGGCAGTATTTTTGCTCTAAGTCCCAAGAAGGCACTTCACCAAACATCACCATTAGATGATCAATAAACCTAAGGATATAACATGTACTTTTTGGGTATCAGTAACTCATGATCTAATTCCTCACTTCACAGCCCCCAGACACCAAATTATAGAGGTACCAAGAATATATGAAACAGGAAAAACAGCTTAAGCCATTTTGACAACAGTGCCCAAAATGTGTACGTGTATCACCTGTCCTATTATGACATAGTAATTTTCCTGAAACTGACTCAAGCTTAACAAAATTCCCTTCATTGTTAACCCTATGAAATTACACATTAAAAGTGCAAGTTATGGGAGTTCCCTGATGGTGCAGTGGCTTAAGGCTTCGGTGCTGACGCTGTCAGCGCTGCGGCCTGGGTTCGATTCCCAGCCAGGGAGCTACCCACATACCAAAAAGAAAAAAAAAAAAAAAAAAAAAAGAAAAAAAAGTGCAAGTTATATTTTTTCTAACATACACTTCGATTACTATGCATTTACTTGCTTACAATGATTTAATCTCACCAGGTGTGTAACAGTGCTTGACAAACACTGTACTGCAGTGTTGCACTTACTAGCCCAGTCAGTACAACGGTGAGACTTTGTCTATTATTGCAAAACTAGTCAGTAAAGGGAGAAATCAGCTAGATGATAGAGATTGTGCTAAACCAGACTGAAACCCTTTATTCTCCTCCCTCCTCAACCAAAAATCCACCTGTCTCTTCTGCAGAGCCAGCAGGAAAACAGCAAGCAAGCAAAAGCAGAGGGCTTTTGGGTAAGTTAAGTACCTGGAGTCCTCATGAAAAGCAGAGATGAAGTCCGACTGGGCATACTCCGGGTACAGAAAGAGCACAGGCCAGCTCAGTCTGCCCTGGTCATCTACACTCAACCTGGCTCCGTGGGGGTTCTCAGAACTGAGCCCATCCAGGAGAAGTTCACCTAGACCTTCTGAGGGGAAATCTTCATCCTCAGTGGCAGCTTCAGAGACTAGCCTGATGTTCCTAGCCTGAGGTAAAGACAGAAACACACATACAAACCCAATTGTGTAGGAGGATGCAAAACCATTTCACCAAAACAGGCAAACCACAAGACTGCAAGCTCCCTGAGGGCCAGCTCTACACACGATTCATCTTCATTATCTGTGAGGACTAACACATAGTAGGTGTTACTTGTTTAACTCCCCTTCCCCAGGCATCTACCACGTGCTAGATTCTATGTCACAGAGATGAGCTAGACATGGTTCCTGCCCACAAGACTCAGCTCATGGTCTTATGGGGAGATAGCCATGGAAGTAAGAGTAACATACAGTAAGAAGTGGAGCTATAGAACCGCAGACCATGACTTAATCCAGTCTGGAGAGGGAATGCTAGACTGAACAAAGGCTTTCACAGGCAGAGAAGTTTGGGGTGGGGGATGATGGGAGGGCATTCCACCCCAAGAACAGCATGTGTAAAGGCACAGAAAAAATGGTGAGTATGGCATGTAGAGAAATGGCAAAAGCTTCAGTTTAGCTAGGACACAGAGTACTAAAAATAATGCACACTGACTTAATCTTGTCTGTTTCATGGAAATGAGGAAAAATCAAGGTGTGAGTAGAAGAGTCACCTCTTACATGTATGTGTGGAGGTTCCTAAGGCTAGTACACAAAGGGAAAATTACACGCAATCAAAATTACCTTTGATGGTCTCCCCTAAATCAGGGGTTGGCAAACTTTCCCTTAAAGGGTCAGATAAACATTTTAGGGTTTATGGATCAAATGGTCTCTGTGCAAATTAACTACTCAACTCTGCCACTGCAGTGTAAAAACCGCCATAGATAACACATAAACCAACAGGTAGGGCTGCAGCTTGCTGACGCCTGCTTTAAACCATTGGTAAAATAAAATGTGTATGGCTTTGAATATTCTACTGATAAGAGTAATTCTTCCCTACAGCAAAGTCTGAGATGCAGAGTTAGACTAAAGGAAAGAATCAAAATAAGGTGGTGTGCAAATGTGCAAATATAGAATTCCAATATTCTACAGTTAAGAAAATGATCAATCCCTACTGTGAATGACGATTAGATGGAGAATCTGGAGTGTTCCACTTTGTTTAATTTGATAATGTGTTAACAAATTGCTTGGGGTGGGGAGGGACCAGTGGAATGCATCTTAGTAGTGTGAAGTCCTCAGAGTCAACAAGTCACTTAAATGGGAGCATAATTTAACTCACCAAAGAGTGAGATCAAGAACTGACCCCACATTCTCCTAGCAGGTGTTACCTCCCCCATGAAGACAACAGCCAAGCAACTTGAGGCTCACCAGGTGTCTTGCTGGATATCCATGTAAAAGCAGAGTTTGGATCAGACTACACTCATTTAAAACGCAGGAAAGAGAGGGCAAGGGAGTAATATTTGTTGTTGCTGTTATAGTTAGAGAAGCAACATCCTACGCATTCAGACTTTCTCAGGAGGCAGCAGAACACAGTGGCTAAGAGCAAAGACCTGGCTCTGACACACATGAGCCATTTGAGGTCTCTACCTCTCTGAGACACATTACCTAGCAAAACAGGAGCAACAATGCTTAACCCACAGCAACTGATCACTATAGGTTACCTGAGACCCATCTGTGTACACAAGTGGGAAAGCTGACTGAACTCGGGGTGTGACTCCAGAGCCCCTTCATCACACTTCACCATAGCAGAGAAAAAAATAAACAAATTCATTCGGATAAAGCATCCTAAGAAAGGTTCTCAAGAGGCTTCAGGATTAGTGGATTTAGCAAGACAGTAAGAGGCTAAGGTTTGAGAACTCACCTTGATGGCCTGAAGTAAAGCCTCATTCTGATTCCGTTCCTTCATTTCTTTCAGCTTTGCTTTTCTTATATCCCTCTGTTCAGTTCGCTGAAAATGAAGTTCAGATGCATCAGCTCTAGGGAACTTGTTTCCTTGTTACCCCAAGACTGCTCCTAAATTACTATCTCTGGTGTCTATCCAACCCAGGCTCCTGTTGTCAAGGGATACTGGTGGCCAGGTTTTGTTCAATAAGCATTTAAAAAGCACGTCTAGGTGCCAGAACCAGTGGCAGCAGAAATTTAAAAATCTACAGTTCCTGTACCCAAGGAGCTTACACACTAAAGGGGAGAGACAAGTAAAAGGTCTGTTATATTACCCTGACTGTGAACTAAGTGCTACAAAACACAGAGGAGGGACTGACTGACTGCCCCTTTGAGGAGGTGGGTTTAGACAAAGGAAGGTTCCTCCAGACTGAGAATGGTGTTCTTGGGAGAGGAAATGACATCAGAGTCTATGGGGCATATTTCAACTTCTCTTGGTGTGGGTGAAGTACAGGAAAACACACTGGCAAAACCCAGGCCAATATTACGATCCAATCCATGAACATGGAATGGCATTCTACCTATTAAAAGGTTTAATTTCTTTTTTGTGTGTTATATTCTCAGAGTAAGTTTTATGCTACTTTTTAAAACTTATTCCAAGTATTTTATTCTTTTTGATGCTACTATAAATGAAACTGTTATCTTCACATTTGGAATGTTCATTAAAAGTCTACAGAATACAACTGATTTTGGTATATTAACATAGCCTACCAGCTTGCTAAACTATTTTATTAGTTCAAATAGTTCTTTTAGTGGATTCCTTAGGATTTTCTATATATAAGGTCATATTTGCAAATAAGAGTTTTACTTCTTCCTCCTCTTCATTTCTGAAGGGTAGGTTTGCTGGATATAGAATTCTTATTTAATGTTTTCTTTCAGTAGTTTGTCATCCCATTTCCTTTTGGCTTCTATGGTTTCTGATGAGATCAATTTTTAATTTTATTGAGAATCTCTTATATGTGAACACTCACTTTCCTCTTGATGCTTTTAAGATTCTACTCTGTCTTTGACTTTCAACAGTTTGATTATGATGTGTCTGGGTGTAGATTTTTTAAAGTATATCCTACTTGGAGTAAGCTTCTTGGAAAGTAGATTACTATTTTTCATCAAATCGGGGAAGTTTCTGACTATTATTTCTTCACATATTCTTTTGGCCCTTTCTCTCCTCTCCTAGAATCCCATTATGCCTATGATGATACACTAGATGGCATCCCAGAGGTGCCTCGGTCTCTCTTCATTTTCCTTTCTTTTTTCTTTGTTCCTCAGATTGGGTAATCACAACTGACCTATCTTCAAAGTTCTGCTGTTGAGCCCCCTAGTGAATTTTTCATTTCAGTTATTGTACTTTCAACCACAGTATTTCATATTTCACCAGATATGTACCAGTATTTGGTTTTATAATTTTTATTGATAGTCTCTATTTAGTGAGACATCATTCTCATATTTTTAGTTCTTTAGACATTGTTTCCTTTCATTTTTAGAACATAATTAAAAAAGCTGGCTTAAAGTCTTTGTCTTGTAAGTCCCATGCCTGGGCTTCCTCAGGGACAGTTTCTATTGAGTTTTTTCCCCACGTATAACCGTACTTTCTTTCTTTCCAAGCCTTTTAATTTTTTTGTTGAAAACTGGACTTTTTAAATATAATGTGGCAACTCTGGAAATCAGATTCTGTCTCCTCTTCTTCAGTGTTTGTTGTTGCTGTTGTTTGTTTAGTGACTTTTCTGAACTAATTCTGTAAAGGCCGTATTCTTTGTTTTACGTGATCACTAAAGTCTCTAACTGGGTAGCTTAGTAGTCAGCTAATAAGTGGACAGATTTCCTTAACTTCTCCCAGTCTTTGCTGAGGGGTTCTGTGTGCATACCGAGGCACACCTTCAGCTTTCACCCAAGCAGTTTATAATGCAGCCTTAACCTTCACTTCATGCTTATACAGGGCCTCCAAATCAGTCAGAGGTTAAGAGTTTAGGGCCTTCTTAGATCTTCCCTGAGCACATGCATTGATAACGCTGGGCGTGCATGACTCAAAGTCCCAGGAATATGTTGGAGCTTTACAAAGCCTTTATAAAATCTCATTCCCTAGCTTTTCCTTTTAAGTTTTTTGGTAAGCCTATTGGTTGCCCCAACTGTTCCTACTGCCTCAAGCAGTTGCAATCTTAAAACAATTGCCTCTAATTATATTTGACAAATGTCCCTCTAACCGACCCTATACCCAGCCAGACTATGGCAATCTTATGCCATTTCTTACTCAAACCATAATAGTCAAAAATTTATCTAGTCCTTACTATATGTCAAAGAAATGTGCTAAGTACACATACATGTATGTAAACACACATTCTCATTTAATCCTCATAAAAACGTTTGAGGTATGTGTATTATATTCACTATTTTCAAAGAGGGGGCTGCATTTCAGAAATTTCAGGTACTTGCCTAAGGTTAACAGTTCTCCTTTATCCTATCTGGAATGTTCCTCTCACCACCTCGACTCCCAACCGAGTAAACTCTTGCTCAGTCTTCAAGAGACTAGATTCAGGTATCACCTCTTTCAGCAAACCTTCTCTGCTATCCCGATTTCTGACCTACTCTTGGCCAAGGCAAAGTCTTGCTTGCCTCTATCCCTCTGTAACTATTTATTTATTTGTTTGTTTACTTCTCTGTGTCTTCCAGCATTCTAAGAGTAGGGACTGGTTCTGGGTTTTGTTTGTAAAGAAAAAGTTTACAATGACCAAAAATCAAACAAACAAACCAAAAAACCAAACACCACACAATCTGAGGAATGATAATTAATTCTATGCGAATTAACAAATGTCAGTTGATTCTGCCACCAACCTTTAGTTTGTCTGCTTTAGCCCTGATTTCCAGAAGCTTCTTCTCTTTGGCATCTATCTGCAGCCCCTCTTCACACCAGTTCATAGCCTCGGCAAAGTTTTTCAGTTCCAGATGGCATAAGGCACCTGCAGAACCCAGAACCCTTAGGATCCATGCATGGAAAGAGCCCCCCTTGAGAGGGCCCTCACCAGCTAGCTACCAGCCAGCATCCTAATGGGGAAAATGGATGATAAAGCCCCTTGTACTGCATTCCCAAGACTCAGAAGACTATTTTTTGTATCTTGAATCAGTAAGAGCTTTAGAGCCCATTCAGGTCAAAACTCCTGTAAACCTGCTGGTATTAAGGACTCTTAAAGTAGGGATAGCTACAGCTTAGTGGCAAAAGGCACAGGCTTTGGAATCAAGGCAGATTTGGGCTGGAAATATGGCTCTGTCATTTACCAACTAGGCATTAGACAAAGGACTGAGCATCCTTGAGCTTCAGGTTCCTCATCTGCAAATAAGAATAAAGTGCATCTCAGATGATTTTTCAAAATGGTGTCAGAAAGCAGAATTTGCCTTAGCCATTCATCAAAGCAATGGCAAGAACAAAGACATTAAAATTGTTCTTGATGACCACCAGTTTAAGGTGCTTCTCTTTTAATCATGTTCAATTTTCTCCAGTTAGCCTCTTCAGGCTTTGCATAGATTTTCAAAATATGAGAACTAGAATGGCTTAAATGTCAAGAGAATCCAACTTTATCTTCCAAAGATGAGCAAACTGATACTCAGAGTGGGTTCTTGCCAAGGTCACACGGACAGGTAAAACTGACAATTCAGTAGAGATTACAGACTTCCAGCCTTAGGCCAATTCCACACACAGGACTACACTCATTTACTTGCCAATCTTTGCTCAGTACCTTCTTTTCCCTACAGCTGAGGGACATGATCTATTTACTACCCTGAATCATATATATCTAAAGAAGCGTAACTTTGATAAAGTATTTTAAGCTGCCCATGGGATATGGGAAGATTAATATGTGAGGACATATTAAAGTTTGCAAAGCACATTTGAGCTTCTCAGAAAACAAAGGTGAAGTATAAAAGTAATAAAAGCATTATTATTAATATTATAAAGAAAGGTCACACTGCAAGAGAAAAAATCTGGGAACATCTCTGCATCAGAGTTATCAGCAAAAGTCCTATAACTTACTTTTAATTAACATTAACATGACATTTGAAGATCTCACCCTTCAATCAGCTAATTTGGAAAAAAACCATAATGTGGACTTTGGAACTATTTTAATTAATTTTACTCTTTATTAATTTGAAATGAGGAATTTCAATTTCTCTACAAATTCTTAAAACACAAGGGGTTAGATTATTTTCTGGGGAATTCTTTTAAAAATGGCATGCTGCTGTGGATAAGGACCAGGAATTAATTATCAAGGTTGCAAAAATAAATAAATAAATATAAGACTACAAAAATAAGATGACTTCATTAGTATCTTAGCACTTTAATCTCAAAGCTTAAAATGCCTCAACTTTGGGTGCAATGAGTGCCAACTTTCCTCAATGGTCATCACACTGTAGTTTTCCAAGACTTACCTCTTATTATTGCTTTGAGGTGGCAGGGTTTTAGCTTTCTGGCAGCTGTCACATCATTGAGAGCAGAACGAAAATTGCCTAATGAAACCAAGTTTAATAAAAGAAAGAACAGATCTTGAGATCAGAGTATTTTCAAAATTTTGTGTATAGACACAAAGACACTCTTGTACAATCTTGGATAAATATAAATCAGAGCAACTATTTTTAGAAAATATATAAATGTGGTCATCAAGAGCCTTAGAAATGTTTGTAACATCAGGCAACTGACCCACAGTACTACAGATGGCTAGTATGCACATGAAAAGATGCTCAACATCACAAATGACTAATTAAAATTAACATAAAATTGGTAAAAATTAAAGACAGATAATATCCAGTACTAGTGAAGATACAGAAAAAGGGCACTAAGGATAAATTAGAGAGCAAAATTAGCATGCACTTTTTGTACTTTGACCTACTAATATTCTTCTAGAACTTATCCTCCTTTCCATAGTTGTTAGGAGACCAAGAGGGATAACAAATGTGAAATTAAGCCATACCAGTGATACATTATTTAAGGAATGGCTCTCATTATTAAGCTCCTCTGGTGTCACACACACTTTTTTTTTTTCTTATAAGGTGCTTTTGGTCTTATTAACCCAAACTTGTGGAACCGTGCCTGCACACCACAGATGGCCCAGGACAGCTTTGAATGCAGCCCAACACAAATTCGTAAACTTCCTTAAAACATTATGAAATTTTTTTGTGACCTTTTTTTTTTTTTTTAAACTCATCAGCTGTTGTTACTGTTAGTGTTATTTTATGTGTGGCCCAAGACAATTCTTCCAGTGTGGCTCAGGGGAGCCAAAAGATTGGACACCCCTGTATTAGACCTGTAAGTGACATCCTTTAAGTTCCCCAAGGAAAGGTACTATGTAGCTTTTGTTCACAGTGCAGTGCCTACTTAGCACACAGTAACCAAAGAGTCCCTCTCTGGGCTTATACAAAATAAGGAGGTTGCTTGGCCCAAATAACTTCTAAAATTCTACACTACTCTCTTACTTTTTAGAATTTTACAATAAAACAGTCTAAATGAGAAAACAGTTGGGGAGTTCCCTGGTGGTATAGTGGCTTAAGGTTTCGTCGCTGGCACTGTCAGCGCTGTGGCCTCGGTTCCATTCCCGGCAAGGGAACTACCCACACACCAAAAAAAAAAAAAAATCAAGAGAAAACAGTTGGGGAGAAACTGCTTATCAAATGGTGATGAATTCCAACAGACTCATCCCAACTAGAGTGCACAACTTATTCTCTCCCAGTGCCTCAGAAATGCCTGGGGTCATTTCCAGATCCTCTCTAAATTTTGTGATAAGAAACACAGTCTAATATGACCAAGACTAGTCACCAACATGATGCCACCCAACAATCAGTGTTTCCCAAAGTCACATCTGCAAAACAGTGCTTCATGTTGCTAAGTGTTACATGATAAAGGGTCTTACAAAACTTGACAATCACAGGGTAAAGTTCTTTGTTGTAGGTATTTCAGAGTCCTTAACATAACAAATGTGTACTGCAAATCTCCAACAAAGCAGCACTTTACAACCTTACTTGTCCAAAGAATATTTTTTGCTTCAAGTGTCCCACAGAATACTGAGAAATTCTCCCTTAAATTAAGTTTCTCTCACACAAACACCTCTATTGCCTTAATCCTTTTAGCATCCTTGAGAAGAGGGTAAAAAGCCAGAAAAAGAAAATATTTTTTTGAGAGAGTAAAAGCATTTGAGTTAAAAAAAATCCTGATCATATAGATTCATGTATTAAGGTATTCGATGTCACTCATTTGAATAATTAAAAAAAAGAATTATACAATCTATCTGCCTTCCCTTTTCACCAAGTCTACCTGGAAGATCAGAGTTCAATTAAACAAGGTTTCTGATATAAGCAGTTCCTCTTCCTCTGACATTCTTAAACTCCTCACTAGCCATCATAATGGCTACCTTTAGAAGGCACTAACAATGGAATAAATTACCCAGATAGTACTGTGCTGCTGCCCGGTTGGTAAAAAGGACAGCATTCAAATCAGGGTCTCCACATTTCTTCTTTAAGCCTTCAGTGTATGAAGTCACAGCTTTTTTATAGTCTTTTTCTTTAAAGTAATCATTGCCCTCATCTTTATAGATCTTGGCCAGTTCTGCAAAGAAGAGAAGAAATAATCACTGTTTCCTATTTTTTTTAAAGGCTCATTAAAAGGTTTCTAAATCATGCAACAATGAAACATAATAAACCAAATAGAAGAAATCAACAGGGAAAGAAAACTCAAAAATACTACAAAACTGGTTATCAACATGGAGAAACAAAGTCATGTGTACTTAATACTACAATCAATTCCAAATATCACAGAGGGTAGAAACTATGACGTGTTTACAAAACAAAGAAGCATAAATTTAAAAAAGCTTACTTATCCTAGCTCTTAAAGAACTTTAATTACTGAAGAAATGGGGGGAATTATACTTCTGCTTTTGCTTGTTTTATTCCCTGAAATGCAATTCCCCTAGTAAGAGCCTACAAAATTGTTAAGATTCATTTTAAATTTCTGATTCATATGAGCCCACTCCTACTTCTCTGCCTTCAGTGTTCCAGCAGCACCTAGTACACAGCTGAATGTTGCCTCTTATTATACACACGTTTGTCCTGTTTAGGACAATTTGGCTACCCACTGGAGCATGACATTTGAGAGCAGTCTTTCATCTCCATGTTCCCAATGCTGGCATTCAGTAGGTATCCAAAGAAATACATGTTGAATAAATAGTGAGAAGTTCAGGCTAACTACCACATGTTATCCATCAAAACCTTTCTGATCATTCTTTACCTCAAATGAAGGGAGACACAAAAACAAATGTCAAGAGTCATGAAAAATACCGTCTGGAGATAGCTCATCATCAAAAATAATTGACTGGAGGCAAGCCAAGTCAGGATTCTCCCGGAGATCAATTTCTGATGGTGTTTTCTTCATAAATAGGGGGATCTTTTCAAATTCCTAGAGTGTTAAGAGAAGAACGAACTATACAAATAGGATTTTCCACAGAGTAGATCCAACTGCGTCTCTTTTTTATCAAAGTGTTCTTACTCGTCATGATTTGCAAATCATGATTGGCTATCTCTCTCCCTATCGGGGCCTCAGTTTCCCATCTGTAAAGTGAGAGTATAGCAAAGGTGATCTCTTAAAGATTCTTTTCAGTTATCCCATTCTTACAAGAGCAGTAGTAATTACCATTAATTGAGTGCTCTATGTTCTTGGAACTTCATCCACCATCCCATTTCATCTTAACCACAATCCTACGAGATTGGTACTAGAGTTAGAGCAATTTTACAGATCCAGAAGAATTTTACAGGCTCAGAGAAGTTAAGTAACTGACCTGGTATCAGAGCCAGTAAGTGGTGGAGTCACAGGTCTGTCTGACTCCAAAACCAGGATTCCTAAATGTACAGGTAGAACACCCTCAAAACCTCGAGGCCTAATTTTAACCCTCAAGTAGAAACCACTGACAGCGCCAAGGGTCCTGGGACCTAGGGAGGCGCAGCCTCGCAGTTCGCACGACGCCCCCACACACGTGCGGAGTCGCCGGGCCTGCCTACCTCCTCCCACTGATCCTCATGGAAGCCCCCACTGTAAGGCTGGCTCCGGAACTTTTCCAGGAACGAGTCCATGGCGTCGTCGGAGACGGCTTCCAGTTCAGAAAGCTCCATAGCAGCTGCTCTGCCCTCCGCCACCGTCCGGACACCGAGAACCGAGCTGGAGCTTCCGGCGGCGTGGGCGCCCCTCCCTCAATCCTCCGGGCCGCGCCGGCCCGCGCGCCTTGGGTTCCGCGGTCCTGGGGGCGTGGCCGGCCCGGCTCCACCCCTCCCCGAACAAGCTCCAGCCCTGCCCCGCCCTCCCTTCGGCTGTGATAAACCCAACTCCCCACCGTACCCTACTGAATTTAATTTGCTCGTTTGTTCAGCCGATGAATACATATTTCCTAAGCTCCTCTGGGTTCCAGGCCTGTTGTAGTCGCTGGGTATACAGAAGTGGGCGAAGCAGATAAAATCCCTGCCCTCTAGGAGTTGATAAAGTTAGTAAGTGGGGGAGACATACAATAAACAAATAAGACGTGATAATTTGTCGTAATAGCAAGGGATATCAGAGAAAAATTTAAACGGGTAGTCAGGCATTCCAAGCAGAGGAGGCCTGGAGTGGCCGGGGGGCAGGGGGGAGGGGGCCGAGGGAAGCATTCATTCCCCAAGGAGAAAACGGGCCGGAAGGAGCCCCAGCAGGGGAGCTGGCTGGGGTTGAGTGCTGGATTAGAATAAGAAAGACGGTGAGGTGAGAGGGATAATGGGCCAGGATTCTGAGGACTTGGGTTTTTCTCTGTGCTATGGGACCTTCTGGAAAGTGTTGTGGAAAGAAGTGATGTGATCAGACATGTCTATTTCTGAGGTTAACCACCCTCGAACCCCCCCACAGCTGATAAGGAAACAAGGTCTCCAGGCCAGGTGTGCCTTCCTATAGCCACTGGGTTACCCTGCAAATAGCTGCCAGGCCCTGCGTTGGGTGCTACAGCCTCGGGGAGCTCACAGCCTGGTCAAGAATGAAAGGCAGCCAGGCTGCAGACTGATCAAAACGGGGGCTGCTTACCAGTTTACACAGTGGAGGCACAGAGTAGAGGGCATGGGGGGGGGGGGGTGCGGGGAGAATTCAGGGAAATTTCCCAGAGAATCTGGAGCAGAGAGGAGGAAGATGGATGAGGGTTGGAGGGAAGTCGGGCATTTCAGGTAGTAGGAGCCCATGTGCAGAGAGGCATGGAGGGGTGCAACAGCCTGGCATGCTGGGTACTGAGAGAGTTAAGAGGTAAGGCCAGCAAGAGGGCCAAAGGGCCTGGCTGCTCCTTGGTCTTCATCCTGCAAAGGACAGTGAGCCACTGAAAAGACTTATGGGCAGATTTGTCTCAGGAAGGCCAGGTTGCCAGGTGAAAGATTGATGGGGGAGGCTGGCTTAAGAGATTGACAAGGAGGCTGCCGGTGAGAGACCAGGGGAGAGAAGAAATTTGAAGCTCAGCAGTGGATCGGGTAGGCTTGGGCATTATTTGATATAGGGATGATAGCAGGGCTAAGGATGACACTTGGAGAGGGCCATGAGCCTACCGGGGCTAGCACTTTATTTTCCGTTCTAACTCACCCACATGCAGCAGAGCACCTGGTCCCTGTCCTCCAGACCCAAACCTGCTTTTCCACACTTCCTCCTCCAGCCTACTCCCTAACCATGGTTCCCATTCTTATTCTCTTCATTTTCGAGTACAGAGCCTACTAAGTGTTTTTACTTTCATTTTTGATTTGATTCCTCTAAAACCCTGTGAGGTAAGGACCCATTTTACAGGTGATTATAGGAGAGCCCAGAGCAGGGAAGTGACTTGCCCAGTGCTCTTTGACCCTTCCAACTCAAGACTACTTGGGGGCTTTGACCAGTAACTGGGCCTATCAACCTCTGTTGAGCTTTGAGTCCACCCAGACCTGGGTTATGGCAGCTGTCATTTGTCATGGCTTTCGACCTGGGTTCTGGCCAATGAAAGCGACAGTGTCTCTGGGTGGAAAGGGCTCAGACATGGGTGAGAGACCTTTGGGCATACACGTTAATTAATTCCCTGTGCGACCTTGGACAGAGCCCACTGTCCTTGAGCCCTGTCCTCATCTGTCAAATGAGGGCAGTGAAGGCGGCCTGCCTCTGCCTCCCCCAACTCTGTGTGGCTCCTGTGAGACTCAAAGGAGGTGATGCTTGTGAACACTCCTGACAATGAAAAGGGTTATGCAAAAGGCCACACCCATTTCCTTCTCTCTCTTCAGCCCAAGATCCACTTGTTGGAAGATAATAATGTGGTCAACTTCATGGGGTCCTCACCCCTAGCAGGAGTTTAAATCTAAGAGCTCTTCAGGCTCTGTCTCTTCCCACTCTACACACTCTCCCTGGGAATCTCTCACTTCACCCTGTGTGTACCATGACATCTCACATCCCTCTTCTGAGCTCCACCCCTGTGCAGCCACCTGGTGGATGCCTTCACTGTCCTGGCACACTCTTCAAGCTCACCACGTCCAGACAGAACTCATCCCTCTGCACACCTGCTCCTGGCTTGAGGCATCACTTAGTGCAGGGAGATTGCTGGCCCATTCATCTACCCAGAAGCCTGGGCACCATTCTTGGAGGCTTGCTTGCTCTTCCTTCATCAACCACCAGGTTCTGAAAATGCCCCTTTCTTAATCTCATCCAGGTCTGGTCACCCTCTCCATCCCTCATTGCAGCCCAGCACCCCTCTCCCTCCTCCTCTAAGGCCGCTGGCCTGTGCTCTTGTCCACACAACCCCTGGCCACTACCCTTTCGTTCCGCTCAGAGTGAGATTTCTTCTGCTTCCTTTTCCACTTATTTCCTTTTCTGCCCCAGAGCCCTCCTCCTTACTGTATTCTCAGTATGTAAGTATTCTTGCAAAATGCAACTTCTTTTAGGCACACATTTTTAAATTCCTTTTTTCACTCAGCACTAGGTTTTAGCTCCCACCCATGGTGCTACATGTACCCCCACTTCCTCTAAATGCTGTATGAAATGCCATGGCACTCCTTCACTCCCCAAGGATGGACACCCAGGTGCCTTCTTCTCAGGCACCACAGCAACACTGTGACAGACTTCCTCATACATCTCTCTTTATGGACTGTGGGAAGATTTCCCTGAGACATGTACCCATGAGTGGAATTACAGGGTCATAGGTATACATAAACCAAATAGTACTGAAAAGACACAGATTCCCATCCACAATGGCTGACTGAGCCCACCTACCCTCCCCCCAGCTGTGCCAGGGGGTTCCTGTATCCCCATGAGGAGGGAGCTTTCTGAAGCAGACATCTGCCCACATCTCTCCCCTGCCTGCTTCTCCCCTCCCCACCATGCCTTCCCACTGCTCTCTGGGTAAAAATCTTCCTCCTTAACATTCCCCTCCCAGTGGGCTCCATTGCACCTACTTATTTGCAGTTGGGCCTTGGTCCCATGTACCCTGCTCTCCCCCATACATGCCCACCCTGTGGTGGTCTTTTCAAATCTGCTGGAGGGGATCTTGTCTCTGGGAAGCCTTCCCTGACCCCCCAAACCCCATTGGTCTCTATACCTACTCTGGACTTCATAGCCCCCATGCTTCCCTTCATCATGACAGAGCTGATAAGCATGTGGTGTCTTTATGTATCTCTGTCTTTATGTATTTCACAACCCTAGGACTTATGACAATTTGAGTTGGATAATTTTTCACTGTGGGGGCTGTCCTGTGCATTGTAGAAGGTTTAGCAGCATCACTGGCCTCTACCCACTGGATGCCAGTGGCATCTTGTTCCCCAAGACATGGCCAGATATTCCCCGGGGGTCAAAATCAACTCCAGAGTGGAACCACTGTATCAGACCATAAACTGCCCAGGGCCTGGGGTCAGGTCTCATTCATGTCTGCATCTCCAGCACCCAGAGCAGGCCTGGCCCAAGTTAGCTGCTCAAGAATTGTTACCCGAATGAGTGGGAGCCAATCTCTAGGCAAAGACTCAAGGGTAGGACTCAGAGATCAGGGTTCTGGGATACCCCTGATGTCAGGGGTAAGGGGAATCTTTTTCTCCCCAAAGGCCACCCGAATCATATCTTTTGTTCTTATACTCTGCTTATGGGGCAGGGGAACCCTGAGACATCCAGCAGACTTACTATGGGGCCTTGAGCAAGCCTCTTCACCTCTCTAAGTCTCAGCTTCCCACTTATAAAATGTGAGCAAACAGCCTAAGTGAGTCCATAAATGTTGACTGAGTCAATAATGAAGGCATCGCTCCTCTCACAGATTGGTCACACAAAGCAATGACTGCTCCAGACCCTGGGGCATCTCCCATGAGGAAACACTCAGAGGGGAGGGGTCAGCCACGTGGCATTTATAGTGAGCAGGGCTGGGACTGGGACCTCCCCTAAGGAGGGCTGCATGCTCAGGGACATCATTGTTTCAAGGACATCTTCCAGAAGCCCAATGCCTGCATGATCCAGGAGCGCCGATGATGGGAAGTAGGCAGGTTTTCACAGCTCGGGCTCCAGTGGTGCTTGGTGACCGAGTCACATACCCACGTGTCCCCATGCGGCAGCGGCCAGAAGTTCCGCCACCTGGCCAGGATATTGTCCTGGGCTTGGGCCGCATAAATGCACACCGATGCTTCCGGGTCGTGTCTCAAGTTTTCCAGAGCTGAGTAATGGGGAGGGGGAAAGCCACTTGTTAAGACCACGTCCCCACAGGAGTCTCACACCTCATCCTTCCTTCTCACTTTCATGCCTTGACTTAGGTACTCTCTGTTCAGCATCCCCTCACCTTCCCAGCTCTTCAAAGTGTTCATACTTTCAAAGCCTGGATCAAAACCTGCCTCTTCCAGGAAGCCTTCTTAAATTGCCCCAGCCTACCTTCATGCTCCCATCAGCTTCCCCAGTTATCTGATTAATCTGCCCCTCTTAAGAAGAGCCTTGCACTAAATGGTTTTTGGTCTGATTTTTTTTTTTTTTTGCTTTTTGGTATGTGGGTAGCTCCCTGGCTGGGAATCGAACCCAGGCCGCAGCGCTGACAGTGCCAGCGCCGAAGCCTTAAGCCACTGCACCACCAGGGAACTCCCTGGTCTGATTTTCTGGACTGTAAGCTGTCCTAGAGTGGGGCTGCGTTCTGTGTCTTGGTGACCCCCGTGAAGACTAGCTCAATTGGACTGAGCCGAGGACACTTGCCTTAGCACCTCCCCTGCCCTTTCCTGTCACTTACTGTGAGCCTGCTCATTCTCTCCCTGCTCCCAGCAGTCTCCCCAAAGCAGTGCACCACTTACCAGCTTTAACTTCATTCCGACAATCTTCTGTCATTATGCTGTCCATGCAGGGGACCAGGGACCCTTGAGTATAATCCAAGAGATGAGCACATCTACGTCCTGACTCTGACCCCAACCCTCTCCCCACCCTCTTCCAGCCCCACAAATGAGGGCACAAACGGAGAACTTCATTTTGACCCTGTGACAGGTTCCCTAAGAAGAGCCCTAAGAGAGGTGGCAGGTCCAGAAGGCAGGAATGGCACCAGGCCGGGGGCAGGATGTGGGCTGCAGCAACTCTGCAGGGCAGCCCCAGGTGCTCCCTTAGTCGGACTGGCCTTACTGTCCTCATTTGAGACAGCTGCCTCAGCTGCCCCTTCTCTTGCGGAGTTTCAGCCACAGTAACATGAAAGACACCAAGTGCCTGGCATGTCTTCTAGGCAGGCTGCTGCCAGGACCCCCAGAGGGGCTGTCACCCAGGTTCTCAGCAATATTATTCAGCCCTTCCCCGTTTCCAGCCTGCATACCTGACTCCCAAAGTGCCTGCAGACCCTCACAGGGCTCAGACCTCTCAGGAGGCCCTTTCCGCGCTTCTTTACCTGGCTAACTCCTGTTTATCCTTGAATATTTAGCTTAACATAGTCACTGCTCCAGGAAATCCTTCCTGACCCTGCCCTCCAGCTAGGTTAGGCACCTCTCCGGGTTCCCAGAGTGCCATTGAGTTTCTCTCTATCTGTATACACCATGTAGCATTTTACTTGTCATTTAGGAGTCTCCCACCAGACAGAGGTTTCTTCAGCTTACATCCACTGGGGTAGCAAGCACTGGGGCGGGGCAGTCTCCGAGCAATCTGAAGTCACATGCACAGTATGCACCTATGCATTTTCCTAAAAAAGTGTTTGTCATTTTCTTCAGAGCCTCACAAAAGAATGGTAACCCACAGAGGTTGGAATCACCACCACACGATGCTGGGGTCTGTCTGTGGGCAGAGGCAGGTGCTACTCAGCTTTGTTTCCCTGACACAGAGGAGACTCCCAGGGTGTTAAACACCAACACTTTTAGAAGCAATTAATTTGGAAAAAGATTCAGAGAAATCAGCATCGAGGAAATAATGTCACTCCATGTGAGAAGTTGCCCCTGAGTAGGCAGGCCTGACATTCTGAGGGCTCCCCCCAGTCCTGGGGGTGGCTCCTCTGTCCCAGCACTGCTCATGTGAACAGTCACCTTTGCACATACACCCATCAGCATCACCTCCTAAAGAGTTTTTTGTTTCTCTAGACTAAGCACAGTACCTGACACAGAGTAGAGGGTCAACCACTGTTCTCCTGGTACAGTTGCCAACATTGTGACCTGCACAAGGACTCCAGGCAGAATCCAGCCCATGGCTCACTTCCCAAGCAGTGATCTTAGATGAGGAAAGACCTTTCTAATTTGCACTATGACTGTCTGCCTGCTGGCCAAGCCTCACACCCATGGGGAGGCACCCACCCAGGTGCTGAAAGGGCTTGCAGCTTCCTTAGAAGGGAAGCAAACCGGAGAGTGTATGGAGCCCCAGCAGCAGGTCTAGTTGTGCCAGGGCATGTTACCTATGAACATGACTGAGAACTTCCGGAGGGAGGCCCGGGAATTCTTGGCATACTCCAGGCTCTGGCTGAGGAATTTGAAGACGCTGTCTCTGTGGGTGTTCACCTGGGACAAAGAGAACCCCTGGGTGAGCCGGGCCCTCAGAGGGACTAATTACCCCCTACCCCTCCCGAAGCTAGAAATGGTGACTCTGTCAGGCAGCCAAACCCTGGCCCTTGCCTCCTACCTTTCCCTGCTACCCATCCTGGCCCTGCCTGAGCCCCCAGAGGCCAGGCCTCATCTTTTCTTAGCTTATTATAGCAATTACTTCTTGGGGATCTCCTTTTCCAGTCCACCCCCTGCTGCAGATGAAAGGAAAACTTCTAAAATGCAAATCCAGCCAAAGGTGAAATGGACATGGCACGTGAGGGACATGATGGAGGAGACAGGTCTGACCAGGGTGAAGGATTCAAGTTGCAGACCAGTTGGGAATAAACTGGAGAGTTAGGAGAGTTTTAAAAGCTCCTCAAAGTCAGACGGGAATAGGGCTCATGAAAACAGGAAGCCAGCATCCATTCTTGATAGGACGATGGCAAAGCATGTTTGGGGCAAGTAGTCCGACAGTGGTGTTCAGGATGAGTGTTATCAAGTAGAAACTAGGAGGCAGGCATCTTGTGAAGAGGCTGTTGAGGGTGATGAAGAGAAATCTCATCTGACCACTCTTTTGGCGATGAGCTGCATGTCAGGGAGTAAACTCCTGGGCCTGGCATGGGCCCTCATGATCATGTCCATGATCATGTTCCTACTTGGTCTCAATTTGCACTGCCTTCACTCAGCACACACACTATGCTCCCATGCCAGGACGTGGCCCAGCTCCCCCAAGATGTGAGCCTGGAACAAGTAATTGCTCCTGATTGCAGTGCCCTTCCTTCTCTTCTTTACCTGACCAAGTCCCTCTCATCCTTTGGGGCTCTCAGCTCAGAAGTCGTCCTGAAAGCTTTCCACAACCCTCGGACAGAGCTGATCCCACCACCCTTATGTTTCTACAGCATCTTGCACAGCCTTTGTCATGACACCTATGACATTGTGCTGTCATTATGTATACCTGTCACCCCGAATAGACCCAGAGCTTCCCCAAGAGAAGCAGCCGGCTCACTCAGCTCGGAGTCCTCAGCACCCTGGACAGGGCCTTGGCATGGCGCGGGTGCCCAGAAAGTGTTGGGTGGATGGGTGAGTGAATGAATGAATGACCGAGTTGCCAACCCCTTCTCAAAGCGAAGGCTAGAAGGTCACCTTCACACGTGCAAAGCTGCTGACACCTAGAAAGCAGAGACTGACAATCCACAGGGGTCTAAAACAGAGGTCACAAGCTGGCAGCCCATGGGCCACAGTGGCCGGAGGAGCAGTGATCAGCATAGTGTTTTAAGCAAGTTAAATTGATTGCTAATTAATGTCATAAAAATCTGGGTTTCTAGCTTTTCTTGCGAAACCAGAGGACCTGGCAAGAGTGGCCGCACAGTGAGCTGGAGCACTGCACTCATGCTTTCCATGGGGACTGGCCCCACCAGGTTGCCCCAGGCACTACCACTTCCACGTCACTCATGATCATTGTCTGCCCAGCCACTGGTCACTGTCGGTATTTCAACAGTGCCCTGGCCAAACACTTCCTCTAGGCTATTTTCTCTCTCTGTAAAATGGTGATAGTAATATTAGAGTAATATTAGACACTGAACTGAGGAGACTCTGAGCATGACAGATGACAGTGGTGTTGAGTCCTAGTAGTAATCTGTTACTTTGCATATTTTGTTAGGTTGGTGCGGGGGATGCTGGCATGCCCTGCCAAGATCTCCCTTTGGGTATGAAAATGTTACTCCCCCGGCTATGGGGATTGCTTCTGCTGGCCCAAGGTCACATCCCTTCCAAAGTGACTGGCATCCAGTAACTGTAGAGACCTGACTCCTGATCCCAATTTGGGGAATCTCACATAGTGTGAAACTATACTGTGGCTTAACTTCGCCCTCAGCCACTCTGCTTCTTGCCCCCACTTCCACTTCTAATAAACCTCCTGCCTGCTAATTTCTGTCTCAGAGTCCATTACAGAGAACTCAGAGCCTGACAACAGGGAAGGTAGTGGGACTAGATGGCAAAGCTTCCCAAACCTTATGTGGAAGAACTGGGCTTGCCTGACACTGCAGCATTCCACTATGTATTTGTGGCTCGCTCCTACCTTAGGATGTTCTCAGGTGTTGCCTAGAAAGGAGGTTCCATGGTTAAATAAGTTTGGGAAACCATGAATAAAACAACCATGAAACATTTCCTCAGCACAGAAAATCTCAGAGCCTTTGGTAAGGTAACATTGCAGATCTCCAGGAAGATGACAGTGTAGTATTTCTCAAACTTATTTGTCTCACAACCTCTTTTCTATTCTGTGGGGCATATCTTATAGGATTGGTGTCATGGATGATACACCTGGGAATTACTGCTATAGAAAAGGGAGCCAATGAAGTCCTTCAAGCAGGAATATAACATAGACAGACTCATGTTTTAACCAAATCACTCTGGTGACCTGGGTGGGGAATGGAGGAGATGAGATTAAAGGCTGAGAGAGCCACTGGATGGCTGGACCCAGGCCCCAGCTGAGTAACATCCATGACCTGAACTAAAGGCAATGGCAGTGGAGATGGGGAGGGAAAACAGATTCGGAATTATTAATATTTAGGATATTTAAGACTGATCCAGTATGGAAGGTGAAGATGAAGGAGACTAGGATGATTCTAGGTTTCAGCTTTGGCGACCTGGAGGGAAAGAGCAGAATTGAAATGGGAAGGCTGTAAGCGCAGGGGAGACCTGCGGAGCTTGCAGTGCGTGTGGTTCAGCTGGCGGAGGTGGTAGGCCACCGGGGAGGGAACACTGGGAATGAGACCCAGATAAACCTTCAGGAGCCAACAACTTGTGGGTGGTTGTGGAATTGGCAGGATGTTTAAATTAAAAAAAAGAGGAAAGGATTGCCCGCCTGCAGCATGATCCTGAGGAACATGCAGGTGTGGGAGCACTCACAAGGTACTTGCAAATTTTGGTCACCGTCTGCTGCCGGCTGTCCCAGGGCTTCCGGCTGTAAGCTCCTTTTGGCAATTCCCAGGCCATGAAGCAGGAGCAGCGAAACAGGGTCCTCACACAGTTCTGGGGACCAGCAGGAAGAGAATTCCAGAGCTGTGGGACTCCAGGACAGCCAGAACACGTTCCAGAGAAAACGTTAGGCGGAACTGGATTTCGGAGAATCAATTCCTACTTGAAAGGCACAAGTTTTGAGGAGGAATCCTGACACGGGTGCCTTTGGAGGACAGACTTCCCACAATACATTGTTATTGATTCTGGATCAGTTTCCACGAGGGCACATGCCCACAAAGCTCAGGGCCTGTGCACACTCACCTGGCCCACCTTGGTGTTGCCCTCTTGCATGGTCAGCAGCAGAGGCACCAAGGTGCTGACCAGCTGCTCCTCCATGGCTGGAGTGCGGGGTGACCGCAGCTTCTGGACCACCTTGCCATACAGGTTGACACAGGAGCACCGCACATCCTCTCGTGACTAGGAGAGACCCAGAGGCTCAGGCATACTCCCTCCTCCAAGAGGCTGCCTGGGGCTTTGAGCTTTACACGGAGGCACCGTGACCTTCCTTCCACTCATTCTGAGGGGTCCCCCAGGTACACGAGGCAGTGGGGTGGAGAACAGCGGAAGCCACCTGGTGGGGCTGATCTGGGGCTGGTGAGCCCCTCACGGGAGCCTAGACCTGGAGCTCCACCCACTCTTTCCAGCCAGGACTCCCGCTCACCTAAGAGGTGCCTTAGTGCCAGTGGGAAAATGCCCCCTCTCTGCCAGGACAATAAAATAAATGCACCCCCTGGGAAATGATTACAAAAGAGCTCCCTCTGTGAGAGCCAATTAGTAAAGGAACTTTCTCTGTGCCAACCAATTACAAGAAGACGTGGACCAGTTGGAGCAAGGCACCCTTTCCGCTGGGCTGACTTGGCCCTGCCCAGGTCCCAACAGGCCATGGGAGTTATTGCAGCCTCCAGGGTAGTAAAGAACCACCCTCGGTATGCTGACCCCCACCCTCGGAGGGATCCTTACATCACTGAAATGTGGCAGCAGGACCTGCAGCATCTCTACACAGACTGAGCTGTCATTCAGTTTCTGGTCCTGCCCCTTGAAGATGGTCTTGAGGTTGTGGCCTGCCTCCACCACCAGCAGTCCGTCCATGCTCCTCAGGCCCTTCACCATGGAGGGCAGGAGCGTCTGCACCTTGGCGGTCTGCGGGGCAGGAGCATTTGGGATGGAGGCTCCTACCTGGGCTAACAGGTGGGAGACCCAGCCTTGGATCCACTGAGAACTTGGTGAAATAAGTCCCATCTCCAGGCCTTTGTTTATGCCACCTGGAATGCCCTCACTCAAGCTCTTGCTTTCCCCAAAGCCTTCTTTGTCCTGACTGACTCCTTCCTGGCCTGGATACCTGAGGCCCTTTTCTGTGTATTCCCTTCCTTGTATTGTCAATTAGCTTTGTGTCCTGTCTTTTCATCCCGCTATATACGAGGGCTGTCCGGAAAAAATCCAGCCATGAATGGCTCCATTTTTCATATTACATGTCTGGATACTTTCCGGAAGCCATTGTATATCAGGAGCTGCAACAGTGCCTGGTAGAGAAAAACAAAGCACTTTTTAAAATGCTAACAATGCCGCAACAATCCTGGCCTTGGTTTCCTAATCTGTAAAACAGGAATAATTACTGCCATCCCTAGCCCCTCCTACGCGAAGTCTGGATTAGAAACTATTTCAAAAATAAAGTATGTAGACATGGGCTCTGATTCCAGCCACCAGCACCTGAGAGTTGGTGATGGCCAGCCCCATCCTCCCACCAGCCCGGCCAGGCCCTCCTCTGCCCTCTGCTCACCTTCTCAGTCCTGCGGGCCAGGATGACCAGGCCTCGGATAGACAGCACCTTCATGATGGGGTCGTGGTGGTTCAGGCCTTCTGCCATCCGCCCCAGAGAGTACTCCTCGGGGATCCGACGCACCTGTTCCATCTGGAGGAGCTGGGAGAGTAAAGGTAATCACTCACTGGGCGGGACAGGCAGGCACCCCCTCGGCGGGCCCCCCTTGCACTGGTAGCACACACTAGACCGCCCGGGGCTGAGTGGGCATTGTCCAATGAGAGCCACATGCGTACGTTTATATTTCCTACTAGCCACAGTAGAAAAGCAAAAAGAAACAGGTACAATTAATTTCAATAATACATCTGATTGAACCCAATATATCTAAAATATCATTTCAGCATATAATCAATATAAAAATTATTGATATATTTTACACTTAAATTTTGGATCCAAGTCCAAAATCTGGTGTGAATTTCATGCTCACAACACAATTGAATTCAGACAGCTGCATTTCGAGGGCCCATGTGGCCGGTGGCTATCATATTGGCCAGCACAGGTCTGGTTAATGACAGCCACTGGTTCAGGGGTGGCGGCTGTGGTCTCTGTCTTCTCTGCCCAGTATCCTGGGTGAGCCCCCTACTCTCAGGATTTTAACTGCTGCCTCTAAGCTAATAACCCCCAAGTCTCTATCTCTGATTCAGCCTCTGTCCTGAGCATTTTAACTTGGAAAACCAATAGTTCGCCGGACATCCCTACCCAGTGTCCATCAACACCTCATGTCAGAACTGAGGGTCAGTCTCCAACTTAGAGCCTCCGTGCCCCCCCACTGCCTGCTTGCTCTGGGGCTCTGTTCACACCTGCCTACCCTCTATTCTAGCCCACGCTCTTACTACCAACCAGCTTCCAACAAGTCTCCTGTAGTTCGTGGAATGACCCAGACTGTTTTGTCCCTTTGTTGCGGGCGTGATGGCCTTCTGCAGGGGCACCCACCTCCATTCTAGCCCCCCTTACCTTGCATGGCCACCCAAGGTTCAGCCCCCTGTGAAGCCACATCTAACAGTGTCCCCAGGCTTCAGCTAGGCTGATGGCCCCTTCTCTGGGCCCCTACGAGCCCTGAACAGAGAGGCCTCAGTGCCCCCATCTGCTTATGCACCTGCCTCCCCTATCCCGCTCGGAGTTTCCTGAGGACACAGCCGGTATTTCTCCTTGGATCCCCCTTACCTAACGCAAGCTCTCACATGGAGTATGTGCTTAGGGAACACGGTTGCACAAAACAAGAAAATTGGTTTCTTTCCTCCTTCAAATTGCCCTTCCTCCTGTGTCACCCTTGCAGGGTTAGCACCAGCCCCCCTCCCCATTGTCCCAAGACAGGCAGCACTGTCATCTCCTTCCTCTCCCACCGCAGCCACAGGTCTTCAGTTCCTGCCTAGTCGTCCTCAACACCGCCTCTCCCTTCTCACCCTGCATGTACTGTGACTGTTGAGACCATGTCATGAGTTCGTGGGGAGAGAGAACTGGGGACAGGGGGCAGGAAAGGCAGGGCCCCACCCACAGCCACCCTCCAGCCATCCGCGCAGTGGATACTCAGGTCTGCTCTGCACCGGGCTCTGGGCTGGCTCCTATCGACACAGAAAAGGGTGATGATAATAGCAACAGAACCGGCTCACGGAAACCACTTCTTACGCTGCTGGCACTGCTCCGAGTGCTTTACATGAACTCACTGAATCTTCATCAAAACCCTTTGAGATGGGTAATTCCCCCCATTACAGGTAAAGAAACCGAGGCACGGACAGGTTCATTGACTTGCCCAAGGTCACACAGCTCCCTCAAGAGGTTCACTCAACACTGGGAGAAGCAAGCATACACAATCATCACAGTATAGGGGGTTGGGGTAGCCAGGGAGGATCATCTGAGGTGAATGTGGCGGGCCTGGGTCTGGCCAGGAGCAGGCCACCTCTCCCGGGGAGTGGAAAGGCACTGAACCTTGGGGAGGACCCTTGCTCCAGGGATGGGGGGCCACTGCTCAGAGTTCCAGGGGAATGCTAGGAAAGGTTAAGTCTAGAGTCCTTGACCTTGTGGTAGACATGGGAGCATCTCCTGAGATCTAGCAAAGTGCCACCTCCCCCACCTCCCCCGAGGACCCCCTGTGGCAGCCCCTAACAGACCAAGGGAGAATTACCTCTCCCACGAGGCTGACTGGGAGAGAGGAGCCAGTCAGGCAGACCTGGTCTGAATCTCTCTGGACTTCTGGAGCTGTGTGACCTTGAAAAATGCTCCTTACCTCACCTAAACGTGAGCATTACAAGTCCTTCTTTACAGCACTGCTGTGCAGATTAGTGAGGTGACCAACATATGAAAGAGGACAGCACAGTGTTTGGCACATAGTAGGCCCTCAAGGAATGGTATTAATATTTTCCCATTCCTCACCAGGGCCATGTGGGAAATTAGAAAAGTAGAACTCAGCAGAGCTGGGGCTGGAACCCAGGACTCTTGACCCCAGGAACCAGGTGGCACATTCTGCTGGTGCCAGAGCCAGGCAAAGTGTTCATTCAGACCCTCATTTGTCCATTTAATCCCCACTTCTTGGAGCCCTCTAGGGGCTTGGGTTGGGGGTACAATGCAAACATGACTTGGTCCCTGCTCCCCAGACTGAGTCCTGCTGGGGAGACAGGAAAGGTACAAGAAGCACCTGGAATGCCATGCTGCCTCCTGTCCACCTGGCAAACTTTGCTCACCTGTCAAGGCCCAGCTTAAATGGCACCTCCACCAGGAAGCCTTCCTGAACCTTCCATTGTTGAGCAGACAGTGAGCCTCCTGCCTCTGAGCCCCACTCTACAGACCCTGGTGAGAGCCCGTCTCACTGCATGACAACCAGAAGGTCACAGGAGGCATGCAAGGTGGGTTAAGAGAGCAGGTTCTGCAAGTGTCCATCAACAGATGAATGCATAAACCAAACATACAACGGAATATGCCTCAGCCTTATGAAGGAATGAAATTCTGACCCATGCTACAACGTGAATGAACCATAACAACATTATGTTAAGTGAAACAAGCCAGAGAGTGTGTGATTCCACTTACATGAAACCTAGAAGAGTCAGATTCACGGAGACAGGAAATAGGATGGTGGTGGTCAGGGGCCAGGGGGAGAGGGGCGGGAGAGTCAGTATTTAATGGGTGCAAAGCTTGGGAAGGAAGATGAAAAAGTTCTGAAAATTGATGGTGATGATGGTTGCACACTAATATGAATACATTTAAAGGCACTGAACTGTACACTTAAAAATGGTTAAAGTTGTATCTTTTATGATATATGTATTTTAACACACACACACACACACACACACACACACACACAAAACTAGAGAGAGAGAGAGAGAGAGAGAGAGACCGAGACCATGTGTGTTTTCAGAGCCCAGACGTCTTGGTTTGACCCCTGGATCTGCCCCTTACAAGAGGTCTTGGGAAAGCTATTTAAATCTGTTTCCTCCTCTGAAGTGGGGAATAGAACAGTATCTGCAGCATAGGATTAGTATGAGAATTACATGAACCAATATGTGTAAACCCCTTAGAATGTGCCTGGAAGATAATAAGTGCTCAATAAACATTAGCTGTTATTATTGGTGAGTCTCCCCTTCTGGGTCTGACCCTACCAATCTTTTCCTGACGTATTCCTTCCCAGCACACCCTCCAGTACCCACTTCCTTCAGGAAGCTTTCTCTGACACTCCCACCACTGTCTCCTGCTGTCCCAACACAGCCTGGACTGCTGCCATCATAGCTCACATCTGTCTTTGACACCCTAGGTTATCAGTGCGGTGTCCTCTGTTACACCTAGAGTTCATCGAGGGCAGGGTCGAGTCAAATTTATATTCGTATCTCCAATCTGGTGCCTGGCACACAGCAGTGACCAGCAGAGGGTAGTGGTTGCCTGGGGCCCTGGGGAAGTCTGGGGAGAGTGGAATGGGGTAATAGAGTGGAGACAGGGGGGGATGAGGGAGGTCTTCATATTCAAGAGAAATCATGCTCATGACTCTGTAAGTTGTTAAGTACTGTTTGCACAGGAGAAGAGAACAGCAATGTGAACTGAGGCCTACGCTCAGGGGACGGCCTGGAAGCAGCCCCCCCACCCCCACCCCCGTCCGTACCTCCACGAAGAAGGCGGTGGCAGTGATCTTGTGCTTCTCGTCGCCTCGCTCCAGGAGCGGTATGAGCAGGTAGAGAATGCGGCACAGCTCCTGGCAGGAGTAGTACACCATGGCCCTGGGACAGGGAAGAGGAAGTGGTACCCTCTGGGTCCCCAGCCCCAGAGAGACCTGCTGGGTGGGGGTCTGGCTGTGACACTTGAAACTCTGGATAAGGCAGGGTCGCCTCGTTTCCTGTGTTCCCAAGATTCCCACCTGGACAAAATCTCAGAAGTCATCTGGTTTAACTGCTTTGTTTTACAGATGGGGAAACTGAGGCATAGGCTGGGAAAGTGACTTGCCCAGCAACACAAGGCAAATCAGTAAGACAGGCTTAAGACCCCCGATTGCGCAGGACCACTTCAGAGGGAGGGACAGGGAGGACGGAATATGAGGACCCACTTGCTAAGCACCGGGCAGCGCCAGGGGCCTTCATGTTGTCACTGCCTTTGAGCGTCACCAGTAAGCTTCCAGGCAGATTACTGTCATTATCCTTATTTTCACAGATGAGGAAACAGAGCCCCAAGCGTGACCTGCTCTGGTCACAGAGGTGGAAAAGAGGCAGGGCTGGAGCCCCAACTCAGGGCTCCCCTCTCCAGCTGCCTCCTTCCTTGTACCAGGTCAGTGGTTCTCAAGGTGTGGCCCCTGAATCAGCAGTACCAGCACTCCTGGGAGCTCGTCAGAAATGCGCATGCTCGGGCTCCCACTCGAGACTGGCTGAATCAGAAAGTGGGGTGGTCAAGTCTGAGGACCACTGCACTACGCTCCATTCATCAGTGAATCCAGGAAAACGTGGCAGCCATGCACAAAGTCTGGAATAAGACAGCCTGGGTTCAAGTCCTGGCCCTACCACTAGCTGTGTGACTTTGGGCCAGTCACTTAACTTCTCTGGGCCTCAGTGTCCTCATGGGTAACACTGGGATAGTAATAGTGCTATTTCATCGGTCATGGTGAGAATTAAATGGAATAATCCACATACATACAGTTCTTTGCCTGGTGCCTAGAGCATAATAAATGCTTAATAAAGGCAGTTGTATCCTGAGACCCCCAGGGAGAGCGCCATCCTGGGCACTTGGGTGCAGGGCTAAGAAACAGGCTGTTCCTACAGGAGTCCCATCATTGAAATCAAGGTGTCCCCTCCTGACCCCATAGAAGGCTGTGTGTGGTTGTGGGGAAGAGTCTTGGTCTGGGTCAGCAGGTCATTCCCAGCTTTGCCACCTCCTGGCTGTGTGACCTTTGGTACATAGTTGTCCCTCTCTGGACCTTGGCATCCTCGTCTGCATTAGTAACCCCTGCCCCACCAGTCAGCACCATGATAGTACAAGCTCACCTGTGTTGAGCTCTTAACATGTGCCAGGGGCTGTTCCAAGTACTTTATTTAATCCTCACCTCAAATCTCGAAGTGGGTCCCATTATTATTTCCCTACCGCTGGGGGGTGGGGCGGACTGAGACACAGACAGGGAAGTAACTCGCCCGAGTCCTACAGCTGGGAAAGGGCAAGCTGGGGTTGGGACGCAGGTAGACCGACCCCAAGGCCACACTGAACTACTCAGCCCTCCCCCCATTTCTGTGTTCGCGTGGGAGCTAAATTCCCAACGCGGTGGGGAAAGGTGCTTCGCAGGCCCCAAGCGCTCTGCGGCTCCTGGAGCTGTGACAGCCACAGTTTGCTCCCGTACAGCGTGCGCCGTCATTCACGTCTGTATTGTCTCCGCTGGTTTTAGAGAAGTGATGGACTAAGGGAAGGACCCTGCCCGGAGAGACTCGCCAGACCCGAGCCAGGGTGAAGCTGCCAGGCCTCTCCCCCGGCCCTGGGGGCGCCGGGCCTCACCTTGCCAGGAGGGATACTCCGCGGTGGTGGTTCTCCGCCTGCCCCATGAGCTCCCAGCCACCCTGGTCCTCCAGAAAGGTGGCCTCGTACGAGCAGCCCATCTTCAACAGCAGGGTTTTCACCACTTTGACCACCCAGCTGCCAAGACAAGGGGGCTGAGACCTCATGCTCCCCTCCCGGGGAGGCCGGACGGCCCTGATCCCCAGCCTCTCCCGCCATCAGCTCCCATCTGGCCAGACAAGCTTCTCTCCACCATGTTGCTTGTTAGATAGTGGTGTTCAGTGTAGCCACACAGGGTGGCTTTTTACTAGTATTCACTTTGAGAACAAGGGAGTAAACAGAAGCAAAATTCCCCTCCCTTAGGGGCTGGTGCTCTCGCCTCCCTTCTCCTGGCCTCTTTGCTGGAGGGCGAGGGCCAAGCCGGCCTCCCCGCCGCCCAGGCCCTGCCTGACTCCCACCCTCCATTCCTCATCAAGTCCCTGCCCTGTGGGACAGTCCTCTCTGCTCACTTGGGCAAAGTCCCCTGTCCAACCTGGAGTCCTTTATCCGCTCGAGACACTTACGGTGTGATTCCCAAACCTAGATGCACAGCAGAAGTCCCTGCCGAGCTCGCACAGCTCACCCTGACCAGGCTGGGCCCCAGCCTCTGTGCCTTGGAAGCTGCTCAGTGAGCTTGAGAAGCCCTGAAGGAGGGGGGCGCTGCTGTGGATTGACACCCCCCTGCATGCTGTTACCGCACTGGGGGTTCACAGTGTGCGTGCGTGTGTGTATGGGTGTATACCTTTGTATGTGTGTACGAATCTTTATTACAATAAAAGCTGACAATGTGTGCAGTAAGGTTTCCATTTGAAGGAAGTTCTCAGAAACCTAAACCCTTGCCTTGTGAGTTTATGATACAGTCGTGTGGACACCCCTCAAATGATACCGAGAGCTGGTGATACTCATGATTCAAGACAAAGCATCAAGTCATTTTGGAACTCAGGAAATGTTTAGGAATTTGCTCTTAATTTTCATTTTTTTGGTTTTGTAATAAATATTAGTGCAGTGTGAAAACTTGAGCTTCTCCTGAACCCAGGACTTTCAGAATCATACAACCTCTGCTCTGATTCTTTGACGTTTGTGGGGTTAGTGACAGCCTCCCACCAGCAATGGCTCCAGAGTTTGAAACTACACACACACACACACACACACACACATACAGAGAGAGAAAGAGAGAGAGAGAGAGAGAGAGGAAGGGAGAGAGATAAGCTCCAGTTGTTGTCCTAAGAGACTGGGGCTCACCCTCCCCACCTCTCCCAACATTCCCTCACCCAGAAAACTCCCAGCACGAGCTGAACGGCTAAGCTGAGATGTATACATTTCATTTGGAGAAGGAAGATTATAACTTTCATGTCAAGCATTAGCTCCTTTAACTAAAACAGAATGAGTCCCTCAAAGTGCACCTTTCTGAGACTAACATACAAAAGAAGCCAAAAAAGAAAAGACTAGACTACATAAACATTTTAAATTTCTGAATGGCAAAAGACCATAAAATAGTTGCAGGTTAAAGTGACAAACTGGAATGCAAATGACAAACAGTTAATGTCCTTAATATATAAAGAGCTCTTACAAATTAATCAGAAAAATTCCCAACAGTCCTATAAAAATCTGGGCAAAGGACAAGAACAGGTGAATCACAGACAAAGAAACACAAATGACATTTCAACCTCAGCCTCACTCATGAGAAGGGAAATGCAAACTAAAATGACAGCAAAATACCTCTTGTTTCCCCAGCTTTCAGACTGGCAGAGATGAAAATGTTCTAGACTGCATTATGCTGACAAAGCTGTAAGGACACTCCCGTACACTATTGGCGTGAGTGCCCTCTGAGGAAACTGGGCACTTCAGAGTGTATTCCATTTCCCCTTTCGTCACTCTGTGGTCAAGAACTCTTTCTCCCACATATTCCTTTTCACCTTCATCTTTAAATACAGAAATCCTTTGATGCAGCCATTCTACTTTCAGAAATTCACCTGTGTGCATACAGACAGGTGACCAAACAAACTCACTGCAGCATTTTGTCGTTGCAATGGGCTGCAAAGCGCCCAAATAAAGAGGACCCTGGCTAAATAAATTATGGTACAGTGGAATTCTTTACGTAGGAATATTATGCAGCTGTTAAAAATAACGAGGCAGCTCTATATGTGATGATCTCCAAGATAGAATCTGTGCTTAAAGCAAAACTGTATGACTGTGTAAGGTTCACTACCAGAGGAGCAAAAGTAGAGAATATAAACATGAGGTATCTCTGCATACCTCACCTCTGGGAGGGCATGAAAGAATCCGGTTCTTTGGGGGAGGGTAACTGGGATAAGGGGAGGAAAGGGGGCTCACTTTTAATGTCTTTTGAGATTTTTACCACGTGCATATATTGCCATTCCGATGTATCATTTATAATTGAATGGCTGGGCCTTGTACACAAAACCAATACAAATAATATCTCTGGGAAGGAGGGGGAAAATGAACCGAGGAGCTCCTGGAGGGGGCTGATTCTCCCGTGCAGCCCAGCACGAAGCAGAGTCTGACACACAAAGCGAGTGCTCACAAACAGTTAATTGTTGGACAAATTGCGGGCTATCTCGTAAAAGTATGCTTCTGTTTTCTCTTCTAGTCCCAAAGCTAATTTCTATTGATCATTTGCACTGAAGACTTTGGGAAGGGCCTCCCCTAGGTGCACCGCCCCCAGCCCCAACCCCCCAGCCAGGGCCAGCAGGAGCCTACCGCACAGGTACGAAGCCGGAGGGCTGTATGTCCTTCTTGGCGTCCTTGTGGGAAGCCACACAGCCAGGCAAATTGAGGTCAATGTGGTAATGGACCTGAATGAGCAGGGCCAGGAGCAGCTGGGGGTACATCCGCCTCACAGGGCCCACGCAGCTGTTGACGGACAGGAGCTCACATAGGCCGCTGGCTGCCTGAGGGCAGAGGGGAGGCTGGTGGGAGGTCCTGGCCCATCATCTCAGCACCCCTGGCAGGGCAAAGACTGTTTCTCTAGGAGGTCGGACCTGGATCTCTGCATTTCTCTGGCCCAGCGTGGGATAGCCCAGATCCACACCCCCTGCCCCACTGCACCCCAGCTCCTGGTCCTCCGGGTGAGTCCTGCCCCCAAACAATAGCAGCAGCCCACTTCTTTGACATTAACAGACCCTTGGAAGAATCATGGCAGAGGGATCTCATCTCACCACCTGTGAGGTAGAATCTTGATCCCATTGTGCAGGTGAGGAGACAAACTCAGAGGGGTGATGGGACTTACCCAAGGTCACCCAGCTCCTTGGGAGCAGAGCTGGGACTTGAACCCAGGGTTTGAGATGTGGCTGTGCATCCCTACCTCTTCCTCATTCATAACCCAGGCACACAGACTGCAAGGGGGGGTCACCTTGGGCCATTGACCTAGGCTGCCCTCACTGCTTCCCCACGTCACCAGCAGCCTCAATCAGGAGCCAGGGAGGAGCAGTCCTGGACTCTGCCACCCTCACTTGCCCTATACCCCTGCCCTCACCAGACCATGGCTCCTCCCCACACCAGCCATCCCAAGTCCCAGGAACTTGGTTTCATTGGTGTTTGACCCACCATGTTCCCTGGAACCCAATTTGCACTCGCCCCGCCCCAGTTTCTCAGCCTGCCAGGCCAGCTGTGGTCCTGGCCTGAGCCCATTCCTCACATAGCCCGCCCCGTCCTCTCTCACTGGCAGGAGGACCATGAGGGCGTGGGGAATGGTGACGGGCTGGGGTCACACTACCTGACGGCTCGTTCTGGCCCCCCGCACCCCTTTTTGGGCCTCAGGTCTGTCCTCCCTGAAGTGGGCCTATGGGTCCTCCTGCCGCCGGCCGCACAGGTGTGGGGCAGCTTGAATGCGGGAGGAGGGCGAATGCTTTAGGAAGAAATGGTCTAGATCAATGCCACCAAGGCCCCACGCTGCTGGCCTGAGAAAATAGCATTTAATTGTGAGACAGAAGAGCCCATGCCGGTTCCCATGGAAATACATGACATACCGTGGGCTGGATGAGAACAATAAATGGCTCTTATTTGTACTCCTCAGCTCAGGAATCCCTTTTGCATACACTTCACTCTTCTCAATGGGTAAGACAGACAAGGCAGCTTTATTCCCACCCCTTCTGCAGATCCAAATACCAAGGCCAAGGAGGGAGGAGGGACCGAGGTTATATACTGCGACAGTGCCAGGGCTAAGATGGACTCATCATGTTTTCAGTAGCCCAAAGCCGATGACTGTACCCCAAGAACACAGTCTGTGGTATAGGGAAAGGTCTCTAGTGGCAGGCCATAGGGCTCCGCAGTTGGCTCACCCTTGCTCGAATGGTTTGTCAATGCCATAAGATAAAAAGTAATCCAGGCCATATCTATGCTCAAACCATGCTTGTGGAACAAGAAGCGTGCAGGAGTGACTCCAAAATACACTAACACACACTGACTGAAGGAGGAATGGATGAACCCCCAAGTCAGGGTTCTGAGAGAGATCGGCGGTGAAGCGTGAATTCCGAGGTAGGAAACCCGGGTTGGAGTCCTGACCCCCGCTCACTAGCTGTGTGACCTTGTGTGAGACACGGAGTGTTGCTGAGAAGTGTCTTCCTCTGTAAAGGATAGTATCTCTCACTCTCCATCCCGTCTCTGTATTTACTTCCCTCCACCAGAATGTCACGTTCACTGTTGAATCCCAGAACCGACGAGTGTGCCTGGCATAGAGTAGGTCCTCAATTGCTGAATAAGTCAGTTCAAAGAAAATTTTTTTGTGTCTGCTATGTGCTAGGTGTATGTTAGACATTGGGGATATCATAATGAACAAAACAGGCTCAGGCACTATCTCCAGGCAGGTCACAGATTCATCAAATGATCCCCTCCACTATTGTCAAGTTACAACTGGCATAAACTCTCCCAAGATAAAGTACGTGAAACAAAGTATAATATGCACAGATTTGATCTGATCGGGGAGATCAGGGAGGGCTTCCCCGAGGAGGAATGCTTGAGTTGAGAGCTGAGGGATGAGTAGAAGTTAACTTGGTAGAGAACAGTCTAGGCAGCGGGAACAGCACATGCAAAGGCCCTGTGACAGAAGGTAGCACGGCATGTAGGATGTTCTAACAAAGACCACTGAGGCTGGAGCCAAGCAAGCAAGATGACAATGGAGTGTAGCGGGGCCGGTGACGGGTCCAGAGCCTTATTGCACACATAGGAGCACTGTGTTACTACTCTGAGGAAAGGGGAAGTCACTGAGGGCAGTGAGAAGAACAGCTGTGCATTTCTCTAAGATTTCATAGCTAAGGTACAGAACAGAGTGGAAGCGGGAAGATGAGCAGAGGTATTATCTGCTTGGCTTAGATCAAGCTGGAGCTGATCGAGGCAGAGAGAAATCCATCTCTCCAGCCCGCCGCCTTCCTGTAGCCAGAGTCCTTTCCCTGTGTTTCCAGTCAGATCTGAGCTCTGAGCCGTCCAGAAAGACGCTCTGAAATATTTTGTGTCGCCTAGACAAAGGAATGTGTTATCTCATTTAATCATTACAACTGCCATAGGAGTTGGATATTATTCTTTCCATTTATAGACACAGAGAGTGAGCCTCAGAGAGGAGAGCTGACTTGCTCAGGTCCCAAAAGAGTAACAGCAAAGCCAGCCAGTTCTCAGACTGAGATCTGTGAGCCCAGGTCATTCCATTTCCACTACCCCAGGCTGCTGCTGTCACTGTAAGGAGCGGTACTTTGGTCATCCAGTGAATTACAAACAAGAGTCCAGACACACAGATGGGGCAGGAGGGCAGTGAAGGGGCAAGGAGGTGGGTCTCACCGCTAGGGGCACGATGGAGGCCTGGCCCTTCTTGGTGACAGGCTTCTCCTTCAGGCTGGTCAGGAGCAGGTCCAGTAGGTCTCGGACATCACAGCTGGGCTTGCGCAGTATCAGCTGCCTCCACATCTCTGCTCCATTGCTGGGAGGTCGGGGTGGGGATGGTTAGTGGAGACCAGGGCAGTGGGGCCCACTCTGCCTCCCAGGGGTTTTGGGAAGGACAAGGGAAGATGCCATTGAAATGGCAGCCGTGGGTGTACCAGCAAATTTCTGGAATGGTCCAGAAAATACTCCCTAAGAGGCAGGGTTCTAACGATGATCAAAAACCCTGATTCCGCAGTGTTATGCCAGGTGTCTTACATACGACTTACTACTTTAGCAAATATTGAGCATCTGCTGTCTGCCAGGCACTAGGCAGATCTCTGGGGATACAGATGTGAACAAAATATTTAAGACATTCAAGGTCACTGAATTCTCACCATGACCTTCAATGTGGTTTGTTATTCCCATTTAGCAGATGTGGAGTTGAGGCTCAAAGAGGTGTAAAATCACCTTCTAAGATCACACAACTTACGAGCTTTATTGTCAAAAAATGAACAGGTCTGATTTCTCCAAAGCCTGTGCTCCTTCTCCTATGCCAAGGAGCCCTTTGGGGCCTGGGTTTTGCACTTGTCACATAATATCAAGGACTCCTCCACTCCTGTCCCTTAGAAGGCAGTACACCAGGCAGGGGAAGGCATCGGTGCCAGGCAGCACCAGCCTGCGGGTACCCCTGTCACGTGGAGTTGAAAGCACTGACAGGCCAGTGCACTATAGGGTTAACCAATCACTTCCCCCTCTGCATAAGCATTTGAACCTTCCTTAACTTTCCAGCTCTGTTCCCCTGGAAACCTGATAAAGATAGTATGTCAACTACGTTGCCAGGCAACATTGCTTATGGTACAAATGACCCAATGGGTAAATTGCATCTGGGCTGGGAGAAACTGTAAATTAACGATATGAGCCAATGGGTGTAGCATGGAGCTTCCTGAGGTGCAGTGACTCTTGTGACTGGGCTTGTCCCTGTTGGGGACCCTGAAGCAAAGTCTATAGTGTTATTTATTGTAAGAGAGATGAGTCCTGTGAGGCCTGAACCATTTAAGCCAGGGCAGCTTCTGCACCTCTCACTTGGGAGGCTCAAGAGACCAACTCCTGGACCCAAAGCCAAGACGAGGGTGAGGAAAGTAAAGCAACCAGTGCACAAAATTTAAGGAGGTCCTCACTCTCTGGTGCATTCAAGTGCAGGCGGGACATCTGAGAGTGAGGGCCTCCTTAAATTTTGTTCCAGCTGCCTGGCCAGCTTCTTGAACTGCCACAAGGACTCCTGCAAAGAGAAGCCCCTGGCACTGCCCTGTGCTAAACCCTGAGCAACACTGATGTCCTGTGTGGTCCCAGCTGCTTTGTGAATCTGAAAGTTTAGTGACTCCAAGAAGAAAATCCCCTGATGGGCAGTGCAGCCAGAAAGGGTTAAATTCTTGCAGGAGGGAGAAGGAGGGTATGTCACCCTGGCCCTCACCATCCCCACTGAGCTTGGCTTCTATGAATGAAGCCCACTCCCCTTATTAGACATACACCGCATTTGCACAGCTCTGCACAATTCTTTTACATTCACTCTCAACCAACCATCTTAGGATGTGGATCGCATATTTTCTGCCTTGTTTTAGTCATTCAAAGGTGTGAGAGAGCTTCCTGGGCTGGGAGGCTGGAGCAGTCAGACTGGTCTCTCCTGCCCAAGAGTTCACTGTCACCCCTCAGACCACCAGCTCCCCAGAGGCCCAGGCCCAGGCCCAGACCCAGGCAGGCGCTCAGCACAGCTGGCTGCGTTACTTGTCACGACTACCCATCTGGGGTGGGAGTAGAGGGATTATTTCCTCTTTTTGCCTGTGGGAAAAACTGAAGCCCAGAGAGAGCAAGCAGGCTACCCAAGGCCACACTGCAGCCGAAGGCAGAGTCAGGACTGTCACACAGGCCACCTTTCTATGCCATCATTAAAGAGCTCTGGGCTTGGAGTTAGTCTGGTCTGAGTTTAGGCCCTCATTCCGTTGCTTGCTCAGTGGGTGCCTAGGACAAGAAACGTCCCCTGAGCCTTGGTTTCCTCATCTGTAGAATGGGGTTCTCATACCATTAATGCTGAGCACTGATACCTAAATGCTCAGGAAGTGTTTGATAGTTGTCCTAAGTACCACAGATCATGAAAGAGGGGGCACCTAGGAGGGCAATGGGTTCCTCTGAGCAAGAGGAAGGAGCTCGAGTCCCGGGTGGGCACTGCTTCAACCCTCTGAAATGTAGCAGCTAAAACCCCCCTCACTTGGTACCTGTCCAATGGGAGGGGACACATGAGCAGGGCCACGACAACCTCGGTCATGAAAGAGCTGGCCAGGAGAGAGATGGGCAGGAGGGCCACCTCGCGGGCCCGTGGCTCCTGGATCTGGCTCAGCTGCCTGTAGATGGCCTGCATGATTTCTGGGATCTGGGGCACAGTGGGAGGCCATGAGCAGACAGAGGGCCCGTGGAGAAGCCAAGGGAGGTATGGGGCAGGGAGAGGGGAAGAGGAAGGAAGGGGTGATAACATAGTGATGGGGAGAGGAGGGAGGGGAGAGGAGCGTGAACAGGAGAGAAAAGCGGTGGGGCAGAGTGCCTGCTCCTTTCCTGGAAGTGACCCATTCTGTCTTCTCACCCTCGTCCACCCCACAGCAGATTGGTGAGTTCTCTTGAGGGCTAATAAGTGAGTTCTTTCTCACCTGTATGTTGGAAGTGCCTAGAATTCAGCCGCCACCACCCCTGCCCTGCCAGAGGGATGAGCAGGCCCTGTGGGGTTGCCCAGCCCAGCCCCTGCCCCCAGGGGCCTTACCACCTCCAGTGCCCTGTGGCGGTACCACTCCAGTACTGAGCTGAGTGTGATCTCTGAGACCAGCTGCATCATCTCTCCAGAGTCCTTCTCCTGAGCCTCCAAGCCACCTTTCAGCCCTTCCAGGGCTGCTAGCAGCAGATCCTTTACCTGATGGGGCCCCAGGAAGTCTCCAAATTCCTGAAACAAAGGTGCAAACATGTGATACATATGGGTAGACCCCAAGTGAGCCATGCACTGATGTGCAAATGCCGCCAGACTCACACAGAGCAGAGGTTAGAAAACTCTGGGGAAGAGCTACAAAACAAGGGGCGACATGGCCTCTGCCCCCAAGAGCTAAGTGACACGGCTCACAGGCCGTGGCACAGACCAGAGGGGCTGGGGGCACTCAGGATGGCCCGTGTGGTTGGGGAAGGCCTCCTGTGAAGGGGGCTTGAGCCCGGAAAGATGGAAGGCGGATCAAAGGCATTGGACAGGCTGGTGCCCTTGTCTCCCACCCCCAGGGAGGCCCAGGGCTGATGGGCAGCAAGCAGTCACCGCAATCACACGCAGAATGTTCTGGCAGGGGCTGACGGGGTTGTAGGGCCCCAGGAAGCGCCTGTTGCTCTCATACAGATCCTTCTTGTTGACCTCCTCCTTATCTCTGGCTCCTGCAAGAAGAGAACCTTCTCAGTGAGGCCCAACCACCCTTTTTAAAAAAAACTTTTGGTTAAACATGGACGAAGGACATGCATAAATCATAGGTAATCAGCTTCATAAATTTTTTACATACTCGTAGGGAACGTAATCCATGTAGCTGACACCCAGGTCAAGGAAAAAAACCACGATCAGCACCCCAGAAACCCCTCTTGGCCCCCAAGGGTAACTAGTGTTCCGACTTCTCAGCCCACAGGTCACATTTCCTTGCTGATGGACTTCTGTAAAGGGACTCACATAGCATGTCATCTTTTGTGTCTGGCTTTCACGTAACATCATGTGGGTGAGATTCACTGACGCTGTTCTAAGTGGCATGGCTTCTTTCATTCATGTTTCTGCATAATTTTTGAGGGTATGAATATACTACAATTTGTGTGTCTGTTCTACGTCTGATGGACATTCGGGTTGTTTCCGGCTATTGTTCATAGCGCTCCTGTGAACACCCTAGTATGTCTACTCCATTCTACGAGCCTTTTGGTGAATATATGCACACATTTGTTAGGTGAATAGCTAGAAGAGCATAGGCATAGGTTCAGGGGATACTGACAAACACAGCGGGGCCCCATTATGCCCCATCAGCGTTCCCCCATTATGCCCCATCAGCGTTCCAGTGGCCTCACATCCTACTAGCACATAGCAATGTCCCCGTGTTTCATTTTTGCCACTCTGGAGCGAGTGTGTCAATACCTCTTTTAAATTGCAATCCCTCTACCTTGGAGTTCCCGATGCCCCTTTTCTGGTTTTTTTCTTCCTCTTTAGGATTTATTATCATCTAACTCACTGTATGTATTACTTGTTTATTGATCCATTAGCTTAAAACAGAATGACAGTACAATCCCATGTGAAAGCTAAAGACACAATGTTGGTAGCGAACACAGCACTTAAAGAGAGGTCTGAGCCAGGCTCGGGAAGATCTTTCCCAGGAATGGAGGCAGCAGCACCAAGAAAGTGAGCTCAACGGGGAGGATTATTTAGTTATTTAATTTTATTAATATATTGATTCCTTCAGCGCTGTATCTCAGCGCCTAGAATAATACCTGGCACATGGTGACTATTTTCTGTTGAAGGAAACACATTTCGGGGGCATTTCCCAAGCGTTTACTGTGGTCTGGCCTGGGTCCTACCTGGATCCCCCAGGGACTGCAAGACATGGGCGTAAGAAAGTTCCATCAAGGTGGAGTGACCACATAGACCAAGTATGCGGGTTGTTTGTAAAGGGAAGGAGCTTGAGACCCGGAGTCAGTCAGAGTCAGGGTCAAATCCTAGCTTGAGTGTTTCTACTGTCAGGGGACCTGAACTGACCACTTCACTCCTGGAGAATCTAAAAGGGTGGGTTTGGCCTAGGTTTGCCTGATAAAATAGAGGCTACCCAGTTAAATGTGAATTTCAGATAAACAGATAATTTTTAGTGAAAGTATGTCTCAAACATACCCCAAATTATTCATTGTTTATCTGAAATCCACATTTAACTGGGTAGCCTCTATTTTATTCACTTAACCTAGCAATACTAATTTGATTTGTACGATCCTAGCTCTTAAGGCTGATGATTAGCATAGCTTTTGTCAGCTCCACCCATCATCACACACGTGGTCTCAGTGGTTCGGGCAGCAGAGGACATCGCTCAGGGATCAAATCTTTGCCCCAAATGCTATATATAAGTCAAGAAAAGCAGGGATACCAGACTGATTCCAAAAGGCTAAAACTAATAAAATGATCCCTGTAGGAATGGGAAAAAGGGAACTCTATGTGACAAATACCGATAATGTGTGTCACTGAGCTGGTCTCTACATATATGATCTCATTTAATCTTTCAAAAAGCTTGCAAGTTATATCCTACTCTGCCCTTTTTACAGATGAGGAAATCTAGGCCTAGACAGGGCAAATACTTGCCTGAGGCCACACAGCACCTAGGTCACTCTGCCTCCAGAGCAGGGAAGTTTAAAAAACATGCCAAGTTTGGGGCAGAGTTGGAAAAAAGGAAACAAGTAGCAACTCATACTGTGTACCTCTAGGTGCAGTACCAGAGGGGTCCCTGTGTCAGCCCATCACTAGCTCCCTGAAGCTGAATCCAAGGATGCTCTCCCACCTACAGGTTTTAGCCACTCCAGATTCTAGGACACGGTCTGTTCTTTGTTCATTCATTCATTCATTCAATAAACATCCACTGGGCACACACCATGTGCCAGGCCCAGGGCTAGCCATTGGGGATACATTGGTGAGTAAGACACAGCCTTGCCTTGCCCTCAAGTGAGGTTATAGTCTAGTGGGGAAGACAGACCAGGAAAGAAGACATTAGAGGGATTGTGCCTGGTACAAGGTATCACATGGGCATGTGAAAACGAGAGTCACTAATTAAAGCTGGAAAAATGAGAAAAGGCTTAGTTAGAGCCTTTTGTTTGACCTTTTGCCCTTTATCCCCCCACTCCTTTTTCACAGATGAGTCCATTGCTGTGTCCTCATTTTTCTGTCTTAACCCTTCATGGAGTGGACACTGCTTCCTCCTCCCTAACTTTATGCTTGTTTCAAGGTGCTGCCGCCTCTATTTCTGGGAAAGAGTTTTCAGAGCCTGGCTCAGGCTTCAAAGCATCTTGTCTTTAGCTTTTATACATGAGTGTGCTGTCATTCTGTTTTAAGCTAATTGTTTACAATGTGATACTTTTGTTTAAATCCAATATCTTATGTGTAAAAAATGGTTTGTTTGTAGCCTTTGTTTCCTGGTTCTGTGGGGACTAGAGCATTGCATCAGTTTCTGCAGACCCCACCAGACCCCGTGCTGGTCTCCTCCATCTCCCACCAGTGCCCTGTTGCTAAGGCTCCTGCCAATCTCCAGGCTGAGGGCCTGCCCAGAAGCCTTGCTTCAGAGGCACTCCAAAGGGCTTACGTTTTTGGAGCTCCAGGATGGTGTAGAGGGTGATGATGCCATCCAGAGCCTCCCGGCCAATCTCCTCATCAGGATCCCCGATGCGAAGGATGAGCCTCCCCAGCAGAAGCCCCAGTGTGGGGAATCCCGAGGACATCTGTTTGTGTTATAATCTTAGGGACTGAGTCTTATAGGTTCAATAATGCTATACAGTAAAGGGTGAACAGACCTGGAATGTCTGTCCCTGAGAGCAGAACCCTCTGAGGATGGCAAGGGCTACCTGGGAATCTCTGGGCAGATGCACATGTACCCTCAGAGCTGGGAAGAGTCTCCTTAGGAATATCCCCTCCTCCCGGGGGCCACTCACAAATAAAGGCAAGGTCAGAAGCGTGTGGTTCAACACTGAGACATTGCTCTTCACAGCCCGAGCTCGCTCATGGGCCTTTGCAGAGTTCATCCAGGGCCCCAGGGGCTGTGAGAACAAGGGCAAGACTCAAGGCTACAGGCTGGGTACCAGCCTCTGCTGCCTGGGTGGGCAGGCCCACCTTCATCAGTCAGCAGAAAGCTTCTGGGGAGGGCATAAAGGTGACCCCCCTACAGTCCTCCTCCTCTTCTTGTAGCCTGGGGAAATGGTGGGGGCAGAAGCTGAGACTAGGACTGATAGAGCAGAGTGAGAATAAAAGTCAATAAGGGGAGAAATGAAAGATGAAGAGTCATGAGGGTAGAAGAGAAAGATGGGGGCAAGAAGAAAGAGAGCAAAGACATGGGGGCAGCTATAGCAGGAGTGAGGGAAATAGGGAGAGAGTGAAGGGCCAGGAGTCTGGGACAGGGCCTGTAAGAAAGACAGGGAGGCAAAACACTGGCACAAGATGACGTCCTGAAATCAAACCACTCCTTTGGATCTAGCCCCACCACCCACCCCTCCTGAGCCAATTCTTTCCCCTCTACCCTTCTTCTCCTCCATGCCCCCACACCTCCAAAATGCTCTTCAGCCCAGCAGGAGTGGGGTCCTCAATGAAGAGGGCATTGAGCAGTGTCTGCAGGGCATCCAAGGTCTGCTGGTAAAGTGTCTGTGGACAGGAGGAGGACCAAGCCACTAGGGAGCTTCTGAGCGGACCCCAGCCTTAGGCAACCTCTCATACGGGTCAGGGGAGAAGGGTGCACTTGGACCCAGGAGAGCTGCTTCCTGGTCCCCACTCTGAGACTAACTCGATGAATGATATTGGACAAATTACTTCCCTTCCATGGGTTACAGTTCTCTTATCAACAGATTCGTAAATATTATCCCTGCACTTCCTACTTTACTGGGGGAGGAAGCAGAGACTCAGTATTTACTGAGAATCCACCATGGGCCAGGCAAGTGCCTGGTGATTTGCACAACCACATCACTTCGTCCTCAAGTGTTTTCTCGTTTAACAAATGAAGAGACACTTGTCCAAGGTCACGTAACAAGCAAGTTTCAAGTCATGAGCAACAAATGAGGGGGCGGGAGGGAAAATGCTCTAGGACTGTGAGATAAATGTTTATCCTTGTCTCTAGGGAAGTGCTCTGATTCTTTTCTAATTGCTACTCCCAGACCCAAATAGATTTTCCAACTTGCCTCTTCAGGGAGCCACCTCTCCCCTGCCCAGGTTTCTCCTCCCTCTGCCAACCCACAGCCTGGAATTGTCTTAGGAAGGTGCAGACATTACACATACACAAGGCTGAGCAGTGCGTTTGAGCCACTCTGGGAAGACCCCTCTCTCCCCTGCCTCCCCTCCTCCTGCAAGCTCCCCCGTCTGCCTCCCAGGTAGTCATTGGCCAGGCTTCCTGAATCTGCACAGCCGGTTGCACCACCACCACCAAGCATGCTTCACAAGCCAACTACCTCCTCCTTCCCGCGCATCTGCAGCCCGTCACTGTGCAGCACTGACCTCTGCTGGCTGCACCTGGTGCTACAAGAGAGCTGCTCTTAACCAGCACAGATTCCCCACCACCTTTCCTTTGAGTCTCCTGCTCTGCACCATCTCTGGGACCCAGAACCCTCACGCTGCAAGTACCACTCTCTAGCCTCACTTCCCAGAACTCTCGCTGGGTCCTTTGGTCTCTAGCCACACTGCCTCCTTGTCATCCTTGCAGTCACCATGCTCTCTCTGCCCTCAGACCTCTGCGCAAGCTGTTTCCTTGGCCTGGCATGCTCTTCCTTCTGCCTGCCCCACTCCCTCCAGCTAATTATTAATAGTTCTTCTTTAACCTCTCAGCTCCAGCTGACCCTTACCTAGGCCAGGTTCCCCCATTCCAGGCTTCTTTATAGCACCAAGTACTTCTTACTTGTGTTTACCACTATTGTAATGTTGTTTTAATTGTATGAGTCTTTGATAACGTCTATCTCCCTCTGCTGTTGCCCCTACTGTATGTCACCCCTGTACTTCTGGAGCAGGCCCTCAATTAATATTTGATGAGTGAATGTGCTTCACCCTGGGGTGAAAATCCTCTCCCTTAAGTTCCCCCACTGACCCTACATCCTACGCTAATGGTCACTTTTGCCCACTCCTGCTGGAACCCTGCAGAGGTTCAAAGATGCTCATGTGAGTGAGCCCGTGAAGGTTCTCCTTCTCCAGGTCACAGCCCAGTCTTTCTTCATTGTAGGCCAGTCCTCAGCCCCTGTGTCTCAGTGTTGACAGTTTACTCTGGCCATGCCAACCTCTGCCCACATCCCCTCACAGGGCAGGGCCCAGAAGTGGACAACATATTCCAGAATGAATAAAGATTCATTCATTCACCAAATTATGTATTGAGCTGGACTTCCAACAGGGAGAGAGAGGGTATTCCAGGAGGTAGACAAGAAGTTTCACTCTCCTACTCAAGCTGTGGGGCTTTGGTCAATTCACCTCACCTCTCAGGCCTTCCAGGTCTACCTCCTGGAACACCCTTTCTCTCCCTGTTGGAAGTCCACAAATATGCCTCCCTCTGAGGGCCCTGGACAGCCCCGAGGACCTGCTGGGGAGGGCCCTGCTCACCTGTATGACCTCAGCCTTGGCCTCATCTTTCTCCTGCATGGCCTGCACAGAGGGCAGGGAGAACACACTCTTCACACATGTGTTCACCAGCTCGGACCTTTCCCTCATACCCAGGACTGGCCAGGTATGACTGGGGAAGACACAGAAAACAAGGGCATGTGTCAGCGAAGGGGCCCTGTGGCTGGAGGCTGGAGCTAAGTATTCGGGGCTAGGATGAGGGATCCTCGAGGGGGACTCAGAGCTCAGCCTGAGACTCAGATCCACCAAGGATGAGAGGAGGCAGGGAGGGAGGAGGGAAGGAGGGGTGGAGGACCCACAGCCCAGGGAACACGAAAAGGCATGGGAATGGGGTGGGGGCACAGCAGAGAGGACTCAGAGGCAACAGGCAGAGCCCATGGGAAGAAGGAAAGGGGCTGAGGGTCAGGGAGGGCTGTGGACACCTCAGCTGTGTCAAGGTCTCCATAGCCTGCTGGCGGACGGAGCTGGAGAGAGAATCCAGTGGCTCCTCCTGGATCTGCCTCTGGACAGGGGACCACAGTGGGGCCGATGAGGAGGGCAGACCACCAGGGCCACTGGGGCCAAAGCCATCCCACCTCACCGGGGGCAGGCTGCAGCAGCCCCTCAGCTGGGCAGGACTCCCCCACCTCTAAGCCCTGCCAGCTCACTGCTCAAACCTTACCTGAGTGCTCATTTCAAGGCTACAGAAAAGACTCCACACCCTAACTGGCTGCACCCCACAGGTGGAGCTCAGTGAGAACTGTTTCCACAGCCTTGTGGCGTGAAGGTGTATGCAACCATGGATGGGCCCTTGAAGGCAATCTACTCAAATTCCTTTACAACGTTCTTCTAATTACTTCTCAGTTTTGATCTAGCACCTACACACAGTAGGTGCTCATTTAGTGTTCGGTAAATGAAGGTATCAAGGGCAAAGCTAAATATAATTTTGGAAACTTCAAGGGTTATCCCTGTTCAACCCATTCTGGTGGATAACTGGGAAGTGTCTGTATTTAGCAAATGGATAATGAAACTCAGAAGTTTCCCACAAGGAGGAATTTCTGGTATTCACTACTAATAACTGCTCCCAGGTGCATAATGCTTTCCAGTAAACCAACCAGCAGGTTGTGTCCTCCCAACAAGCAGTGACGCAGGTGTTAGCACAGGAGTTTGCAAGGTGAGAAGAGTGAGGCTCAGAGGAGGGACATGCCTTTCCCGAGCTCCCTCTGGATAAGTGGAGGGCAGTTAGAGGTGGAGCTGAGACTCAGTTTACATGTCCTGGCTCCTCGTGTGTCCTCTGCCCACCTCAGCCCTGCCATCTCATCAGTGGGTGGACTCAGGGCTTCGGCCTCCTCCCCACCCCAGTGCCACAGATCTGCATGTGGCTCCCGCACCATCATCTTCTTCAGCATGGTCTTCTTCTCTCCTTCTATTTCCAGCACATTCTGGCTCTCTTGGAGGGTGATGACATTCTTGACCTTGGGGGCAACAGAGGGCAAAGCCACAGGGAAGAACCCAGCTCTCAGGGGCTGTCCCTATACCTGCCACCTGCAAGCAAGCCAGCCTGCTCCTCCCCAGCTGCCAGCACCCTCACCCCTGCATCACTCAAGGGGAGGTTGGGGGAGGGGGAGGGGTGAGATTTGAGATGGTGGCAGGGTGGTGGATCATCCCTGAAGGCCAGCCAGCATTTGGGGGAGGACAGATATCAGGGACTGTGAAACACTTCCCCCTTTCTAGTCAACTAAGGCAGAAGAGGCCACGTTGAAGGGACAAACTGAAATCTCACTGTCGGTAATGCCTCTGAAGGGCCTCCTAGTATCTACCCTTCTTAAGAGCACATCCTACTCATTAAGGCATTCTGCTACCTCAGAGGGACTACATTAACCAATGTCCAGTGAATCTATTTACTCTCCTTAAGGCAAAAGAAGAAAAAAAAACATAGAATAAATAAAAATAAGCTTCGTATGATAAAGAAAGCACAACAAGCTAATCTGATAGAAAGTGTGGGGGATTAACAAGGCCACAAGCTCTTTCTCACTCCTTTTCCTATCAAGAGGACAGATGGCCCTCGAATCTGGGCTCATCTCACCACTTGCGTGGACCAAGAGAATGCTGTAGAAGTGATGCTCTGCCAGTTCCCGGCCTAACCCTTAAAGGAACTGGCAGCTTTCCCCCTCTGGAACCCAGCTGCCAGGGAGTGATGACACCGTGTAGAGAGAGACCCTGAAAGATGAGCGTCATCTTGGATCTTCCAGCCCCTCCTGCCCCAGCGACCTCAGTCCACAACAGGCAAAGGAGAACTACCCCACTGAGCCCAGTCCAGTTTCAGAATCATGAGAAATCAGGCCCTTCTCATCCTTACTCCCACGGCAGCTAGAGTGAACTTTTAAACCACTGACTTTGGGGGGAGGTTTGTTAAACAGCAATTGACTTCATCTGCAAAAATGATAGGAGCGACCTGGTTAATTTAAATCAGAGGAGGCCTCTCAGAGGAGATAATATTTGGGCAGATTCTTGAATAACAAGAAGGAGGAAGTCATGTGAAGAACTAGAGGGAGAGTCTGCCTGTCTCCACCTAGAACGTCATTTCACTGTTGTATCTCTAGTGCCTGAAACAGTACCCAGCACATATTAGGAGCTTAATAAAATTTGTTGAGTAATGGCAGTGATAAACCCCTTTTGTGCAGGGACCATGCTCAGTGCTGTGCACACATTATCTAACACAGGCCTCACTTCAACTTCATTATGCCCATTTTACAGATGAGAAGAACCTTCTGGGCAAAAGAAATAGCAAGTGCAAAGGCCCTAAGGTAAGACCAAGGTTGGCACATGAGAGAAACAGAAAAAGGCCAGCGTGGACAACAGGAAGAATGCCATGGGATGAGGACAGTTGCTCCCAAAATGCAAGTCCTCTTCTTAGTCCTGTCACCCTCGTCCACCCTGCATTGCCCCAGGGACTGGAGCTTTCCTCTGAAGCAGCCTGAGGACAGGGCCTTTCTTCCATGCACCCCAGTCTGAGTAGATCCCTTGTCTCTGGACTCTGTCCATCCACCAGTCTTGCCCACACTCCATGTGCCACATTCATGTCTACCAGCCTGTCCAGTCTCCTCACGGGCCCTCACCAAGTCCTGCTGCGGCTGGCTTTCTCTGGCCTCCTGAGGCCTGCGGAGACCTGGGTGGGGCCTATGTCCTGAAACAGGCCGTTTCCAACCTTTCTATCTCCTTTAGAGATCCTCTCACAATTCATTCACTTGCTTAAAAAACTTACTGAGCACCTGCAATGTGCCAAGCACGGCTCTAGATGCTGAGAATACAAGTGTGAATAAGACAGACAAAAATCCCTGGCTTATGAGGGAATATGTCATACTGGGAGAGACTAACACGAAATCAGATGAGTAAGTAAAGCGTATTGTGCGTCAGCTGGTGATGAGCACCATGAAGAAAAGAGGAGCCAGCTAGAGAAACGGGGAATGCTGGGGCTAGGTCTGGGGAGTAGGGGAAGGGGTGGGGAGGGAACACCCTAGGAAATCAGCAGGAGACTGGGCAGGAAGCACACCAGAGTCATTTTGTTGCCATCCTCTCTCTCCCCTGGCATGTTCATCAGGCATGAGTCCACTTCGTCCAAGGCTCCTGCAGGCCATCATTTCAATGAGGAGAGAAGAGGGAAGATAAAGACATGATACACCCGGAATACCATATTCCTGTCTCTCCTCCCCAAGTGGGACCCTCCAATCCTTACTCTCCAAGCAGCCGGACTGAGCTCCCTTCCCTAAAGCCCTTTGATGGGAGCCCCATTTCGCTGAGCATAAAGCCGGCGTCCTTGCCAGGTCAGTCTCTCCTGCCCCGTCCACAGCCTCATCTCCCGCTGCGCTCCTCTCACTCACCTAACTCCAGCCACACTGGCCTCCTTCCAGGCACGGGCGAGCGTCCTGCTCAGGGCCTTTTCACAGGCAGTTTCCTCTACCTGGGCCAATCCACTGCTATACCCCTTTGCCTAGGTCTTGTGCCCCTCCATCAGGTCTCAGCTTACCTGCCACTCCTCAGAGAGGCCTCCCCTGACCTTCAAGCTAATGGAGAGTCCACTGTGGTCCCCTCTTCCATCGTTTTGTTCTCTTCTTTCAACCGTTATCACAATTTATAACTGAACTCCTATTTGTTACAGTAGGTGCCTGCTGTTTTGTCAGTGCCAGATTTTTCTCATCTTTCTTTTGGGGAAAGAGCCTCTGTCTTTCCCTTGGGTACCCATTCCATGTAGCTAGGGGAAGCTGAATTCTTCAAGCCCCACCTATCACCCCTCTTCAACTGGTGGGGGGTAGGGGCCTGGAACCAACTTGACCAATAAAATTGTTCCATGTCCCCAGTCACAGTGATTGGTCCAGGGATGGGCTCTTGGCTGAGGAGGGTCCACATTGCTCTTCATGTAAGAGAACATGTCTCTTTCCTTGTGAGGACCTATTAGAACCTAGAATGTCAGAGCCATCTTGGCTACCAGAGGCTGCTGGAAGATGGAGCTAATAGTCAGAATCAAAGGCACCCCAATAGTAGTGAATACAGCTAGCACCAAGATTTTGGTTTCTAAGTACCACTCTCTGCTAAAAGGGACAAGGCTCCTTGGAGAAATGGCTGATTCTAATACTTGGGTAGGGAAAGTACAGGATGAGCCTGGACATCTTATACCAGAAAACAGGGAAGAGAGCTCAAGTAATGATGGGAATATATGTCAGAGGGACACAAACCTTGCTTGAAGAGGAGTCCACTAGTCAAATTGCAAAAAGTTTGAGTATCACAATAAATAATGGTAGCAACAGATATAATCCATTGAATAAATGAGTAAATGAATAAATTGAAAGTTTGATGAGAAATGGAATATTTACATAGTTTCAAAGTACTTCCCCACATAATATTTATTACAAAGAGGTAAATAGTGACTTTACTATGGGAAACCTTGGCAACAAGCATCTTACTCAAGTGATTGAAGTGAACATCACCAGTGATGGAACAAATAAAAATCATGTGTCATAGATAGGATGTAATGAGAAAAAAACCAGCATCACTTCTGTGCTATTCCTGCTAAAGATGCATGACATGAATATGATCATGAGGAAACATTGGATAAATCCAAACTCAGGCACAACTTACAAAATAGCTGGCCTATAACCTTGAAATGTATCAAGGACATGAAAGTCAAGAAAAGGCTAAGGACTAAAGAAGCAAAACAGATTAGACAAAAAAATATATATATAATGAATGATTCTAAGTTGGATCCTTTTCTCCATAAAAAAACATTACTGGGTAGGCTGACCAGACGTCCCATTTTAAGCAGAAAACAACGGTACTGCCCCGTTTCAAATGGTTCATATGGTCAGCCTAGTCTCAATGGGCTAAATTCAAGGTATCAGTAGGCTGACCATATATACTGCTTAAAATGGGACATCTGGTCACCCTATTACTGGGACAATTGGTGACATTTGAATGAGTGCTGAGGATTACTCGTAGATGGTGGCAGTGAATCAGTATCAATTTCATGATTTTGATGGTTAACTTTTGTCCTTTTATGTAAAAAACACGCACTAAAATTCAGGGGTCAAGGGACATCACTTGACAACTATTTATCAAATTATTCACAAAAATATTTTTATACTGTACTTTTAAATTTTCTGCAAGTTTTTATTGTTTTGAATTTTTGAAAAAGAATGAAGGAGAACTAGAAGCATTTTTCAGACAAAAACAATAAAGTTCACCATCAGCACAATTCATTAAAGGAAATTCTAAAGGATATACTTCAGGCAAAAGGAAATCAATGCCAGATGGAAGGTCTGAGATGCAATAAGCAAAGAAGCAAAAGAAAGAGGTTAATATTTGGGTAAATATAAGAACATTAACTACATAAAATAATAGTAATGTTTATAGGGTTAAGGAAAAGAATGAATATGAATTACCACAGTAGCATATAAATGGGGGAGGGGCACTAAATGGGTTAAAATGTCCCTAAATCTTAAACTGTCTTGAAGAAGATAAATGCATGGATTTTAATTTGGACTTTGATTAGCTAACTATGCAAACTGTGGCTTCTAGAAAGTCACTAAAAGGCTTAAAACAGCACATAACTTTCACACAAGTAAGGGAGAAAAATGGGGGGAACAACCCACCAGAAAAGAAAAAGACATAGAAAAAAACAGAATAAGCACAACAAAGAATACAAACATAAGATGATAAATATCAACTTATCCATAATTACATTAAATATAAATGGCCTATGGGTTGTAAAACACTGTATTAGAAAGACGCCACCTAAATTGACCTGTAGATTCAATGAAATTCCGATGAAAATCTTAAAGATTATTTTATTTTATTTTCTGAAATTGAAGCTGTTTGTAGAATTCATAATGAAAAGTAAAGCACCCAGAATAGACAATCTTGAGAAAGAACAAAGTTGGAGGACTTAACACTGCTAGATATCAAGACTTACTTAAAGCATGGTCATTGAGACAATGGTTAAGGATAGAAATAATCAAAGGAACAGGAAGAGTCCAGAAATAAACCTACACATATACAGTCACTTGATTTCGCTCAAAGGTGACACTGCAATTCAGTGAGAAAAGTACAGTCTTTTCAGTAAATGGTCTGGAGCAATTATGAATGGATAGCCTAATGTGGGGGAAATGAACCTTAAGTCTCTCTTTCACATAATTTTCCAAAATTAATACAGGATACATCATCAATTTAATGTGAAAGGCAAAAGAATAAAGGTTCTAGAAGAAAATATGAAACTATTGTCACAACTTTTGGATACACAAACACTTATTAAACAGGAGAAAAAAGGAATAGCAAAAATATGAATAAACTGGGTTCTTTAAAATTAAGAACGTTTATTCATCAAAAGACTTTATCAAGTCATGGACTTGGAAAAAATAGTTGTAATACATGTATCTGACAAAGAACTCATCTGGATTAATTAATTAAAGTATTCCACAAATCAATAAGAAAATGACAACCCAATTTTTTTAGGTGAACAAAAGACTTGAACAGGCACTTCACAAAAGAGATTCAAATCGCCAACCATCACATAAAAAGATGCTTAACATCAGTAGTCATCAAGAAATACAAATTTAAACTACAATGAAATATCACTAGGCATTCGCCAGAATGGGTAAAAATTTTTAAGCTTACAATACCAATTAAAATGCTCACACATGGGAGGATAAATTAATTCAACCCCTTTGAAAGACTGGCAATATCTACTATATAGAGAGATATTACAGTTAAGGAAAGAGAAGCACAGAGAGATTAAGTTGCTTATCCCAAGTCACACAGCAAGCAGAGGCTAAGCACGCCTGTGTATAATGAATACATTGCAGCATGTTATGCATTGGATGTTGTTTCCTTCCTCTCCCCTCCCCTCTCCCCTCCCTGCCCTGTAAGTCTAAATACAGAGTTCTTCCAGGACAGCGTCCTCTCTCAGACTGTCTTACTTACCCTCAGAGATATTTTGGAACTCCGTGGTGTCCTTGTCTGTGTTGCTGCAGGTGGGGAATTCCTGCGGGAATGGGCCCCTCTCGGCGCCAGTCATCTTGTTCCGGCTGGTCAGATTCTCCTCCAGGGGCAGGATGTGGATGACGTCCTCAGAATGATCCTGCTGGCTGCTCAGTGTCAGGGTGGAGGAGTCGCTGAAGATGAGGCTTGAGCCCTGGCTCAGACTCTCATTGGAGCCCAGGATCAGGGTCACGCCCGAGGGTGGAGAAAGGATGGAGTAGGGTCCATAGGTGCTGGAGTGCAGGCTAATACCATCATTAGGGCCAGGAATCAGCGTCAAGCATGAGGTCTGAGTAACAGTCATGTTCAAATCAGACCTGGCATTGCCATTTGCAGCCACATTGATGGTCTCCTTGGAACTCGTGTTCCAGCCTGCATCAAAGGCTCCCTTTGGAACAGACCCAGAGATGTTATGTGAAACCAAAGTGGTGGTCTCATTGGTGTTTGGGATTAGGGCCCCACAGGGGCCTGGAGCCACATCCAGGCCTAGTTGGGAGACAGTTTCTGAGTCCACACTGAGCCGCTGATTGGAGATGGAATCCAGAGAACACTTTGAGGCTGGAATAAGGAGTGCTTTTGAGCTTGGCCTGGAGATGCAGTGGTCCAGAACTAGGGTCTCTCTGGAGTAAGACGTCATAGGTGGGTTTGGGTCAAGTCGGGAATGATTGCATTTACTCTCACCCAAGTCAGAAATCTTGCCTGAGTGGGAGTTGAAGGCCTCCTCAGAATTCAGCTCAGAGTGGTTCCCTGAGCTCGGACCCTGAGCCTCAGTGGAGTCAGGGCTTGCAATGAGGGTTGAAGCTGGACATAGGGCACCCTGTGAGTTAGGCCTTGAGATGTGATTCGACTCCAGGCCCAGGACTTCACCAAAGGGGGAAGTGGTGATTTGGAGGGAGGCTGGAGCCACAGCCCTGCTGTCATCAGGTATGGGGGTGTTGCCAGACACTAGGCCAGGGGCCTCCTCGGAGACAATATTCAGAATTGGATTAAGGTCAGGAACAAGAGCCAAGCCAGGACTTGGGGGTGGATTCAAGATAGGAACAAGGTTCATGTCTGGGTTGGGTCCAGAGATGGTGCCGGAGCCTACACCTGGGGCCCCAGTGAAGTTGAGAGTGGGTGCCATCTTTGGGTCTTCACAGAGGACCAGACTAGCCCTCGGACTCAGAGCCATATCTGGTCTGGAGGTCTCTCAATGCCACTGCCCTTTCTCTCCAATAGCTGACTGTTGAGCTCCCTGCAGTGCTCCTGAGAGAAAAGGCAAATTCAACCATGCCTCACCTGTTAAAACATTTTCATGGCTCTCCTCCACCCCTGATCTCTAAGATGAGGCCCTTGTATGACTTACAAGGTCCTCCACATGAGGTCCTCCACATGAGGTCCTCCATGCCCAGCCCATCTTTCCAGCCCCATCCTGTATGTCAAAAATATTCATCACATTTTATTCCAAGGATTCATTTAGTGGTCTAGCACCTGCTACAGATGAGCTCCACACTGGCAAGAACTATGCATATCTTAGTCCCTGGGGCATCCCCAGCACTGAGCACTGTGCCAGGTACAGGGTAGGAAGTTTGCAAACACTAGACACGTGAGGAACCTCTCCCACCTTAAGATAGAAAAAGGTAGGGAGGAGCTTCCTTAACAGTAAAGAGAAAAAACGGATGGTTGCCAGAGGGGTGGGGAAATTGGAAAGCTAGTGAAAAGGTGAAAGAATTAAGAAATGCAAATTAGTAGTTACAAAATAATCATGGAGGTATAAAGTACAGCATAGAGAATAATGTCAGTAATGTCGCAACAACAATGTATAATGCCAGGTGGGTACTAGACTAATCGGGGAGATCACTGCATAAATTATATAAATGTCTAACCACCGTGCTGCACACCTGAAACTAATATAAAATAATATCAAATGTCACCTGGAACTGAAAAAAATAAATAATTGATTTTTAAAATAAAATTAAAATTAAAACAAAGACTGCCTCAACCCAGCAATCTGACTGCTGGGTGAGCTCCCCAATCCCCGCCACCCTATGCCACCCCCACACCTGAGCCACAGCTCACCTGCATGCATGGTGTTCTTAAGCAGGAGTGGGTCCCTGGGAGGAGACACAGAAGGAGATCCAGTCAGGCGAATAGTGACTTTTTCAATATTTACTGAACAAAGTCTACAGGTCAGGCACAGACACACAGAGTCCCAGAAGTTAGTATTGCTGCATTATACACTTAAGGATGTAGAGGTCAAGGAGAGGAAGTTCACCCACTCCACTTGCCCTCATCTTTTTTGTGCCACCAGCCTGCCTACCCTCCATGGCTTCCCATTGTCTTCAGGACACTGTCCTCACTCTTTAGCAGAACCCAGAAGGCCACTCTGTGTCTGGCCCCAACTCCCTTTTCACCCTTCTTGCCCCTCCACATGCCCTTCCCCACTCCATTCCACCATCCCTCAACTCTTTTGAGTTCCTACAAACAGCCAGGCTCCTGGGTTAGGTCTGGGCCTTCCATAAGTTGGGCACCCTCTTTCTTCAGCTTCCTTGCCTCCTTCCCTAACACCTACAGCTTCAGCACTTCAGATTTCAGTTCAAATGTTAAGGGCCTTCTAGGTCCCCCAGACAGGTGTGGTACACCGGTAAGTTCCCACGGCATCTGGTCTACTTTCTCTTTCTTGGGGAATAGCTAGTTTCCTCACTAGACAATATGATCTACAAGAGCCTAGCACAGCACCTGGCACACAGTAAATATCCAATAAATGAGCTTGTTATTTCATATTCTGGTCTATTCTTCAGTTGCTCATCCATTCTTTCACGAGCTAATTTCATCACATATTCATTTATTTATTCATTCATGCCCTCATTCACTAAATTATTTACTCACTCCACAAATTTTGCTGTCCATCTTTATAGCTTGGCTTTGGAGTCATGTTGTCCTGGGTCCAAATCCCAACTCATCTTACTAGTATTAAGTGAACTTGGGCAAGAGACTTTACCCCTCTGATCTTCATCTTCCTTATCTCTAATATAAGGAGCATAAACCCTGCTACCCAGGGTGGTTGTAGTTTCAGTCTGGCGTGGAGCTCATGGCCCATCTAACACCCTCTCTAAGTGATAGCTACCTGTTCTATTACTCTCCGCCAAGCACTGTGGGCAGAGAGGAGTCAGGCCCCTTGTGCACTGGGAAGAGTAAGGCAGAGCTCAGTGGGAGTGGCCTTCATTCCAAGCAAGCAGTTCTTGCTCAGCTTTGCAGGAAGGGTTTACTTACCATTGGCACCAGAAGCAATTTTACCCTGAAGCTGATGAAATTTAAATTTCTGGGGCTTCTTGATTGCACAGTCCCTTTCCAAAGAGACTGTATTTAATTTTGTGGTCACAATCTTGTCTTCTTTTACTTAAAGAAAAGCCTCAAAATTATAAAAACCTTCAGGCTCCAAAATCCCTGGTCTTCCCTTGATCACCCCTTCCACCTTCCTGCACACACACATACACACACACACACACACACACCCCATAGTTGTTGAAGGGACGCATTTTCAACCTGGAAAAATATGAGTCAGATCCAGCCTATGAAGCAGTGAGTAGGATTTTGGAAGGCCTGACTGCTTTGATCTGTGGAAGAGAATGATCTGTATCCTCTGACACACCAGATGCACAACACCAGGTCCTTGAGCAGAAAGCTGCAGGTCTCAACTCTAGCTGACTCTCCCTCTTCCATGAGAAAAGAACAAATCTCCCTCACTTTCTCCTGTTCCTTCAATACTCTCCATCCTGCAACAGATAAGCCAGGCTTCAGAGCTGCCTGGCAATGACTGGCAGCTCACATTTACACTCCACCAAGGGACCATTGTGCATTGGGAAGAGTGATGGTCTTGAGGGGTTTGGGTGGGACCCAGGGGAGCTGAAGGAGCTCACTACTGTCTTGACAGCAGCATGCTGTCTTTTGACCTTTGCTCCCAACCTCTGGGGCCCCAAAGGAGGAGGGCGGAGGCAGTCATAAAGTAGCCAGCCCTGTCCAAGACAGAGAGAATCATTGACTGGTTCCCATCATTGCTCCTCCACCTCAGTGAACTCTTCTAGCCCCTTGCTGGTGCTCTCAGGAGGAGGAACTATCAGTGGATCTTCCAGTGCCTCATTGAGAACACATTTATCAGAAGTATGGGCCTGGAATGTATTAGGCATTCATGTGAGTACGTGCGTGTACACACACGTGCACACATACATCTGACAGTGGGGCATCTCAGACCTAAACAACCCAAGCCGGAACTTCCCATCTTTTCCCCAAATTGAACCCTCTTTTTCTCTTCCACTGAAAGGAACTGGCACCCTATCCAAGTCAACAGTATCATCCTTGACTCCTCTCTTCCTCACTGGCTGCATCCACTTTTGACTAAGTTCTGCTAATTCGAGCTTCAGAAAAGTTCTAAATATCCTCCTTTATCTTCATCACCTCTGCCAGACCCTAATGAAGGTCGCATTACCTTGGGGCAGGGTTTTGGGATTGCCTTCTCAACAATGATCTCTGTATCTAGGGACTGCATCCAATAAACCATTTTCCAACTTAAGCCACAAAGATCTTCCTTTAAAATTGCATTCAACAATGTGGTACTGGCCCAGAGGTAGACTATAAACCAATGGAATAGAATTGAGAGTCCTGATATAAGTTCAGGTACCTATGGTCAATTGATTTTTTACTAGAATGTCAACTCCATTTAATGAAGGAAGAATAGTGTCTTCAACAAATGGTGGGGGGAAACTGGTATCAACATGTAAAAGAATGAAGTTGGAACCCTTACCTCACACTATATATAGAAATTAACTCAAAATATATTACAGGCGTAAGTGTAAGAACTAAAATTATAAAACTTTTAGGAAAAATATAGGATATAGGAGTACATCTTCATGACCTTGGATTTGGCAATGGTTTCTTAGGTGTGACACCAAAAGTACACGCAACAGAAAAAGGAAAAATAGGTTAGATATCATTCATATTAAAAACTTATATATCAAAATACACTGTGAAGAAGTGAAGACAATCTACAGAATAAGGAAAATTATTTCTAAATCATATATCTGATAAGAGTTTAGTATCCAGAATATATAAAGAACTCTTACAACTCAACTACAAAAAGACAAAACAACCCAATTTTAAAATGGGCAAATGATTTAAACATGACACTTCTCCACAGATATATAAATGGCCAATAAGCACATGAAAAAATGCTCAATATCATCAGTCACTAGGGAAATGCAAATCAAAACCACAATGAGATACTACTTCACACCATTAGGATGGAGATATATATATATATTTATACCAAGTAACAAATGTTGGCAAGGCTGTAAAGAAACTCTCAAATGGTATGTAGGAAATTGGAATGCCACGGCTGATGGCGAGGTAAGATGATGAAGCCTCTGTAAAAATCAAATTGGCAATTCCTCAAGAATTTAAAAATAGAATTATCATGTGATCCAGCAATTCCACTCTGGGTTACATACCCAAAAAGAACTAAAATTGGTGTTCCACCAAAAACGTGTACACACATTCATAGCAGCACTATTCCCAACAGCCAAAGAAGGAAATACCCCAAATGTTGTCAGCTGATGAATGGATAAACAAGATGTAGCATATCCACACAAAGGAATAGTATTCAGTCATAAAAAGGAATGAAGTACTGACACATGCTAAACATAGATAAACTTTGAAAATATCATGCTAAGTGAAAGAAGCCAGACACAAAAGGTCACACATTGTACGATTGCCTTTATAGGAACTATCTAGACTAATCAAATCAAATTTTAAGAAGACATAAAAATTTGCCAGGAGACATGGAAAAGGAGAAAATGAGAAGTGACTGCTTAATGGGTACAAGGTTTCCTTTTAGAGTGATAAAGATGTTCTGGAACTAGATAGCAGTGATGGTTGTACCACATTTTGAAGGTACTGAATGTCACTTAGTAAATTTTATGCTATGTGTTTTGCACAATTTTTAAAATGTGTGTAATAGTCAAGAAGGCAGATAGACTCACTTTTCTCTACTCCACCCTTCTAAATGCAACTAAATATCCTGCAAATAGTTCAACAGACAATCATAAAAGGACTCCAAAAACCAGAAAGAAGGCAGTGAACTGGCTAGGAAACTCGGAACTTGAGGGCTGAACTGGAGGTGAGTTCCCCCGGGTTTTCTTTTTATCTCCCATATACACCAAACTAGGCGCCACAGAGGCTGAACACAATTCTGCCAAGAGCACGCACACACATATTTTAAAAAGAAAAAGAAAGTCTCACTCTCTCCAGCCAAAGACCAGGAAAGAAGAAGCCCAACAGAGTGGGAGCTCCAGTACGGAGTCCCAGTCCTCACTTCATATCCTGGGCAGTGGCAGGACAATGCATCTGCAGTGACAATGGCAGTAGAGTCCTGTATCTCTGGGCCCTCCACCTAGTGGTAGAGAACTGACGGAGTCGCACAGCTTGTGGCCCCCCCAGTGACAACAGGTGGCCCCCCCCCCAGTGACAACGGGTGGCCCCCCAGTGACAATGGGTGGCCCCCCAGGGACAACAGGTGGCCCAGGAGAGTGCCTTCTGCCCCTATAGGCAGCACCAACAGGAATAAATAGGAGCTCCAGCAGTGTCAGAGGAAGAAAGCAGACCAAGGCTCTAAAAACTATTTGGAACTACAGTCTGTTAAGTAGGCCAGAACCTACACTCTGAACCTTAATAGTTTGATGGCCTGCTAAAATTGAAGATTTCAGTGGGATCAAGAGTCTCTTAATGTAATACCTAAAATGCCAGTGATACAATAAAATATCACTCATTATTATACCAAAAACTAGGAAAATCTTATCCTGAGAAAAGATAATCAACTGATGCCAACACTAGGATGAATCAGATGTCAAAATTTGTGATTTTAAAATAGTCATCATGAAACTGCTCCAAAAAGTAATTATAAATCTTCTTGAAACAAAAGAAAAATAGAAAATCTCAATAAATGAATATATTATTTAAGAATATAGTAACTGGAATTAAAATAGATGTTAATTTAAAAGCACAATAACTGAATTGGAATAATACTTGCTAGATGAACTCAATAACAGAATGGCGATGACGCAGGATAAAAATCAGTAAACTTAAGGATAGATCAATAAAATTCACTTAATATCAACAACAAAGAGAAAATAGGCTGAAAAAAAATAAAGTTTCAGGGATCTGTAGGACAAAACAATATCCCAGAGATTCCCCAGGCAGGAATCATTCAGTGAAGTGATTCTCCATTTCCTCTGCCACTCTTAAACCTTTATCCTAAAGAAAAAGACCAATGAAAGCAACACAACTGTCCTGATGCCCAGATGTAATGCACAAACCCAGGGCTTTGAGGTCAGATAGACCTGAATTCAAATACTGCCGTCTCCCGCCAGGCGTGTCAGCTTGGGCAGGTAGCCGCACCACACTGTGTGTAAATCTTAATATTCAATCTGCAAGGTTATCATAGGGAATAAAATGGGTAATGAGGACAGTGATGATCACAGAGCTGGCCCTCAATAAATGTTCATCCTCATCATCCCTTCCTCCCTCTGGCTTCTCTTTCCCCCAGTCTATGGTACTCTCTCCCTGGGTTTTCTCACTCTCCCCATCCCCCACCTTCCCCCAATTCTTACCTACCACACTCTTAGAATTCAATAGCCTAAGCTCTTTCTCCATGAGCCTTGAGCTCCTGATAGAAAGTTCAATGTATTACCTCCACCTGGGACATCCACATAGTAACAGAAAATTCAGCTTTAAGACAAAGGTATGGTGTTCTAACTGTGGAATTACAGCCAAAGCAGAGAGAGATTTACCCAGGGGGTGGGGTCAAGGTGGTAACTGCCTTGTGATGGCTGTGGAGGCCACCCCCATCCCTGGGAATTTCCCGGAGCCACCTCTCAGCTTACCTAGGCTCCCCCCGAGCCCAGGCCAGTATTAGGATCTTTGTGAGGTCACCATGACTCTGGAGTTCTCAGCCAATGAGGCCCCTACTTGTGCCTGCACAATAGGGAAGAAGCAGTTAAGTGTTCTTCCAAAGAAGGATCTATCTCTTCAGAGCCTCCACCACTGCTTGGAAATGACCTCACTCAAATCAGCACAGAGTAGCTTGCCCTGCATTCAAGCCTCCTCATAAAAGTCCCTCACCATATGACCTTATGCTTCTGTTTATCTTGAGGTGGCAGTCTTGGGACACGGTGGTTTGGGGAGCAGCAGACCTGAGAGGGAGTCCTGTGCATACTGTGGTATGTGCAGAGCTTTGCAGTCAAGCAGTCTGTGATGAGGTAACAGACCCACAGAGAGAGAAGACTGGCCCAATGTCACAAGCTAGGACACTACCCGTGTGCTTTATCTTTTCCTGACTCCACCCTGACACCCGACACCAGTCACAGACAATAGTGTGGAGCAAGGTGGGACTGAGGGAGGGCCAGGAGACCCAGAAGTGAAACCTAGATTCTATAATAAGGAAATAAAGATACCACCACTTTTTAAAGAAAAGCTTTCCAAGGCTGAACAATAATAGTTAAGCTAATTAAGATTAGCAGTGACTGGATAGAAAAACGTCTCTGGGGCCCACTCCTAAAACAATAGTGGGACTTTCCACTAAATTGTAATCCCATTTACCCAGGTCGTGAAAACTCGGGATAGTCTGTGTCAGTCATGTGATGTTCTGAGCTATGTGGCCTGGAAATCCACCTCATCATATGTAGTCCCCACCACTAGGCACCCCTAAACCTGTAGAGAATTTTTATGAGTTTATTTGAGCCCAAATGACCACATATGCAGTGGAGCAAGATCTCGAATGAGCCAGGAAATAAGTTTCATGGGTTTTTTTTGTATATTTGAAATTAAGGAGAGGGTGGAAGGAAGATCGGAGAAAGCAAGGTGGGGATTGGATTACAGGACAGTTAAGATGAGTTGCTCTCTCGGGGGTAGTTATGTCTTATAAGGAGGGATATGAAAGGGTGGTTCGCACATTAGACAAGGGGTCTGAAAAGGGGCATTTCAAAGGTGTGTAAACTACATGCACGAAAACAATGGACAGGGCTTGCTTAGGGCAAAGATAAACTTTTTACTAAAGTTATGTGCCTGGCGTGTGACTACCACCACGACCTGCCCAGTTAGGCATTCACGATCAGATCACCTTGTGAGGTTACTTTCCATAGAACCCCCTTCATCATCCATACAGTGAATTTCCTCCTGTCCACCTCACTCCTGGGCCTGCACCTCCCACTCCCTCCTGCTACTTCAGGGAAGGCTGACCAGATGTCCCATTGTAAACGGGACAGAAAACAACGGTACTGGGCTAAACTCAAGGTGTGTAGGCTGACCACACGTACCATTTGAAATGGGACTGTATCGTTATTTTTTGTCCTGTGTAAAACAGGACATCTGGTCAGCCTACTTCAGGGGCCTGTGTCATCCAAATTCTTCTTCTACTTGCTTCTTCCCTGTGGCCTGCAAACATGGCTGAGTTTTCTCTCTCTAAGCAAAAACCCTTCCCTCTAATTCGCTTCTTCTCCCATCACTAACTTGATCTTTAGAAGCAGTGACAAGCCTCTCCCCCAAACACTTTCTTCTCTTCCCCTGGCCTCATATGTCTGATCAACCAGTTTTACCTCCAAATGTCTCCTGTCCCTTTAAGCCCACACTCTCTTTCCTGGCTCTGGTCCCCATCATCAGAGGGCCAGGCAGGCTCTGCCACTCTTCTCAAATATGTCCCACAGGACAGCCTCTCCCGTCTGCTAGCCACCTCCATGCTGCAGCAAGGGGAGCTTTCCTGACAGCTTGCTTCCCTCTTAACACCCTTAGTGTCTCCACTGCCTGCAGGGTCAAGTCCAAGTTCCTTGGCCTGGCATTGAGGCTCCTTCACAGTCTTCCCCTACCTGACTGTCCACCTTGTTTCTATTCCCTTTTCTGTTTTTAAAATGTGTACTGAAGCATCATACACATACAGAAAATTGCACGTATCATATCAATTTTGATGAGTTTTCACCAAATGAGCCCACCCATGTTAACAAGCACACAGATCTAGAAAGCAACATGGCCAGGACCCGGGAAACTTGTCCCCATCCCCCTACAAGGATAACCGTGATCCTGACTTCTACCACCACCCTTTAGATTTGCCTGTTTTTGACTTTATATACATGGAATGATACAACCATACTCCCTTCCTTTTGGCTTCTTTGGTTCAGTATTATGTTTGTGAGAGTTTACATATTTTCGCATGTGTTAGCTGTCCCTTCTTCTAAATGCCAGCTCCTCTCCAGTCGTTTCCTGCTTTTGATCTCTTTCTAGAGCCATCAGGTAGTTGGTTTGCACATTTTATTCCAAATCCGTACTGTATCCAGGAGGGTGGCTCCGAGAGAAGTAGACGCTCTCCTTTTTAATTGTTTTCCTATTTTCCTCTTTTCTTACTTTCTTTGGGATTACTAAATTTGCCTTTCTTCTCTTAGTCCTTTTATTTCTTTTCTATTTGAAGTTACATACTCTATGTCTATAGTTTAGGGTTACTCTAGTCATTTTAACATGCATACCTTATATAGCAAAGTCTAAAATTAAGTAATACTCTTATCCTCCCCTAGAAAACACACACACACACACACACACACACACACACGACCATAAGAGAGTCTAACTACAATCAGCCATCTCCTGACTTCTATAGCATTATTATTATTCTTTATTTTATTCCTGTTCTGTGTTTTTGAAACCCTACCAATTAGACATTTTTGTTTTATGCAATTAATGTTTGTTTAGAGTTAACCAATATCTTATCAATATCTTGGCTGACCAGTTTTTAAGTTGAATCTCAGACCTTCACCTGAGGTCTCCTTCTGCCTAAAGAATAGCTTTTATAAATTTCTTAATAAGAGCTTCTTAGTAGTAAGCTCTTTGAATTTATGTTTGCTTCCCTGCACCCCCCCACCAAAATCCTTATTTTATCCTCATGCTTAAAAATGTTTTCACTGCATGGGAGATGTTAGGGAGCCATTTTATTTTACTACATCAAAGTAAATTTTCCATTTCCTCTGGCTCCCATCGACGCTATCGAGAAGTCATTTGGCCAGCTTTTTGGTGATCAATCTATTATTTTCGGGTGTTTCTAAGATCTTTTACTTTGGTGTTCTGCAATTTTATTACAGGGGACTACTTTAAACTACCATATTTTTCCATATATATATATATATATGATGATACTTTTGTCTAAAATTGTTAGACCAAAAACTGGGGGTTGTCTTATACATGGGAATAACCAATTGAGAGGGTTTCTTCATGTTGGGTTAGAAAAGTAGGGGTTGTCTTATACACGGGGGCATCTTATACATGAAAAAATACGGTAAATTCCACCATTTAATGTTTGGGGGTCACCCATACAGTATAAATTTGAACCAAATACCTGTGTGAGGGACAGTCTTATTGCCCACCATTGCTCACCCAGACTTTATGACCAATCAAACAGGCCTCCTCTCCGGTCCCCCTACGGTGCCCTCTGCTCTCTCACTCCAAGCCTTTGGTCATCCCGCCCATTATCTGGAGTGGCGTTTCCTCTTCCTATCTCCTCTGGTATAAATCCCACCCAACCATGCCAGGGAAGCTCCACGTTGATGCAAATCTTTTGGAAAACAACTTAGCAGAAGTTTCCAAAAGCCTTCAAAATATGCGTATCCTTTGACCCTGTGATTTTACTTCTGAGGAACATAATTAGGAATGTGGCCAGATGCTTCCTGGAGTATTTGCATAATAACAAAATATTGTAAACAATCTATATATACAACGGTTCAATAAATGATGGAAACATTCATTTAATGAGCTTTTATGCATCCATTACAGGTGCAAATTACAATTACATAGGAACGTGCTCAAGTGTGAAAAAAGCAGGATACAAACTTGCATATTTTAAAAATTATATATACATGTGTAATCACAGATGTGGGGCAGGAACAAACTTTTCTCTACCCTTAAGTTTCTTCTCATGGGAACCTCACACACACGACAGAGTCAGAGACCCCACATGCAGGAGAGGTTCAAAGACAGAAAGGGGGTTCTAAACATATAAAACATTCCAAACCAGGGAAGAGGTAGGACACCTTTGGGGCTTCAAAGTGTCATTGCAGGATGATAAGAGAAGCAGGTGTTTTGTAAATAAAAGTTGGCTGTGGTTCAAAAAGACATTATTGCTGATAATGTCTTAATTGTGGGCAAAGCCTCTTATTCAAGCTTAAGTATTCAAAGGGAGGGGCAGAAGTTTCTCTTGAGCCTGCAGCTAAAGTTGCCTTTAGCTCAAAATCATCCACATGCCATTGCGGCATACACTGGAGTGGCTTGTTTTGAACCCTCCACACCCAAAACAGGTCATCTTCATCAAGAACTTGGTTTATACCAGATATTGTCCTGAGTAACTTACGTGGGCTAATTTGTTTGACCTTCCCCCAAAACCCCCACAACCCTTGTCCTTGGCCAGGGGTAAACTCTCTGTTTTCATGGCCTTAATATTGCAAATGGATTCTAAATGCTTCAGGACAGGGGCCAAATTGGATTCTCCCATGACCCCAGCTAGTGGGTATTGAATGTCCATGAGCTGGAGAGCTGGATGCAGGAACAATTGTTTTTCCTGATATAATTCAAGGCAGTTCTCCCCTCACTCTGCTATGGGCTTCCCTGCAGTGGGGGGCGGGGGGAGAAGAGGGGAGTAGACACTGCCTCAAGGAAGGTGGTGGGCAAAACCGCCCGCAGCACCAGCCCACGTGTGAAATGCTGGCTCTTCCTAACAACCTCCCCTTTAGTCTCCCTACCTGTTGAAGGATGGAGGGATTGAACAGCATTTTGTTGTTCTGAGCAGAATGATGTGGGAAGTCACATGGGTATGTCAGGGACCGGGGTTGGTGGCAGTGCTCAAACAGGATGGCCAGGGCCAGGGCTTCTCAAGCCATTTCTCGATACTGGCTTCTAGAATCACCCTCCAAAATGCAAAGCTGAGTACATTTCCTGCATTAAGAAACACAATTCAACCCAGTAAATTTGAAGATCTAACTGGCCTTATTAAGTGTTTCTTTAATCAGACAATAGTCCATCTAGCAACTAGAAGGGCGCTCTAAGGAGTTGTACAAAATGGAAGTGTTTTATAGGCAGAAAGACGGTGACACCAAGAAGATAAAAGAGTGGATTATTTCAAAGGAGGAACTTGCCTGAATTAATCTTCTCTTTTAACTTCTTAGTCCCCTTCCCTTAGGGGTAGGCAGTGGTCTTATTAGGAAGGTTTTATGGGGAGCAAGTTGGGGCAAGAGCGCTATTAGGGAAAGCAAAGAAAGAATTGTTTTTGGTCCAGAACACCTTTTCCTTGGGGGAAAGAGTGGGAAGGGTTTTTACCATTCAGATTACCTTTTCTTTCTATGGGGGATAGAGGCAACCCCTTACCTAACCAGTGCTTGACCAGAAAATTCAACTGGTTGATTAAGATTATGTTTCGGGGAGAGGTTGAAAACTTCAATTAGGTCAGCTATTAAATCTACGTTTGGTATCATGAGTTTTCAGCAGGAGTGATGCCATTTTAGTCCTGTAGTTTTCTGTTTAATACCTGCTTATCTCACAGGTGAAGGTTCCTCATCGCCTCCAGGTTGGAGCCTATCTCTTTATCAGAGTGACTCAGACCTGCTCACCTCCCCAGTTTTATCTCCCAAATATCCCCATTTCCCACCCAGCAATCCAGTCACACCGCACTGCTCCCTTGTCTGGTCAGTCCTTCCCTAGCCCCCGACCCTTCGGATTTTCCAGGTTCTCCATGCTTCTCCTGAAAGCCACTTGGCCCACCTAGGATGCTGGGGCTCCTCTATGCTCCTAATCCCCTGTGTCTCTTCAATATGTCTTGCCCCCCATTGGGGGCCCTGCCGTTGGCACATCCTTACAGGCAGTGAGCGCCCTCCTGCAGCCCCACCTCTAGAACAGCTATTCCACATTTGTGATGCTGGAGCCCCCTGACACCCCTAGCTTCTTCTCTCCTACCATAGGTCATGGAAGGTGAGTCCCCAGAGCCTAGTACGGTGCTGGGCACAGAATGGAGCTCTGCACCTTGATTATCTGATTCACCAGAAATGTCACAGGCAGTGGGGTCCTTTGTAACCTGGAGTGAGCCCCAAAGCTGTTCCTCCTGCCAAAAGCCAGAGCTGGATAAAACCCCTCTTCCTCCAAGATGCCTCCTGCGGCGCCCTCAGAGTAGAGAGAGGAGCGTGCTGCATCCTTGGGGAGGAATAGGAGCATGAGCCACTCACAGCCTGCTGGGTGGGAAGACCAAGCTTTTCCCCCAAGCTCTGCTGCTGACTGACTCCCATTCCCTTACTTGAAAAGGCAGAGGTGACACTGCTTGCCCCTTAAGAGTTACAAAGTCTAAATAAATAATTCTAAAACAAGGGCTATTTGTACATGGAGAGCCCTCATCAGCTACAAGTCTAAGTTCTGGATTTTCCTTTCAAAAAGATGTTCATCCAACATTGGTGTTAAATATTGTAACCCCCCACAAATGTGACCATCCCATTGTAAATGGGGTCCTTGGACAGTGTCCTCACCAATATTGCCATCACTCTTCTTACTGTCAAATCGCCAGCACCTTGCTGTCCCTGTGGGATTCCATGTCCAGGTGTAGGTGACTACCCTTTCCTTGTTGAAGTGACCCTTCCATTCACTCCTGGGACCCCTCCCCACCTATGTCCTTTCTGTCCCACTCTTCTTGACTGATTCCTCTTCTCCCACCAGCCCTAACTCCCCAGAGGCCTGCATCCATGCCTCTGCGGTGCCTTGGGCAGGAAATGATGCTCACATCCCCATCTTTGATTGCGAGCCTGAGATCTCTCTATCCAGTGTCCTCCCGAGCAGCTCCTCAGCAATGACCTGCAGCCCATGACGCCACCCAGACCGAACCAAACTCTTTCCCAACTTGCTCCCCACCCACAAGCTCCCTCCATCTGCCCACCTGGGCAGCATTCATCCTTCTAGACATTGTCAATGTAAGAAACATCCAAACCTGTCGAGAACTTTTATGAGTTTATTTGAGACAAACTGACAATATATGCTGGGGAGCAAGATCTCAAATGCTCTGGGAAATAACAGCTAGGCATTTGAAATTAAAAAGGGAACGTAAGGAAAATTACATAGAAGTGGGAAAAAAGCAAGGGGGGAATTGGATTACAGGAGAGGTAACAGGATTATGTGCCCTGTTGAGGGTTAATACTCCCTTCAAGGGATATTAATTCTGGCATTTCAAAGGTGTATCAACCTAGATGCACAAGAACAATGGACAGGGTTGGCTTAGAAACTTTCACTGAAGAAATTACAGGTCCAGGGCATGACCACCCACCATGACCAGTCCAGTTAGGAATTTAAGGTCAGAGCACTCTGTAAGGTTACTTTCCATAGAACCCCTTGTTTTTCATCTACAACTCTGACACACACACACACACACACATTCGTGCACACTGATCAGTCGCCAGGCGCCCCGCTACGTTTCTCTGTGAGCCTCTGTAAGCAGAAGTCCTTGTGCACACATACAGGTGATTCTTGGACTCACTGAAACTCCAGGGTCCTCCATATAGGAATGGTCTCTAACTTTCTTCTCACACCAGGGTCCCCAAGACGCCCCCTGTGTGAGGTGGTGACTCACCACTCCCCATGGGGTCGCTGCCCCAGGAGTGACCTACAGTAACCCAGGCCAGCATGCCAGGCCTATGGGTTTCAATCTCAAGTAGATAATCTATCAGCCACAATCAGGGATAGAAGGAAGATTCAGGTCCTCAGGCAGATCTAATCTGTCCTTGTCACCAACCTTTGCCTGAACTTCTTGACTTCCTGGGGCAGGGCAGAAAGAGGAAAGGACAATCCATCTGCCTCCTTATACGAAGGGGAGAACAAAGGCCAGAGAGGAGACACTTGCTGCAAGTGTTCAGAAAAGCATGGTTTAGGTCCCTGGTCTGTCCACTCGCAGGCAGCAGCAGACAAGCGGCAGGTGAGGGCTCAAGCCAACATCCTCTGCTCCCTCTCAGTGTGCTCAAAGGTCATCTTAGGGGTGGCAGGATTTTCTGCTTGACCTGTTTAGATCCTGGGAGGGTGAGGGCAGAGGAGGAGGGCAGGGAGGGAGGAGGAGCTGGGACATTCACCCTGCGGGAGCTGCCCTGCCCTGGGAAAGAACTGGGCACGCTGAGAGCTCCGGCCTCCCACCCCGTCCACGCTGCGGAGCATTCACGGACTCTGGGCCTTGAGGAGGTGGGGGGCACTCTTCAGAGAGGGTCGTCATGGCCTACCGGGAGAAGTGCTCAAACCCTCAGACCAAGTGGACCATTGGCACCGTTGCCACTGTGATCCTGGTGCTCACCATCGGATTGGTCCTATGCTTCACGATGCAGTTCACCCGGCCAGGTAGGGGCCTCCCCACCATGCCGTCAGGTTGGCTTCCCCCATTTCTCACTCGTCATCCCCACCAAGACTCTGTCCCCATCCACAGCTCTCTCATCCGCATTCCTGCCAAAATTCATCCCCATCCACGCCTGTGTTTGCCTCTCCCATTACCAGCCACGCCAAGAGTTCGCCCCAGCAAAAGGTCCCATTAGCTCCTCTGTTTCCCTCCTCCTTCACCAGGCTTCAGGTGCTGGAGATCACACCAAATCCTGGTCTTCAGCTCAGACCTCCCTCCTTGCCCCCAGATAGACACTTTTTTTTGGAGGTCACATGGGCATCTCAAACTCAGCAGACTGAGCCAAACTTATCCTCTCCCCCTACACCTGCTCCTCCCTGTGCTCTCTCCTTTCACACTGGAAGTTCTGTTTAGCTCCTGGACCCCTCCTGGACCCCTCCTGGACCCCTGCAGCTGCCTTCCCCCTCCCATAGTCTTTCTGCCGCCAGTGAGCTCTTTCTAAACACGGAACTCGCTGCCCTCAGCACATGCCCAACTCCTTTGCTGGCGTTCAAGGCCATTTAGATTGTTACCAGAGAATGGGCCCTTCTCTGCATGGTGTCCAGGTTCTTGGTGTCCCGAACAAAGAATTGAGCAAGATGCAGAAATACGAGGGGAAAAGAGCAGTTTATTAGAAGTAGAAGTACACTCCAGAGAAGTCGGAGTGGGCCCGAGCAAGAGAGCGGCTCAAGGGCCCCCGGCAGCCAGGCCTCCGTAGTTTATGTCCCCGTTTTCTTAGAAGGGGTTATACCTTTCTGGGCGTGGGGGTTTTTGATTGGCATCTTTGATTGACAGGTGGGGTTATGTCACCTTTCTTAGATTGTGCTTGTTCCTTCCCAGAATTCAGTCAGTTATAATGATGTTAATGACCTTCTGGGCATATGTATGATATTATAATGATGGTATAATGAGGCTTGTGTGAAATGAGGGTCCTGTAACCCTTACTGTGCAGGCACTAACTTCCTTGTGTTAGTTAGTTCTCCTGTAATTTCCCTTGTGGTTGCCTAACTTGGGGTGGGGATTACTAGGAAAAAGGGTGATATCAGGGTGGTGACTGCTCCAGCAAGGTAGGTCTCATGGGAGGGGTCGTCCCAAGATCCCCCTGTTCTGTCTGCCTACCGCACTTTCCTCTTGAGAGGAGTGATCCCCATAAATCTCTATGGGAAGCTGAGGGACAACAAGTCTTCTTCTCCTGTATCTGCTCCTGCTGCATGTGGCCATTGTCCCTACTATCAGGGATTCACAGAACTCTCACCTTACCTGATCCAAAAGGGAGGAAGGGGTCTGGGGACCCACCTGAGACCGTGTGGACTTCTTTGGTTGGGATGCATTGATAGCCTTGCTGGAAGTGTCATTTGTATCTCAGTGGCCCCTAGAGCAGGAGAAATAGATTCAGTTAATATATTTAAAAGCATTTGTCCTAGAAACAGGCCTCAAAGCCACTGACTCAGGATGGCTACACGAAGGAAGTTCTGTTTAGCTCCACTGAACCTGCAGTCTCCTCCTGTGGCTTAACCCGTCATTTGGGTGACGTCACCCACCCAGGAAGAGGGTCCGGAAGGCCTGAAAGACTGCCGGGCCACAGTGATTGTAATCCACAGGCTGGCAGGCATAAATCAAGTTACAGGATGGTTGTTTAAAGCAGGAGGTAGACAGGAGACATTCTGTAATTCAGGCTGGGAGTAATCTATTGTTTAAGGGTAGAGCCAGGGGAAGATTGATTGAGAGGGTGACTAAGACTAGGCACTAAGGAAAAAGTAAAATTGGGGAGCTAAGGAACTGGGGAAGAGGGGCCTAGAAGCTCCTATAGTGAAGGGCTCTTTTCTTTGGCCGGTACACGATCGCGACCCTCTTTCCCCATCTTGCCCTATTCCGTTTCTCTACATTCCATCTGTACCAAGCCCATGGCCATTCCTTCAGGCCACCGTACTCTTTCCAATAACCAAGCTTTTGCTTATAATGTCCTTTCTGTCTGGAATAACCTAACCTCCTTTTCAGTCAAATTTACATACATCCTTCAAGGCCCCCTTAAACATTTCCTCTTCTACAAACTTCCTGACTGTCCCAGGCTGGTTTGGAGCTTCCTTGCGCCCAGGAGCCATGTATTTCCCTCCCTTGCAGCACTGATGACTCTGGGAGCCCAGAAGGGAGGCGGGTGGGTGAACAGATGGGATTCCAGGGCTGGGGGAGAAGGATGCTTGCAGCCTCCTTGGCCTTCCTTCTAGGCTATGAGCAAAATGCGGCTTGCCGCCCAGACGCAGACATGCTGGACTACCTGCAGAGCCTCGGCCTGATCGGCCAACGGGACGGCCTGCTGGTGACCTGGTACCATGCTGCCAACAGCCAGGAGAAGATGTGGGATGCCCTGCACAGTAAGTCCAGCTGTGAGGGCTGAGATAGGCCAGGGCAGGAGTGGAGGAGATAGAGGGGGAGCAGAGGTGGGCATAAGACAACAGTACCTCCGAGGTGGCACTATGGTATTGACAAACTCCCCTTGAGGAAGTGGAGACTCAGAGAGGTTCAGTGGCTGGCTCAGGCTGTGTAGCTAATAAGCTCTGACTTGAACCAGATGTCTGATTACAAAGTCATCATGTTAGGCTCTTACAGAATGTTCATGAACATGCTGCTAAACTCTAAAGCAGTAACTATCCCAAATGAAAGGCACGTCCCTCAATTCTGAGTGTGCTTCAGAAGACAGCTTGCTGGCTGCACCACCAGAGTTTCTGATTCAGGGGAGGGGCCTGAGAATTTGCATTTCTGGTAAGTTCCCTGGTGACACTGATACTGCTGGCCCCTGGGTTAACTACACTTTCATAACCACAGCTCAACCAAAATCCCTCAATTTCAGATGAGGAAACAAGACCAAAGTGGGAGAGGGTCTTGTCTAAGGTCACACAGTAGTTGTGAAGCAGAGCAAGGTGTAGGCACCTCTGGCTCCTATGCCTACAGGGTGCCACACCAGAGGGCCTGGAGTAAGTGCCTGGGAAAGGCTTGCTGAGTGAATGAGTGGAGGAGGCAGGCTTGGTGGTCAACAAAGGAGAGATCCCCACAGGCTTGGGGGAGCCAGCTTACTATGCTTTAGGAATCTCCTCTGACTGAGGGCTAATGGTCAGAACTTGATGATGAGGAAGGCAACCCCGCTCCCTTGATGAAGGAACCAGTCCAAAGAGGAAGGACCCGTCACCTCCAGGCTGCCCTGAGGTAGCTGGTGCCATCAGACTAGGACCTTGGCCAAGAAGAAAGCCAAGGGCCCCACCCAGGCAGTGCCAACAGCATAGAAGTGTAGAGAGGCAACCTTAGCATAACTTCAGGGGTCCAGAGAGGACCCCTGTCCCAGTTTTCTCCCTGACAGTCCTGCCACATCCCTGAAGTAGACCCCTGGGAGGAGTGTGGTACAACAATTGGAGTGGGAGCCAGTGGTAGGGTTAAACTGGTGAAGTCATTTCAGACATGACTGGACATCCGTGTGGAGAGGAAGAACCAGAGTGAAGACCTGGGAGACAGAACTGGGTTCAAATTTTACCTTGGCCATTTATCAGCAAAATGATTTGGGACAAGTGACTTCACTTGTCTGCAGCCCAGTTTTTCCCTCTGCAAACTGTGAGTTGTTAGGATGACTGTCATTTATCATCCCAACCAGAGCACTTTTTATAGAGAAAGAGATCATTTATAATTATGCAGAGATAACAAATACGCCAGGCTATGCCGGGCAAATGGGGACTATGGTGAGCTACTCCATGTAAATAATAATGAACACTACTGAATGCCTAACCAGGAATATTTTATTATTTAATTTAGTAAATGAGGAAGAGAAGACACAGAGAGGCCAAATAACCTGCCCAAGGTCATGCAGTTTAGGAGTTCAGAGTCTGCACACTCAGCCTAGTGCTCTCCTGCCTGGATGTGATTTGTAGAGATCCTGGGGGTTGGGGGCTTGGTAACTTCCTGTCTGTTACCCCCGGAAAGCAGCACTCCTTCCCCACTGCGCCCCCTGAGGATCAGAGCTCCTGCTGTCGCTGCAAAAACCCAAACTTTCCCTCATCTCCTGCTCCTTCTTCATCCCCAAGCAAGTCAGGCCCCCAGATTCAGCATCTAGACGGCAAGTGACAGCTTTTAAGGACAAGGGAAAGTTTTTCCAGGACAAAGCTGGACCCAGATGGCAATTGCAAGGCAGGTTAAGTCTAGAATGCACTCTTCATCAGTGTTTAGTCCAATTTTCTGAGCATTTGCTGGGTCCCTGCTCTGGGCCAATCTCAGGAGGAAGGTTTAGAAGTGAGTAGGACGTGACCTTGTCTTCAAGGGGCTCACGGTGTCTCGAGGGAAGCAGATAGTGCAAATCAAGAAGGCAGCAGCCCAAGAGGGTCCCAGGACTCAGAGACCTGGCTCCAGTCCTAACTCCCTCCTGATGCACCCCAACCTGTTAGATGCAAAAGGAGACCCCTCAACATCCACTTTCTTGAGTTACTCTTGTATCTACCCAGCTACCTCCTCAGTCCTGGCTTCTCTGGGCCTCACTGGAGGCCAAACCCTTTAAATTACTCTCTGCGTTCCCAGGCAACCAAAAGTTAAGATAAGAAAGGACTTTGTGTTCAAGCCATACAAGCAAAGGCTACCCTCATAAAGCCCTTCACGGTTTACAACGTGTTTTTATGTCCATGTCCTGTGTTTGTGGCCTGGGGAGGCTCATCCTTCCCCAGTATGGTGCCAATGAAGAAGCCAGGGAGACCCAAGCTCTGGGCAGGATGCATCCCATGAGGATGAAAGGGGAAGATGCCAAGTGCTGCACTTGGTGCCAGGGACCTCCTGCACTCAGCTTCCTTCCCCTCCTGGAAATTCAGACGCCAAGAATTTGGAGAAATCTGAAAATTCTCTGGACTTGGGGCAAGTGCTTTCACCTTTCTGATCCTTAGCTGGTTGATCCTGACTTTTCTATAATTCATTCATTCATTCAACACCTTTTGTTATTTTAGTTTCTTTATTTCTTTATTAAATTGGAATAACATTTGTTAATAACATAAATTTCAAGTGCACAACTTTATAACACATGTATAAACTCTATTCTGTGCTCACCACCCGACGTCTACCTTCCTTCGCTATATATTTGACCCCCTTTACTTCCTTTGTCCCCTCTGGTAACCACCATACTGTCGTCTGTCTGAGTTTGTTTTGTTTGTTTGTTGCTTTTTTTTTTATATCCCACATGTAAGTGAAATCATATGGTTCTTGTCCTTTTCTGTCTGACTTATTTCATGGAGCATGATACTCTCAAGGTCCATCCATGTTGTCACAAATGGCAGTATTTCGTCATTTTTTATTGCTGAGTAGTATTCCATTATATATATGCAACACATTTTTATCCAATCCATCAAGGGACACTTTGGTTGTTTCCATGTCTTGGTTATTGTGAGTAGTGCTGCAGTGAACATATATCTTTACAAACAAATGTTTTCAAATATTTCAGGTAGATACCCAGAGGAGGGAGTGCTGGGTCATATGGTAGTCCTATTAATTTTTTGAGGAAACTCCATACTGTTTTCCATAGTGGTTGCACCAGTTTATGTTCCCACCAGTAGTGTAATGAGGGCTCTCTTTTCTCTACATTTCTCCAACACTTTTTATTTCTTGCCTTATTGACAATAACCATGCTAACAGATGAGAGGTGGTATCTCATTATGGTTTTGATTTGTATTTCCCTTATAATTAGTGATGTTGAACATCTTTTCATGTATCTGTTGACAATCTGTATGTCTTTTCAGTGTCTATTCAGGTCTTCTGCCCATTTTTTAATAAAATTGTTTGCTTTAGTGTTGTTGAGTTGTATGAGTTCTTTATACAGTAAACTCTCCATTAACCAGAACTCAAGCAACCAGCACTCTCAAGCAACTGGCTTGCTAATTGCCCGAGAGTACTCATTGCTTGAGTTTCAGTTATTGGAGAGTCTACTTACATTTATCTGGCACCTACTAATCTCCATGGGTGCCAGTTAACTGAGAGTTTATTGTATATCTTGAATATTAGCCCCTTATGTTTGCAAATATCTTTTCCCATTCGGTTGGTTGCCTTTTTTGTTGTTGACGGTTTCTTTTGCTGTGCAGAAACTTTTTAGTTGGATGTAGTCTCATTCGTTTATTTTTACTTTTACTTCCCTTACCTTTGGGGTCAAGTTCACAAAACCCCTCTGAGGCCAAGTTCCGTAAGTTTAGTACCTATGTTTTAGTCTATGTATTTTATTGTTTCAAGTCTTACAGTCAAGTCTTTACTCCATTTTGAGTTATTTTTCTTGTGTATGGTGTTAGATAGCAGTCTAGTTTTTGTTCTTTTACACGTGGCTGTCCCATTTTCCCAATACCATTTATTGTAGAGAGTTTCCTTTCTTCAGTGTATATTCTTAGTTCCTTTCTTGAAAATTAGTTGCCCATATATGTGTGGGTTTATTTCTGTGCTTTCAAATCTATTTCATTGTTCTGTATGTCTGTTTTTCTGCCATTACCATACTGTTTTGATTATTATATCTTTGTAATATAGTTTGAAGTCAAAGAGTGTAATGCCTTTGACTTTGTTCTTTTTTTCTCAGGATTGCTTTGGCTATTTAGGGTCTTTTGTGGCCCATACAAATTTTAGGATTTTCTTTTGTTCTATTTCTGTGGGAAATGCCATTGGAATTTTTATAAGAGTTGCATTAAATTTGTATATTGCTTTAGGTAATGTGACCATTTCATCCATGTTAATTCTTCCAATCCATGAACACAAAATATCTCTCCATTGCTTTGTGTCTTCTTCAATTTCTTCCAACAATGTCTTATGGTTTTCAGTGGACAGTCCTTTATCTGCTTTATTTTTATTCCTAGGTATTTTATTTTTCTGTTGCAATTGTAAATAGGATTGTTTTCTTCATTTCTCTTTCTGATATTTTGTTGTTAGTATGTAGGAACACAATAGACTTTTGTATATTGATTTTATATCCTAGAACTTTACTGTATTTATTTATTGTTTCTAATAGTGTTTTGGTGAAGTAGTTAGGGTTTTCTATATATAGAATCATGTCATCTGCAAATAATGACAGTTTTATTTCTTTGTTCCCAATTTGTATGCCTTTTATATCTTTCTTGCCTGATTGCTCTGATGGGGACTTCCAGTACTATATTGAATAATAGTGGGAAGAGTGGGCATCCTTGTCTTGTTCCTAATCTTAGAGGAAAAGCTTTCAGTTTTTCACCATTGAGTATAATATTAGCTGAGTGTCAGATATGGCCTTTATTATTCAACAATCATTTCTCCAGATCCTCTTTTAGGCCTAGTACCATCTAGGCACTGGAAATCCAAGTGATGGTCAATTCAGATCAGGCCCTGCTCCCTGGTGCTTATACTCATGAAGGCTGGTTCTAAGTGAACAATTACATATGGGAGTTGAATGCTCAGGGGAGGAGCACAGGAGCAGGCAGCCTAACTTAGACTGGGTGCAGGGTTCAGGGATGGCCTCCTTAGGAAGTGATATTTTAAGCCAACACTGACAGATAAGCGGGAAATGGCCTAGTAAAGCTGCAAAGGCAAGAGTGATATTGTGACTGGAGAATGGGGCCCTTCTTGGCACAGTGTACAGGTTCTTGGTATCTCGAGCAAGGAGTTGAATGAGACACCCACCAAAGTGTAGAGGTGAAACCAAGAGGCAGTTTATTAAAAGGAAAACAAGGTGAAACAAAAAGAAAGTTTATTGAAAGGGAAAGTACACCTCCAAGAGGTAGGAGCAGGCCTGAGCAAGAGAGTGGCTCAAGGGCCTCCATTAATGAGGCTTTGGTAGTTTTATTCTCTTTAGTTCTAAGGGTTTAAGTTACTCCTATCTAGGTGTGAGAGCTTTTAATTGGCCTCTTTGATTGACAAGGGGATATGTCATCTTTTCTTACTGTACAGGTGTATCAGACAAGTAGGTCATGTCATTCGTGTGAGGCATGTGAGATGTGTTGAGGGGGTCTGGATGGAGATTGAATTTGTCCTTGCAACTGGTCAAGTTCAGATAAGCTTGTGTCCCAAGGTCAGGGTTGCTGTTTCAAGAAGTGGCAGCAGTAGCCCTATCAACTCTGATTTTAGAGTTTGCCCAGCTAAACTTGGTTCTTGTTAACCCCTCATCAAGCTCGTTTTTGTTAACTGTTTCCCTGTCTCTAATTGCCTGCCTCAATACCAAAGCAATAGCCAGCCATGTGTCAGGAACCCAGAGACAGAAAGGACAAGACAAATTTGAGCCTCACTACTTACCATGTAGTCCATGAACCAGCAGCATGGGCATCACCGAAGAGCTAGTTAGACATGTAAAACCTCAAGCCCAGTCCCAGACCTACTATACCAGAACTTGCATGTTAATAGTTCCTAGGTGATTTGTGTACCATTAACTAATGTTGGAGAAGCTGGAGTAGCTAGAACTTAGAGAGTGAGGGAGAGGGTGACTTGAGGTGAGATTGGAAAAGTTTGCCGGGCCTGGTCAAGCAGGACCACAAGGACTACAGTAAGTAATCTGAATTTGGTTCACAGGGCAATGGGTGGGGCTTTTTTTGTTGATTTTTGTTTTGTTTTGTTTTTTAACAGAAGTAATATGATCAGGTACGTGTTTAGAATACTCACTCTAGTGGCTGTGCTGGAGATGGACTTAGAGGGGAGCAGGGCTCACAATCAATAGGCTGTGAGCGTAAACCAGGAGAAAAGTCCCCTTCTGATGCCACCTGTCTGTGATGTTGGAGAAGCTGAAAGCGGCCCCTCCCTCCCCCAGTACACTCCCCAAATGCAGAGCACTGCTGGCAAGGTCTCCCAGCATCTGCTTCCCATGGGAAAGGCCTTAGCTCTTATCAGATGACATCCCCCTGACTGAGTTAACTGCATGAATTTAAAAGATAAAATAACAATGCTCAGTGCTATCAAAACACAGGGAGATGGGCACGTTTATGCACTTCAGGTGGGAACATGAACCACACAAATTTTTCTAGACAGTAATCTGATAATGTGGGCTAAAAATGACCCTGCATTGTCCTGACTCAAATTCCACAAATAGGGCTCAGAAGTAATCAGAAAATCAGAATACTAAATGCATTATTATCAGTAGCAAAAAAAATTAGAAACTGCAGGAATGTCTCAGGAAGAGGAGGCAGGTAACTAAATCATGGTGTGCACCCTCAACCAAGGCTTTCGTGGCTTTTTCTTTTCGTGCAACATATAAAAGATTGTGAAAATGTGTCATAATGTTGAAAGAAAAAGATTAAAAATTATAAATGCAGTGTGGTCTGCACAAAAACTCTACATTGACAAAAATGGAAGAAAATACATCAAAACATGAACTGTGATGAAAATGTGGGTGAATATTTTTCCCTTCTTGTTTTTCTGTATTTTATTATTTTTTAAAGTTTATTTGAGGGGTTTGTTTGGTTTGGTTTTGGTTTTGGTTTTGGTTTTGGTTTTCTGAGCCAGAGGCTATACCTGGAAGCAAGATCTCAACAGACAGAAAAGTGCTCTATAATAAATATGCAATGCTTTTTATGATGAAAACAACTGTCTTAAAAACAACCAGGAACTAATTGAGTTTTGCCTCTTGCACAGGCGACATCATGGTCCTAGAGGCGGATGTCAATATAGAAGGGCTCAACACAGCCAATGAGACAGGGGTCCCCATCATGGCACACCCCCCAGCCATCTATAGCGACAACACCCTGCAGCAGTGGCTGGAGGCCGTGTTGGCCTCTTCCCAGAAGGGTAAGCACCTCTCGTGGCCCCCTTTCAGCTCCCAGCCCTCTGGTCCTCAGAACACGTACAGGGATATTGCTCCCCTGGGAGGCAAGCCCACTTCCCATCATGATTTGCTTATCGCCTTGGCTTTCCAGCCCAATGTTCCAGAAGCCCAGGCTCAGGGAATTCAAAGTGAGATGAAGGATGTGAGAGGGCACACCCAGGGTGTTCTCTCCTGGACACATAGGTGAGATGGGAGATATAAACTGCAAAGTGCCAAACGTGTAGGGTGTTCCGTCCTGGATCCATGCAACTGGATACAGCAAGTTCAAAGCCGAGCTCCACCCTCCACCTTCCATGTCCCTTTGCCAGCTACAGTCAGAACCCAGGCATCACCCTAACACCTCCCTCTGCCTGATCCCAACCATTCACTTCTGTCAATCCTAACCCCTAACCCGACCCCCTGCTCCAGTCCCAGCCACACCATCTCTCTCCTGGACCTCTTTTCTCACTGGCCTCCTGCCTCCAAATGCAGTCCTTGTAGTCTCCCCTCAACCATCACCACTACCTCACACACCTAAGTGAGCTTTCCAAATGCCATTGTTGTGTCGCTCCCCTGCTTTATACATAGTCCATGGCTCTCCCTGGTACTCGGGTCAGAGTGTGACCTCCTTGGCCTGGCTTTCAGCATCGCTCTATAACTTCGCAACCTCGTCTCCTGCCTCTCTTCATCCCCAGCCCCTCATCACCCCTAATACAATGGGACACTGCGTCCTTCCTCTACCTAATTGTCCTTCTCTACTCAAATGCCCCTTCCTGAAGGCCGAATGAATTCCTTGCAAGCTCAAGTGGCTTAGGACCCTCTGAGCCTGCCCTGTCCAAGAATCACAGTCCCTTTTCCTCAGCTGCTTGAGCCCCTTGCACCAGTGCCAAGTCCAAGCCCTTAGTCGGCCTCTGCTTCCTCTCTTCAAGGAATGGGGTTCACTACTACAGCAGTCCTTGTTCTCTGGGTCAGTTGTGCCTGTTTGAAACCCCTTCTTCATACTCAGCTAGAATCTGGTCCCTGTCTTCCCATCTCACCCCTTCCCACCCCCACACAGACACCATCCCTGCTCTCTCTGCCCCAGGAAGTCATGTCTTCCACAAAGGGCCAGTTCCCCAAGCCCTCAGCCTCCTCCCTACAGGTATCAAACTGGACTTCAAGAGTCTTAAGGCCGTGGGGCCCTCCCTGGATCTCCTGGGGAGGCTGACAAAGGATGGGAAAGTCCGGAGGCCTGTGTGGATCAATGCCGACATCCTGAGGGGCCCCAATGTGCCCATCTCCATCGAGGTTAATGCCACACAGTGAGTGTTCCCCTCTCTGCATCAACAGTGTCCAGCCCTCCTTCAACATTTGGCTCACGAAGTGCTCGGAGGCCCTTTCCTGAGTTTGCCTCTAACCACACCGTGTACTCAGACCTCTAAGCCTTCATACATGCTGTTCCCTTTACCTCAAATGCCTTTCCCCCATTTCCTGATGAACCTTTGCCCAGTCATTACCTCCTACAAACATCCCACTGTGAATGCCCAGGCTGACACCCACACTTCTAACAGCCCCTATTTCATTAGGGGTACTCTGTATCCCCAGTGACAAGGGCAGGGCTTGGCCTGCTAGAAAAGTCTAAAATTCTGACTTCTTGCCCAGCCCCCATGAAATCCTATGGTTTACAAAGAAGGACACATAAAAAGAGAAAATATATCTTATGCAATTCATACATAGCAGCACCAATTAGGAGTATTTCCCCCTCATTTTGCAGATTAGAAAACTGACAATTGAGACTTAATTTATTGAATGTTTATTATGTGTCCTAGGCACTGTATTAAGTATTTTAGTTGTAAATACCACTTAACTCTTATAATAAGAATGAGGTAGGTACTATCATTTTCATTTTATTAATATAGAAACCATCTCATCAAAGTTACATGACCTGCTTAAGTCTAGTGCAGACACTCCTCACTTAGTGACCGAGTCCCATTTCTACGACTGGATCGTTAAGCAAATTGGTTGGTAAGCAAGGAGCTTAAAGGCACATGTCTTGTGGTGTGTCATGGCGCCATAGGGTATGCATTTTTCAATAGGTAGCACATGACACCACACACACATAAATGAAATACGTAGTCTTATGTAACTGCAAACTCTTCTTGTAGTGAATACTAACTGACTTCGTGAAGGAGACAGAGACTGAGAAAGGGAATTCCCTGTGCTGGAGACCTGGTCCTACGTCTGAGCGGTCATTAAACAGGTCGATCATTAAGTGAAGAGTGCCTGTCACTGTCAGAGCAAAGATTCAAAAGCAGGCCTTTCAGATTCTAAGCCCCGTTTTCTTGACCATCCATCTCCATCCAACCAGCTGACAATCTATCCTTCCACTGTTTGTAATTCCCCAACCAAGGTGTCTTCGGAAAGCAGCAGTTTGAAAAATATAGTCAGTGACCCAAGATAAATATGGTTTGTCTTCTTGCAGTATTGAATTTACTCAATAGTTTGGGGAGTGTAATAACGTGATATTGTTTGCCTATTAGAATTTGCATCAGGGCAAAATCTGAATTAAATTTTAAATTTAAAATAAAATCTAAAGCTTCAGAGGCTCTCATAGTGGGCAGAGCCTAGTTCTCCACCCCGGGGGTTCTGGATTTCATCACCTCTGCCCATACGGGGATGTTTAAAGCCCCAGTCCTGCCTGAAGGGATACCATCTTTGAGAATCAGAGGTCAAGTGAACTGCTCAGGGTCACATCAGGACCTGAACCCAGACCCCTTGGCTGCAAAGCCTGGTTTGTGGCACCTTGAACAAGTCACTTCTGTTCTTTAGGACTCCGCTTCTGCCCTTATATCATAGACTCAACAGGCCCTGCCACTTGCTAGCACAGTGATGGCAAACCAGGAGCTGAGGACGAGGCCAGCAAGGCTCTGCAAGTCCAGTGTCTCTGCTTCTCCACAGGTTCCTGGCCTTAGTTCAGGAGAAGTATCCTGAGGCCACCCTGTCTCTGGGCTGGACCACCCTCTACCTACCCCTGTTTCCGAACAGCACCTACTCCCGAGCCATGGTGGAGAAGATGCAGGGCCTGGTGGGAGCGCTGCCACAGAGGGCCACCTTCCCTGTGCGGGCTGTCATGGCCCGGGCCGCCTGGCCCCACTTCAGCTGGCTGTTGGGCCAGTCTGACAGGTGAAAATTCACAGCCCCTGCTCCCACCAAACCCATCCCTGGGCACAGATGCCCCCAGGAAGATCCCAGATGCTCACAGCCAGAAGGGTCTTAAAGACTCTGGTGTAACCCTGAGTGCTCGCATTCTCTACAACACCCCTGCTTTCTGCTCGCATACTTCCGGTGAAAGCCTGCTCACTATCGCCTGAGGCAAGCTGCCCATTGGTGGCTAACTATTAATAACTCGCTGCCCACTAGGAAAAGTTTGTACTGAGACACAATTTGCCTCCCTACAGCCTTTTCCCATAGGATCCAGCTGTGGATTGCACAGTGGCCATCCCTCTTGCCTTCTGGGCCTCTGCTTTCAGTCATCGTTCCTAAGCCCCTGTGGTGGCTTCTGCCCCCAAGAAAGGGGTGGTGTCCGGAAGAAGGGGCTGGTGGGACTTCAGCGCCTGCCCAGCTCATGTCCAGTTCTGAGCACAGGAGTGGGGCTGAGGACCTTGCTGGGCCCAGGCCAACACCGAGCCTGCTCTTTGGATCCTAGGTACAGCCTGACACTGTGGCAGAGTGCCTCGGACCCCGTGTCAGTGGATGACCTCCTCTACATTCGGGACAACTGTGCCACCCACCAAATCTACTATGACCTCTTCGAGCCTGTCCTGTCGCAGTTCAAGCTGCTTGCCAGTAGGGAATGGTCTCGGGAGGGCAGGGAAGGGCAGTGGGACTGGATTCTGCACAGGGCAGCACCTGGAGCAGAGCTGGAGGTGGGGGGCATCAGAAGGGGGAAATCCTGGGTGGAATACGGGGAAGGGATCATTTTAAGCACCTATTGTGTGCCAGACCCTGGTTATCATATGCTAAGCTTCATATATTCATGAAGCAGAGATTCCACTTTATAGGTAGGAAAACTTAGGTTCAGAACAGTTAAGGAATGTATACAGTCATTCAGTTTGTGTACCACACAGCTCAGATTGGAACCCAGAAAATTCCATCCCCATACACGTCCCCTGGCAGCCTAGTTCTGCGGGTTATCTAATGTTTCAGAGAGCAGCCCCTCCGCTGTACCACTCATCAGTGACCCGGATGCTACCTATTCCCTTGTTTAAAGCCCCCTCCCGGACTCCGAACCTAGGAGGGCCTGCAGTTAAGCCACCTCAAAAGGGACTCACCTGATTCAACAATCCTCCCCTGAGAGCCATCCAGGTGACGGGGAGGTTCCAATCACAGCCACTCAGCTTATCGGCAGTAGGACCCTGAGCAAGTCACTTGCTATAATCTATAGCATGGGAAATTATAGCTACCCGGTAGGTGGTTGTGAGGCTTAGAGAGAATGTATGCAGAGCCGTGGCACACACAACGGTGCTCTTCATCTTGGCATTTGGCGTCCCACAGTGAATGCCACACGGAAGCGAAGCTATTACACAGGGGGCAGCCTGATCCCTCTTCTCCAGCTCCCCGGGGGTGATGGTCTGAGTGTGATGTGGCTGGTTCCGGACATCCAGGGCAACAGGACAACAGTTCAGCTCCCAGGTGAGGTTTGCCTGCACCACCTGTGCTCCTTGTTAAACTGTGGGGCTTTCCTTTGCTTGGGGCAGGGATCTTGAGACTCTGTTACCATGGCAACATAAGGAGAGAAGTGGCGGGGGACACTGTTGCCAAAGGCATGGGGCTCCTGGCCTTCAGATCAGCACCCTTGAGCCCTTAGCCACATTGTGAGGCAGGTACGGCCCCAGGGCTGCCTCTCATGTCATTCTGATGAGCCCGAGGCACCTTTATAAAGCAGCTTTTCCACCTGGAGCCCAGACCTAGTCCACGGACCCCAGACGGAAGAGGCACCAACTCCTCCTCCTTAGCTGCCCATTACCACCCTCCACCCCTTTAACAAGGGCCTCTGACACCCCCATGATGACAGAATCCCAGACACTGTTGCCTCTACTGCCTCTTCCAGACAAAGAAGGCATGATCCTGCTGCACGTCGGCCTCCAGGAGCTTGCAGCTGGGGACCCTGTGCCCATCGTACGTGCCCCAAGTGGCCATGCCCTGACACTGGAGTCGTTCCTGCTGCAGCTTGCCACACACCCTGGACCCTGGGGCATCCACTTGCACATAGCAGAGCCCACAGCCCTTCGGCCATCCCTGGCCACGCTGGCCCGCCTTTCCACCCTTGGGCAACTTCCTTGGCCTGTATGGGTTGGGGCCACAGTCTCCCAGGGGAGTTTTGCAGTCCCTGGCCACGTGGCTGGCAAGGAGTTGCTTACAGCTGTAGCCGAGGTTTTCCCCCACGTGACAGTGGCACCGAGCTGGCCTGAGGAGGTGCTGGCCAGTGGCTATGGGGAACAGCTGCTGACAGATATGCTGGAGCTGTGCCAGGGCCTCTGGCAACCTGTGTCGTTCCAGCTGCAGGCCGGGCCGCTGGGCCAGAGCATGGCTGGAGTCGTGGCCAGGCTATTGGCAGCCTCACCCCGGGCCACCGTCACGGTGGAGCACAGCCCTGCAGGGGGCAGCTATGCGTCTGTGCGGACCGCGCTGCTGGCAGCCAGGGCCGTGGACAGAAGCCGGGTCTACTACAGGCTGCCCCAGAGTTACCGCCAAGACTTGCTGGCAGATGGCGGCAGAAACTGACTGCCCAGCGGCCTGCAGGGTTCCTGGGTCAAGGCTTCCCGTGGGGGAGGCAGGAAGAAATAAATGTCTCTGCCTTTCTCAATGCACTGCACACGTGTCCTTGGCAGGATGGAGTGAGGTGGCCACTGAAGGTGCCTAGAGGGTCTGGAGGCTGGGGGCCAGATCGTTTCGGTTGTCCAACAGGAACTGCTCACAGGCCTTAAAGGTGTTGTAGAACTCAGAGGAGAGGCCAACCACGTTGGTGGTCACATAGTTGATATAGGCTGGGGTGGCCTGGTTGTAGTAGGACACCTGCAGGACAAAAAGCCACACTCAGGGAAGCTGGGCTGGGGCGGGGGTGGGAACCCAGTGGACATGAGGCAGTGGGAGTCAGCCTTGCTTGCCTACTGGGAGGGCAGCAGCCAAGGTTTTAGAAGGCTCCATGACTGGCAGGACCCTCCCCTCAGGGTGCTGACAACCTTAGCTTCCCTCTGTCACCGTATACAGTACTGTCTTCCTGTGTCTCTCCTGCCAGCCAGGAGACTCTGGAAGACAGGGACTGGGTCTCCAGAGACCAACATGGAATCCTGTTTAAACGAAGGTGTGTTAGGACCTTAGGGACAAGGTAGAACTAAGCCCAGGGATCGTTCTGAGAAACTCATCGGTTAAGTGTATTACCTGGGCGAGTCTTCGGGTCCTCGCAGCTGTTGCGAGCCGAGGGGAGCTGCGGAACCCACCCTGCTCGCTCTCAGCCCCCGCCCCTTCCCCCACATAGTTGGATGGGCCCTGAGAATCATATAAAGCCTTCCTAGACAAGAAGGGCTACGTAAGTAAGTAATAAGATGAATTTTTAGATCGGAACGCAGGCTGCCTGCCCTCAGTGTCCAGAGCTTTGAACTTAGCTCTGCACAGATTAGATCTTAAGGCTCACTTTTAGCTTGACACTCATTGGCTCCCCCAAGCTGGAAGAGAGCCTGCTCAGGGGCAAGGGGTGGGGGCGCCAAGGGCTGGAATTGTGTGAGCAGGACAACACTGAGTTCTGTCTGTGAGTGTGGATTTGGGGTGCAACCACGTGAAAGGGGGAAGGAGACACAGCCTCACCTTGGTCAACTGGTCCCCCTTGCGCCAGAAGCAGAAACCTGAGCAGAGGGTCTCCCCACGCCTATACTCTGGCGTCTCACGGTGAGTGGGCAGCGTAACCGACCTTAGTGCAATGACATAGGGGTCCCTGGAGCGGAGGAAGGGCAGGGAAGGACACAGGAGAAGGTGAGGGCCTGTCTTGCCCAGGCCAAGCTCCAGATCCCCCGTCAGCACTGACACCAGAGCCTAAGGCACGTAAATGCTTAAAGGCCCAGCGGCTGGCTCGGGGCCAGGCTGGGGCGAGGGGGCGCCTGTGTGTGAGCACTACTGACTGCGCCAGAAGCCAGCGTGACCTCACTGTGGATTTTCCGGAAAAGCCCCTCCACTGCAGACACTCAGGAAGGAGCGGGGGGCTCTGGGGTTTCTATGCTCCATCTTTCCGTGCCTGTTTCTAGCAGAAGTGAGGCCGTCTGTCCCGGCATCCTCGCCGTGGAAAGCTGGCAGACTCGCCACCCTTCAGCCAACACGGGGATTTCAGAGGATGGAGGCCACGCAGGCACCATGTGAGAAATGCCCTTGCCACCCCAGGGACAGAGACTATCCTGTTTTAGAGCATGAGTGACCAGAGGGGAGGTGTGTTCCCTTGCCCCCCCCCCCATTTTACCCATAGTAAAACCATGGCAACCCAGAAAAGCCAAGCAGTACCTGGGGTCCCACAGCCAATAGGAAGTATAGCGTTGACTCTAGGCTGATGTCCCTTCCCTGGGGAGCCCTGCCCGCGTCCAACCCCAGCAGGCAGGCACCCACCCATTGTCACAAGGCTTCCTCCGGGAGGCCAGGATCACAAAGTCCTGGGGCTTGGCATCGCCGCCGAGGGCAGGGCTGATGACGTGGTAGATGGCATCGTCCTCATCCACCTGCTGCACTAGTTCCACGCTCCTGCAGGGAGGCCCACAGCTCAGAGCCCAAGGGTGTCACACCAGCTCCTTGTGTGAGAACAGGTCTGACCCCACCCCGCATGCCTCAGCCTCCCTGAGCAGATGCTTAGGAGACACTTCAGCCCCTCCACTGTTCAGCAGGGACCAGAGGAGAGCAGGAAGGCCTAGCCAAGGAGCACACACCTATGCACACACACACAGCACACATAGACACATACATAGGCAAATGATGCACACGCACAGACACAGGAACAAAGACATGCACACACACACACACACCTGCAGGCATACCTCCGTGCACGGATACATGGATAGACATCTACCATTCACACACAGACCCATGTGTGTCTGTACATGTCTGCGCAGATACACACACCCCACACAGAGCTTTAATGACTTCCTGGTTGTACTGAATATTTAGTGAGCACCTGCTGTATGCCACACACTCTAAGTGCTTCACACATACTACACACTTAATCCCATAACACCCGGGCAGCGAGTACTCTTAGTAGTGCCATTTCACAGAGAAAAGACTGAGAGTCGGGGAAATAACCTGCCCACAGCCACAGAGCTAATAGGGAAACAGGACTGGAATGTGCTCAGCTGCCAGGTGCCAGAGTTATGCCCTCAGGCCTGGGCACACCACACTCACATGCCTGTACACACCGAGGCTTTCACCAACACACGCACACACAGAGGCATCCGCACAGAGGTATGCATGACCATGTCCAGACGTGCTACCTTCGCCCCTGCTCTCCCACTCACCCTCAGAGGCTGCCTCAGGAGCAGGGTGTCTGTGGGCAGGGTGTGGGGAAGCAGTCAGGGGCTCTTTACCCTCAAGCCACTCCCCTACAATCTCATCAAGTATCAAGATCTGATCAGTCCTTCAAAGCCCACACCAGCCTACCTCCTCCAAGAAGCCTTCCTACCACATGTCCAACTGCCCCGCTCCTAGCATTCATCACCAAATAGCCTCTCAGGCTTCCTGCATGGCACTGCCAGTAGGCCTGGGGTCACCCAGACCAGGGCTTTTTAAAGCAGCACAATGCTTTTTGCAAAGAAATCTTAAGCAAAAAGCCTGTGTAAAAGCAGCTACAAGAGGACCTGCTCACTGTTGGGGGTAGGAGCGAGAAGGCCAATTTGTCCAAAATCAGATGACCTGCCACTGAATTTCCAAATGCACAGGTCCTCTTTATGGATAAACTCAGGAATATAGGCTCCTCGTAATAAGGCATCGGGGAAATAACCAAAGAAACCCCTGCCCCACCAAGTATTGGCATAACAGAAAATGACTTCAAAGGAATTTGAAAACACTAGTTTCAACTTAACATTCCCATATTAATCACTAAAATTTTGGGTATTTTCCTAAGAACATATTTGTCTTCCTTGACTAAATGCAAGAAGTTATTCATATGAAGAATCAGTAAATTTGAGGGACAAATGTGTGCATTGGAATAACATTTACATTCAGTCGTTTGCTACATTCAAAATTAATATATTTGTGTACATATCCATAAGAAATGGTAAACTTGGTAAATTCAGCAAACTGGCCATTAGTTGGCCTGAACCTAGGAGGGGCTCCCACCTACGATTTTAGCCTTCTAACTCCCACCCTTAGTTCCTAAAACTCCTTTGGGAGCGTAAAACTCCACAGAACACGGACTGAAAATAACTGATCTATCTCTGAGTACAAATCTATCACCCACCCCTCAAGTACCCATTTTAAGAGGAGAAAAACTAAGGCCCAGAAAGGAAGTGACCTGCCCAAGGTCACACAGCTAATTGGACCAGAAACAGCACAAGATCTGTTCAATTCCAATTCCAGACTGAGACCCCTCTCCCTGGAGGCTCAGAATACTCCTGACCCTGACCCTGACCCTGACCCCCACCTGACACATAACTACAGTCCCCCACCCCACCCCAGGCTAAAGGGGCTAAGCAAAATGAGAGCTGGCTCAGCAGAAGGACACCCGAGGGCCCACCTTCCCCACCAGGCCTGAGAAAGGACCCTGCCCCACCTGCGCCCTGGCCCTCACCGGTAGTGCTTGTCCCACTCAGGCCTCCGACGCAGGTCTGAAAGCAGCAGGAAGGCCTGGGCCGTGTCCACATGCACCAACATCTCCATGTGGAAGGAGAGGTACTTGTCATCCTCCAGCGTGTACAGGCGGATCTGCACGGGACAGAGGGCGGCCTCGTTCCTGCACCCTCTTCTCAGACTACGCTGGGTGTCGGGGTGGGTTGACCAGGATGCTGGAAGCTCATGGGTGGGGAAGGGGCTTGCTGCGGGCAAGAGTGGCGGAACTTGTCTTCCCTCTGTCCAAGCTTGGCCCCCGCATTCCCACAGTGACTCCTCTGGCCCCCGCATTCCTACAGTGACTCCTCTGGCCCCCACATTCCTACAGTGACTCACAGCAGAAGGAGCCGAGAGAGATGGAGGAAGCGGCTGGGCTGAGAGCAGCAGGGATGAGAGGGAAGCAAGAAGGTGGGAAGGCGAGAGAGAAGGATTTCGGGGTTCTCTGCTCCAGGCCCTGTGGGAGCAGGGGTTGGTTTCGTGATCTCATACCATGAGCAGTTTGCGAGCTTCTGCTGCTTGCAATTAGTCACCTTTGGTTGCTCAGAGGAGCAATGCTGCGTGGGATCAGCGACCTGGTTGACCTCTAAGGACAACACCCAGTTGTCCTTGGCCGCAAGCATCTTCAGGGAGGAGACGTTGTTGTAGCTCAGGTACACCTGGACAGGTCACACAGAGAAGCCTCACCTTCTTTCCTTCCTCGGGGCTCCGTGCCAAGCCCACGCTGGGGTCGGGGAGAGGAGCTTGCATCACGAAGGAAGGTGGGTGTTGGGCTTCAGGGAAGGAGGTCCAGGTTTGGCCAGACTTGCCCAATGACCCAGGACAAACTGCTCCTCCTCTGAGGGGCTCAGCTCCCTCCCGCCGAACAGGGACACAGGAAAGCCCTTCGCTAACTATACCAGTCTTGAGGCATTAGCATCCTGTCCCTTCCGGCCCACTGTGACAACAGGGGAAGGTTGGGGAGGGGGGCAGTGGGCCTGAGGACTCACCCCTCAGAGCAGAGGGCCTTACCTGATTGCTAGGGTCCCAGGGGACAGAGAGGGGCATCTCCTCCTGCTTACAGGACACAATGTACTTCCTGGGAGAGAGGGAAGGGGACAACCATGGCCCCTTGAGAGCCCATCTCTTTGAAGAGACTTCACTGCAGGCCTACTGTGTGCCAAGCCCTGTGCTCAGCCCAGCAGGTGGGAGAGACTCCTGTCTGGCCAGGGCGACTGGATGGCCACAGAGAACACAGCAGCAAGAACGTACCAAGTCAGCCCAAGGCAGGACGGGCCGGGGGTTAAGGGTATGGGTGAAGGCTCAGTGCCCCACACCCTTGCTGGGCTAAAGTGACTTCTTCACCCTTATGCCTCAGTGTCCTCATCTGTGAAACGAGATCGCCCCCGCCTCAGAGGGGTGCCATGAGGAGAACAGTGCTTGGCATATGGTAAAAGCTCCATAAATGCACACTTGTCTTATGAACAATGAACGGTGATGGTGACGCCTGGTGTGTCACAGCTCTTTCATGTTTGCAAAGTGCTTCCTCAGCAGAGTCATTCACACCTGCTTCTACATCTTGAGCCGTCACCGCTCCCCTCAGGACCGTCCGTCATCTGCCAAACGGGCCTCAGACTCAATGCAAGGAACATGAGGTTTAAAACTGGCCAGATCCGACCTCACTCTGCCGATCATTCCCGTCTGTGTGCCCACGGCCACCTAACCCTTCTGTCCTCGGTGTCCCTCTCTGTACAATGGGCCAGTCAAACCACTGTGGAATGAGGCTGCATGGATGTAAAGGGCCCAACAATACCCAGCACAGGGGCAGCACTGAAGCAAAGAGAGTTCCTGAGGCCTGGGGAGCAGGTGGATGGCCTTGAACCCTGTGTCCCCTTCCACCACCCGGCCCCAACTTGCCTGTCCAGGCGGATCTTCTTCCTGGCACTGGCCTCTCGGTACCGCCGCTCACCATCCTGGGGAGAGAAGCAGGGACAGACTGTGGGGCAGGCAGGACAAAGCAGCCTGTCCCCTGCCCCTATTCCTGACACCTGCTCCCCAAGGGCCCAAAGTGATCCGAGAGACCTCAAGTGGAGTTCAGGCCTCACTGGGGTGGCAGCCAGAGTCACAGCACTCTACCTGCACAGGAAAGTGCCAGGTCATCGAGCGCCAGCCCCAGGTCCTACTCAGACTCTCTGAGTGACTCCGGGAACACCACCTGCCCTTACAGTTTCCTCCTCCACAGAAGGGGATCCCTAAGGGTACTACTGTGCTAATAACACCCCTCATTTATTGAGCACTTACTGTGTACCAGGCAGTCTTCTAAAATGTTTTTCATGCAAAATTTCATCTAGGCCTCACAGCAACCCTATGAGTCTGGAACTCGTAGGATCCCCATTTTACAGAGGAGGAAACTGAGGCACCAAAAGGTTAAGTGGCTTGCCCAAGGTCACAAGAGTAGGAGTGGAGCCAGGATCAGAATCCTGATGGGCTCAGAGCCCCCCCTCTTAACCATTACTTCTCATGTCTCCCCAGCCATGAGCATGAAACGACAAAGGCCCAGAAGGACCTGAGGAACTGTGCAGCATACCACCCATCTGCTAGGCTCCCCACCCTCCACCCACCACCACTCTTGACTGCCCAGCACCCAGCTACCCAGTGAGGGGTTGGCACAGCCTTGTGAGGAGACAGGCAGGACAGGGACCTTCCCAGAGAGAGGGAACGGCCTCTCTAAGGTCACTCCCTGGCCCCCCCAGAGGCAAGCCGTGGCCTGGCCCACGAGAAAGTATTTGCTAAGGGACAGCCAATGAACCCAGGCCCCTCACTCTTGTCCCTCTGTTCCTTGTTCCGCTGTCACCATCGTCATAACACTCACTACCCCTGAGAGCCTGCAGGCCTTAGCCAGGCCCATGGTCAGCATCCCATAGACACCCCCACAGCCCCATCAAGCCAGGACTGCAGACAGGCTCGCTTTACAGATAGGGACCAAAAGCTTGCAGAGGGCACCTGCTGGAACATGACAGAGGCGGTTCCAACTCACATCTGACCCCAAAGCCAGTGCTCTTCCCAACTGCAGGCCTGTGAATGCCTGTTAACACCCAGCTATGAGCCAAGCCCACACACAGGGTCCGAATTCTTTCGGGCCCACCTGGCACAAGGGGCATCTCCGAGGGTCACACTGTGACACGTAGCACTGGCTGTACCCCAGTAGAGGGGCAGGGCTGGGCCTATTGCTCCTGGGGCCTGTCAAGGGTTGGCAGGCCCCACAACCTTGAGCAGAGAGGGAGCGGGGCTGGCGGTGAGTCAGGGTCCTGCCCTCACTCACCCCAGGCTGCGGCCGAATCCAGGGCAGCATCTGCGGCTGATCGTCTGCGTCCAGGACCACGAAGGTCATGAAGGCGCTGTTGATGTGCCGGCGGTGGGTCTCGGCCTCCTGGCGATAAGCCTCCACGCACACACCCACCTCCATGCTGAAGGGAAGGAGGGAGGCTCTCATGCTGGATAGACCTCCCTGAGGCCACGCCCCCTCCCCAACACACGCACACACCATGCACGTGCACACGCACACGCCCGTGCACGTGCACACGCACGCACTCCTGTAGTTCTTCCAGCAGCGGATCAGAGTTCCACCGGTAGAAAGCCCAGCAGGTGCTCTGTAAACATTCATCAGTGTTTACAGAGCACCTACTGCATGCCTGGCCCTGTGCCACTCACTGGGGACACAGAAAGGCATATGCCTGTCTGGTCCATGACCCTGTGGGCAAACAGCTGGGGGATGGGGCAACAAACATATGTATAAAATATGTAATGATAATACATTATGAAAATGTTATTAAAGGACATAAGCAGAGAAGTGGAGGTGCAAAACCTTACCAGAAAATGTGTTCATTATATGCACATTCACCAGCACTCTAACCGTCGTGATCCTGACAGCTCGGTGACTGCTGTTTCTGTGTATCTGACTGTCTTCATGAATTATAACATAGCAGCCACCACCATCCCCCTCATTTAAGAAGGTCTATGATCCCAGAATGTGGACCTTTCACAGATGGAGTTACCAAGACCTAGAAGAGGGCAGTAACTTGCCCAAGATCACACAGCAGTCAGGAAGAGAATCTTGACCAAAAACCAGCTCCAAGGTCAGGGCTTTTACCCTGCATAGTGGCACAGTGTGTGCGGGTCAGGCTGAGTAATGATGATGATGATGATGATGATGATGATGATGATAATGGCAGCAGGAGGAGAACCAGCAAATGGTAGCCCTTCACTGAACATTTTCTCTGGTATTCTACTAGTACACATCATTGAATTCTCACAACTATAAGATACCATTTTTTGGGGGGGGGGGGCGTGTATAATGCACACCCACATTTTTGGCCCAAATTTTCAGGGGAAAAAAAAATCTTTCATTTTAATTTTTTAATTCAAATTTTTATTTGTTTATATTTAGGTATTTGGTTTTTGTATTATAAAGAAATTTTAGCATTTACTCTTTAACATATTATCGTATAAGAAATTTTATGTAACAAATAATTACAAAACACAAGAACAGATACAAGGTACAAGAAATTTCATGTATAAAATTCTTTTATATAAAAAAATGAAAATTAATTAATTAATTAATTAATTATTGTATTCCAGGGTATTATTTTGCACGTGGATATCATTATTGACTTCTAGAGCTACACTTTTAAATCATAAGCATTAATAAAAAAACTAAAAACATTTATATAAATATGGAATTAGTACTACCCATGTATAATATGCATCCTTATTTTTCTCTCACAAATTTGGGCAAAAAGTGTGCATTATATATGGCAAAATATGGTAGTTGCTATGAGCCCCATTTTACAGGTGAAAGAACTGAGGCTCAGAGAGGTTAAATAACTTGCCCAAAGTTACACAGCTGGTAAAGAGTAAGCCAAACTTGAACCCAGACAAACTGCCCCCAGATCCTTTGCTGTTAACAACTACAATCTTTGAAATCATAAAAAATGATAGATATTCAAAGTAAGCTTTTCTGGTATCAGGATTCATTCCAAAGGTAAGAGCTCTGGGAACTAAGTGTTGTAGGAAAAGGGTGGGTAAGGGTTTGATAATGACAGAACACTGGCAGCAGGTGGCCCTGGGATCTGAGCATACACAGTGTGGCAGGCCCGGAGGCAGGAGCCCGGAGAGAGAGACACACACTGCACAGGTGGTACGATCCAAGACAGCAGGTAGCACAGGACTGGGGGAGCCCAGGGGAAGGAATATCAGAGCTGAATCCTGAGGATGGGGAAGGGACCCAGCAGCAGGGCAGGGTTTAGACCTCATCTGCAGGGTGAAGGGTGCCTGGTAGGTTTGTAATTGGGTCCCTTTTTGAGTCAGGAACAGCCCTCAGCACCAGGGGGTCCCGCTCCCACTCATCCCACCTCACCTATGCTTAAAGGCGTTGTTCACGATGGCCTTGAGCACCAGGCGGTCCCCAACCTGGGATGGGCCCCGGAAATGGAACATCTCAATGGCCTTCAGTGTAGGGTGGGCACGACACAGCCGGCTGGAGGAGGCCAGGGGTTGGGGGGACAGGAGAAATGGCCCTAGTGCTTTAGCCACTGACTTGAGCTTGCCTCCTTCCCCCTCCCCCATCCCTAGACCCCACATGCACCGCCCTCTGGCTCACCCACTCCTACCCAACCCAGTGACAGTTCTGCCCAGAGGAACAGAACTGAAATGCTAGTTCATAGCTTAGAATCCTGAGGTCTGTGTGCATGGCTGGAGAGCAGCTGAGTTTAAGGTGAGAGAAAAAAGCCTAGGGCAGAGTTTGGGGTAAATCTCTTCCCATTTTCCTTCCAACCTTTATACCTTAGCATCTGTTGTTCCTACTACCTGGAAGGGCTCCCCTTACCCAAAGCTACTTGTCATTCAAGGCCCAGCTGAAGTGTTCTTCCTCCAGGAAGCCTTCCCTGACTATCTGGGCTCTGATCTTCCTCTGAGGTCTTACTACACTCAGCCTGGGCTGCCCATAAGGGCATTGCTTGTGTGTTGTGTTCCACACATTAAACACCAACGAGGAGCCACTGGAGCTGGGTTCTAAAGGGTGAGGAAGGATTTGCATAAGGAGGGTGTGGGTTGGGAAGAGCACTTCTGGCAGAGAGAACAGTAAGTACAAAGTCATGGAGGCATGAAGAGTGTAAGTTAAGTGAATGTCAGTTATCATACTATATAAAAAAAAATGCTCCGGTAGTCAGGGTAGAATGAGCCCAGGACAGGCATAGAGGTTATAGAAGAAGGAAGGAATTATTCTCACCTCTATGGGGAAGGGAACAGTCAGAGACACTGGGAATGATGGGAAGGGGGAGGGGAAATGACTTGATTTGCGGAGAGTACAAGGAAAACGAAGAGAGCCGCAGGGCCAGGTCAAGGGGCTTGGCGTTTCCCAAGCAGGAGATGGGACCCACGGAGACCTTTTTAAGTTGAGGGGGAAATGGCCAGCTCACAGAAAATCACTGCTCTCTGATTTTCTGGGTCCGAATGTCCCAGGTGACCCTAACTGAACAGCCAAGCTTCTAAAGCTTTGAATGCCAATACCAAGCCTGGGTTTCTCCCCCAGAGGGAGGTGGCCAAGGGAAGGAGAGGAGAGAGGAGGAGAGGCAGAAACAGCACTATCTGCCCTCACCTGGCTGCAATGGTGGCCACGTTCTCCATCCAGGCCATGATCTGGCCCCCGAAGGTATTGCCCTGGTGATTGGCGTGAGGGGGCAGGACCAGCTCCACACTCTCCACTCGGGTCTTCTCAGCTGGCACCATGTGGCTGCAGTCTCTGTTCTCCAGATCTGACCAGGGAGGGCCGGAGGGAGGGAGCGGGAGGTGAGAAGTTTCCCAAGGGCAGACCTTGGGACCCACCACCAGCACCCCACCAGAATCGTTTATTCACTCAGTACTAAGTGTGCTTCACCTGGACGAGGAATGGGAGGAAACCTGATGAAACAGATGAGGCTGGCACAGAGCAGAGGACAGAACCCTAGCTTTGAGACAGGACACACCTGAATCTGAACCTCAGCTCCCCCAAGACAGGCTGTATGACCTTGGGCAAGTCAAGTAACCCCTCTGAACCTCAATTTCTTCACCTGTAAAGGGAGGATATCAAACCCAACCTGACAGGACTGTGAAAAGTGTGATCACGGTTCTGGAGTGCTTGGTGCACAATCTCAAAAAGGATAGTTCTCCCCTTCTCCTGCCTTGACATGCCCCATCCCTCGGGAGCAACGGCATTAGGATATCTTCATAGGAGAGACAAGACCCTGAGGGGTCAGGGAAGTAGACATTGACATGCCCACCCAACCCAAGGAGGTGTCATTCATCTCCCATCCCCCAAGGAGGAAGACCTCATCAGGGAGGGCACATCAAATAGGTGACATTTTGCTTGGTTTACAGGCTCCCAGAGATGCCAAAGGCCTAAGCCACAGTCTCGAGGTGGCACAGCAGGACAGTAACGGGGAGCAACCAGGCCTGGACTTAGCTGGAGCTGAGGGCAAGTAAGGGACAGTAGCAGATGAGGCCGGGCACTCGGCCAAGAGCCTGATTGCCAGGCTAGGGAATTTGGACTGACCCTTGGGCAGAAGGGCTGTCAGGACAGGACGAACTTAGGAGGGCTGCAGTGGGATGGATGGGCCTCAGTGGAGGTAGGAAGAGCTGGGCTTGCCCAGTCACACCCCCAGGCCCAGCATAAATAGGGTGCACCACTGCTTTCACTGGGGTTAGCTAGTTCCATCAGCTCCCTTCCCGACTCTGGGAATCTGAACTACCTTAGCCTTGTCCTAAAAATGCCTCCTTATGTTTCAAGGAAAACTCCACATCCTAATGTTCTGGAGATTGGTGAGCAAACCCAAGGTCACCCTGCTGGGCCTTTGCTCAACCTGTGTCCTCTGTCAGGAATATCTTTCTTTGTCTCTCCACCTGTCCACAGTAGATCTGCGTGTGCTGGAATAGAAAAATCTCCAAGCTGCACTTTTAAGAGAAAAGAAGCAAGATACAGAACAGTATGTACTGTATGTTCTTTTTTGGGTAAAAGTGGGGGGCTAAATAATACATAGCATGCTTAAATAGGCAGGGGATATTTCTGAAGATATGCCCCCAAATGAGTAATGACTGGTGCCCCTGTGGGGAGGGGGGCAGCTGGGTTCTGGGGTAAAAGCCTTGCTTTTTATTCTATCACTATCTCTATCTCCATGCCTATACCTACACCTGCACCTACTCCCATCTCTGTCTGTCTGTCTGTCTGTCATCATCTATCTGCTTTCACAAAACCCTGGCGTCTTCAAGATCAAGCTCAATACTACCTTCTTAAATACCTCGAATCCTAGAGACCCAAATGAATTTCGTGGATGTCAAAGCATTTTCCAAATGTCTTAATTCCATCCTCATGGCTGCTGGGAGCTGGGCAAGAGGCCCGTCTCAGGCGCTTACCATCCTGAATGGTGCAGTTGGCCAGGAGGTCCTTGATGGTGTCTGCGTAGACCAGCCGCAAGCGCCGGCGCTCAGCCGCCACGCTGTGCTCCGTCTTCTCCTCCTCCGTCCTGGGTGTGGTCTGCTTCAGCTTCACCTGGGGGCAGGGGGCAGGTGGGGATGTTCAGGACAGGTTCCCTGAAATTCTGAAAGAGCACCAGGGCCTGTCCCCCCCAGCTGCCATCTCATGCCTGGCATTGCTGATGGTTACAGGTCTTTGTCCTCATCTTCCTGTCTCCATGTTGACTAATACATCACATTCATCCTCCAAATGTCCCCAGTCCCCATATTTGGGCGAAAGCATGGCAGATGGGCAGAGGGGTTCCTGCAGTAGCTTAAAGGCAATGGTGAGCCCTGGAGAATCCTCACGTGAGATACACAGGGGGAGATGGGGAAAAGGAGAGAGGGAGGGTGCCTGGGGTCAGATCACAGTGCAGGGTGGGCCTTACGCTGAGGGCTGTGGATTCCCTGCCTTGTCCCTAACTCTCCTCTCTGCCAACCCCCAGCCCTGGTCCAAGCCTGCCATGACAGGCACCCAGGTGACCAAGCAGCATGGAGCAGCCAGGTGTAGCCACCTACCTTGGAGAGCTCCCGGTGGGCCACAAAAGTGGCCAAGGCCTTGCACACGCTCCACTGCTGCTCAGAGCACAGGTCCTCGGAGACCACCTGGATGCCCACCTGGAGGGGAAGAATAGGTGGAGGAGTGAGGACGGAAGAAATAGAGCTCACCAACCTGAGGCCCTAGTGAGACAGGAAGGCCCACCCCAGGCCTGGCCTCTGCTGTTTCTATATCACCTAATAAGCCTAGGAAGCTAGAGACTTGGAGTAGGTTCTGATTCCGCCCCTGGCTCCCTGGGAAACTTTGGGCAGTCACTTCCTTGCTCTGGGCATCAGTTTCCTCATCTATAAAATGGGAATGTTCATACCCATCCCCATAGGGCTATTGAGAGGACTAAAATGAGACCGTGTCTATAAAAGGGCTTACAGTAAGTAAAGTGTTGGCTAAATTGGAAGGACAGACATATGGGGAGTGTGTGAGGGGTACCTGGGCATTTATGGGGTGTCTAGAGGCACAGTCAGAACTCTGCTATCCCTGCCTCAGTGGACCCTCAGTAACCACTGGCCCAGCTGGGTGAAGTGGCCTGGGTGGGAAATAAGAGTCCCTTACAGAGCCCTGTTCATCACCAAAGAGTTTTTCAACAACCCTACAGCATGGAGGTGTGTGGGGCAGAACCATGGGAGCAGAACCAGGCTCTCATTCTGCAGGTAAGGAGACAGAGACTGTTGGAGGTAAGCTAAAGGACCGAAGCCCAGTGCTCCCCTTGCACCAGCCCCACTGCCTCCAGAGTCAGAAACTGTCTTCCCTGCATTTCTGCAACCACCTGGCTGCTGAAGAGAGGGTCTGAGGCTAGGTGTGAAGACCCAGAAGGCTGGAAGTCAAGTCCCACACTGGGATCTATGTGGCTTGGTAACCCAGGGCAAGTCCCTTCCCCTCCCTGGGCATCAATTTTTTCCTTCTGTGTTATGGGGTGTTGGACAGGAAGATCCTTAGGATCCCTCTAGTCAGCTGGTTCCGAACTCTGCTGCCTCAACCAGGGCTCTGTGAGTGTGGGTGCGCCTGGACTGGGGGCTGAGAATGAAGATGAGGTAGAAAACCCACCCAGTACCCACTTACCCCCAGGCAGTGCCCGCCCCACACACCTCCATGCTGGAGTTGAAGGCCCGGTTCACCTTGGCCTTGATATTCACCACTTGTCCAACACTGGGAGAGAAAAGCGGGAGGTGAGCCTTCCAAAGGGCACAGAGGGAGGGAGCAGGGGCCCCAGATACATGTGGGGCATCAGCTGTGAAGAACTAGCAGGAAAATGTCACAGCTTACAGAGCATATTCACATCTGGATGTTACTGAGTCCTCAAGGCAAACCAGGAAGACAGTGTTAGCACTCCCCTTACAGGAGGAGCCACTCCCCTGGCCCCTCTCCCCTGCTCCCCCCTGTCCAATGAGTGCTTGAGCTTCTTTATTTTTTTTTTTTTTGAGGTTCTTTTTTTATCTCAATCAACAGTCCCCTCCTCAGGGAAGCCCTCCCCCCTCGCTGGAGCCCTCTAAGTTTCACCCTCCTAACACTCCTTCCAGCACGTTGGCCTCTGTCTCCCTTACAATCCTTACGCTCCTCTGGGGCAAGGACCACCATGGATTCTTCAGGGCCTAGCACGGGGCACAGGGCAGGTCCTCCTGAATAATGCATTCCACAGTGCCTTAATTCAGTAGGGGCTGTGAGCAGAGGGGGGAAGGAAAATGAAAACATAGAAAGAATGCCTATCATGTGCCAGGCACCGTGCGCCAGCGCAGCTGAGCCTCCAAACAAGCTTGGCAGGTAGGTTTAGGAGAAAACTGAGCATCAGAGAGGGTAAGCCATTTGCCCAAGGTCACCCAGCTAAAAAGTGACAAAGTCAGAATTCTAGGCTGATTCTGTTGACTGCACTGGGCCCACTCTTTCCAGCTGCAGCCTGTCCCCCTGGAATGATTCCCACATCCAGATGAACAACGAGAATCCCTGGGAGAGCCACCTAGCCTGCCCTGTGCTGACTTGTTCATTTCTGAACACGTAGGGGACTCTCATTTTTAGGAGATGCATGGATGCACACTGACATGTGGAGGGATGAAGTATCATGATGTCTGCAACGTACTTGCAAATGCTTTAGAAAGAGAGAGAGAGGTTTATTTATCCATATCTAGATAAAGCACAGTTAGCAAAATTTTATTACTGAGTCTCAGTGATGGTGATCATTGTAGTATTCAACTTTTCCAGACTTTTGAAAGTTTTCATGATACAAAAAATTAGAATAAAAATTTCCATGATCCTCAAAGTAAAGATAAAAATTTATTTTCTGTAGTGTTATTAAAAAAAAAAAAAAGAAAGAAATCCATCATTCTCCCTCCTCCTCCCCTCTAGCTTCCCCCAAAGCCAAGCAGACCCCCATGCGGACTCCCAAGCTTCTCTTCTTCCTGACTGTCCTCCATCCCACAGCTCAGACTGGAACTCACTCCTTCCCCAGGGTCACTGCCCAGCTTCCTTGGGGGACCCCTCAAGCCCCTAGCTCCCCAACACCCCTCCAAGTGTTCACATTACAGAGAGGCAGCCCCCTTAAACAAATCTGACTCTGTTTAAGCCCCTCTCCAGAACCAATTTACTCTCAGGGGACAAAGGGACATGTTAAATGATGCCACAGTGATGCTAACAGCAAAACCCAGACGATGGAGAACTCTAAAAAGCAAATGACCATATTTCCCCAACAAATAAATTAAAATAGAAAGCGCGGGCAAAGGAGAGAGACAGATGGTGGGGAGAGAGTGTAGGGGGGAGGTATAGCAGCTATAGATTTTTTAAAAAAACTTAAGAGACACAGCAATCGATTGTAACCTTATTTACACCCTGAATTGAACAACAAAAATTATGAAGCAAAACCAAATAGAAACAAATTCATGATATCTGATGTTTGTGAGAATTACTGTTAATTTTGCTTAGGTATGGTAATGACCCTGAGGTTAAGTTTAAAAAGAGTTCTTACCCCTTAGAGATATTTTGAAATATTTTTAAATTGCAAAAGCAAAATCAAACAAAAAACCTTCCCCACTTTTCCTGGCCACCATCCATGCTCCAGGCCCCTTCCCATCCCGTCTCCCTTCCCAGGATCCTCTCCAGCTTTCCGTGCCACCCACACCCTCCTCTGCCGAGACTCACCTTCACTCTGCGGGGTTCTGCAGCAGGTGCATCCATCATGCATGCATCCCCCTACCAGCCCTCTCTATCCCTAGCTCCTCTGAGTGCCAAACCCGTGTTGGCAGCAGAGACTCAGAACAGCTCTGTTGTTCTTTAAAGTGTCTCTGCATGCAACACTGACAGTACTGGAGCCAGCTCAGACACCTCCTCTAGGAAGCACCCCTTGACTATCTTCTGTGGAGCTAACCCACCCTTAGAAAATGTAGTTCACTGGTTAAGAGCAGGGGCTGTGGGGCCAGACTGCCTGCCTGGCAGTATATCCTGTGTCCTCCGCTAGCTATATGACCTTACGCAAGTTACTTCACTTCCCTGTGCCTCAGTTTCTTCATCTGTAAATTGAGGCTACTAATAGCCAGGACCTCACAATGTTGTGCTGAAGATTAAATAAGTCAATGTATTAAAAAGGCATTCAAATAATGCATCAATATTGGTTCAGTAATTGTGACAAAGGTACCATATGAATGTAAAATTTGAATAGAGGATTTGGATATAGGGCATATGGGAGCTCTGTACTATCTACAACTCTTTTGTATTACTAAATCAAAAACCATTATAAAAGATATTTAGAAAAAGTATTACAAAGCAGCCATATGTCAGAGGTCATTATTAGCACAGAACTTACCCTTTGAAGTGAAATTAGGTTTCTACCTCTGCCTCCCTGAGGAATGGGAGCTGCTAGGGCACAGGGACTACGCTGCAGTTGACTCTACCACAAACCCAGCGTGGGCCCTGGTCTGCAGAAGGTGCAAGTAGTGATGATGACCGAATACATAAACACAGGACTGGCCAAACTTTATCCTTAACCTCAGCTCTCTGGGCTCTGGGGCAGTCCTGAATAAGCCCTTGGCACGCGGTGTCCCAGGCACTAATGACAAGTTTAGGAGCAGGCCCAGAGGCAAGAGCACATAGGCAGCCCCTACGGGGCTGGGCTGAGGGCCTAGCGTGCTCCCTGGGTCCCAGCAAAGCCCTGTGAAAACACAGCTCAACACTGAGTAGAAGAGCTTTCCAAGCAGTACAGACATTAACAAACAAACAAACAGACAAACAACAACAACAAACACACTGGGAGGTGGTGCACTCCTCATCCCTGAAGTTATGAATAGAAATTGAATGACTTCAGGCTTTGCCAAGGCACCTTACCTAGGGACCTCCCTGCAGTCCGGGGACCAGTGACCCCCACACAAGGTCCTAGCTCAAAAAGGCATTCACTGATTGAGCCTAATTCCTTCTGTTTTGCAGATAAGAAAACTGGGGCCCAGAGAAAGAGACTGACTTTCCCAAAGTCACACAGCACCCCATGAAGCTGCCTCAGCAATATCCAGCTCCGAACCTGAAGCAGCTTCCTGGCCTCAGCCTGGCCGAGGGAACCCATCTCACAGCGCCCAGCTGCAGGCCAGCTCCCAGCCCTCTGCTGTCCCAGAGACCCTGTGGAGGGGTCACTGCTCCCTGTGCAAAGGCCCTCGGTCAGTAATGCCAGGTTCCAGGCTGGAGGCAGGAGAGGGGCCTGAGCTCATGATGGGGAGCCCGGAAGGACGGAGAGGCAGGAGGGGCCACTTACCTAATGGTGTGCTCAAAATAGATATCATCCATGGAGGCCGTGACGCAGGGACAGCCGGCATGCCTCTCCGCTGGCATTGGGAGAAGAAAGCCATGCGTTAGCAGCCTCCCACGTCACACGGGCCTCTGATCAGATGGCAGAGCCCGGAGCTAAGGCCAACCCTGCCCACCTGCACCCCCGCCCTTCTTGACTTTACTTCACCATGGCTATGACGCCCTGCTTTCTATATCTGGATTTTGTCTGTCTAGTGTCTCTCCCTTCTATTCAACTGCAAGTTACTTGAGAGCAAGCATTTTTGCCTGCCTTGTTCATTATTGTGTCCCCAAAACGGTGCCTTGCACACAGTAAACACTCAATAAGTGGCTGTTGAATGAATGAATGATCATGCCATGCTTTTCTACTTCTGGGCCTTCTAGAGTACCTGCACCTTTGCCCAGTCAACTTCACCCACCTTTGTTTGCTTCGCTGAGTCATTCTTACCCTCAGGACTCTGCTCATGCCTTAGACCATGCCAGGGTCAGGGTCTCTGGTCTGTTCTCCCACAGCCCCAATGTCACCCCCATTTCTCACTCCCCATAAACCAGTGCTGAGCAGCTGTCAGGTCACCTGTCTGACCCTCCCTCCTAAAACTAAGAGCTCCCTGGGGGTTGGGGAACACTGGGACACCAAAAGGAATGACATGAGTTCAATTCAGCTCCACTCAACTCAACCCAGTGTAGACAGCTCTTTAAGGTGAACAGGATGATCTAAGCTCACAAGACTCTCAGGCCAGTCTTGGAGTAGTGACGTTTAAGGCCATGCTGTGACAGAGCAGGGACCTAAGGGCACTAAGCTGGGGGTTTTGAGGGAGAGGGTGAGCCAGAGCTGAGCATCAGTAGGACATTTCAGGCAGGTAAACCAGCATGAGCAAAGGCCAGGATGAGGGACAATTGTGGCACTCATGGGGACAGTGACCATCTTGGAAAATCAAGGCCTCCCTTCTGAGTATGTGGGGCCAGTGGGTGGAAGGATGGCTATGCCAAGCACAGTCTCACCGGACAGGCAAGCCGTGGTATCAATCCACTTGAGCAGCTGCCCCACACTCAGCTCGCCACGCTGGTTGGTGTGACAGGGCAGCACCAGCTGGCTCATCTGCACCTCTGTGGGGTTCCTGTACCCTTCACTGTCTGCCATGACACTGATGTCCTCTGCACGTGAGGCCGACTTCCGGGACTGGCGGTGGGAGAACACAGAGGCAAAGCCCTAGAGAACAGGTAAAGACAGAGAGGTCAGCTCACTGCAGGGTCCCCTGGGTCTGCCCATCCCTGAGACCTGAAGGCTGGAGGGAGAGCAGAGAGCGCTCCAGGGCCACCTCCCACCAGACCCCACCTCCAAGAGTAGTCACCACCCTCCAGCCCGAGGCTCAGACCCCAGCAGCAATCTGTATGTCAGCTTTTCCTTTCAGCCAAGGACTCCATGTTAGCATGACCTTGGGCCCAAAGGAGCGGGAAGGGAGAGAGGAACCCACGCAGAGAATTCCGTCCTGGCTTCAGTTTGTGAACAAGTTTTTTAAAGTTCTGCCTCAGGTTGACCCTCCGGTCTTAAAGATTCCCCTTTTCTGTGCAGGGAGGCCTACCGAGCCCTCTAGCCGTCAAGCCTGGGGATTTGTTCCCAATAATGTTTCAAGAAGCAGCTCCTATTTCATCCCCCAAGGGCCCCTTCCTCTTCACATGACACCTCTGTTGGGTGCTCACTTGTCTTTAGCACTTAGCCCTACTGACTGGAAGGGCTCTGGGCAGTCGCTGAGCAGCTGTGTGATCCAGGCCACGGTTGCTGCAGCAGCTGCCAGCTGGAGAACAAGCTGAGAAAATCCTCAAACTCATGAATTAGAGGTAGAGTTTCCACCCAGGGCCCAGCTTTTCTCAGTCCCCAGGCAGAAGAAGTGGCGAGCGCCTAGCAGTCCTTGGATGCGGTGGGATGGGGACGGGGGGCCATCCTGCCACCCCATCTCTCAGGCCCGCTCTCCCTAATCATACTGTGAACAGAGCTGGCTACTTTTGCACGTGTGAGAAAAACGGCAGGAAGGGCAAGCACATGAGTTCCAATTCTCATGGCCAGTGCCAATTGTGGTGACGATAGCAGTTGTCACCAGCATTTATATAGAACTTATTAAGTATCAAATACTCTTCTAAGCACTTCACAAGTACTATTTCAATTTTATACACACAACAAACCCCTGCAGTAGGTTCATTATTATCCTCAATTTACAGTTGAAGAAACGGAGGTCCATGCAGGTAGCAAAGCCCAGCTGTGACCCCAGAGGTCTGGCTGCAATCTGCGGTCCTACCCACCATATTACACTACCTGCAGGGCTTCTGGGGGATAAGATGGGAAGAAGGCCAGGGCTCTGGGCCTGAATTCAGCAGCAAAGAGTGCCAGGACCCGATGCTGACCCTGCCACCGCTGCAGATGGGGGCAGTGACAGCTCGGGGCAGTGACGGCCCTCATGCTGGAGGTCTATACTCCTTGGATAATCCCCCCTATGAGGCTCCCATAGCTCATTAATTAAACTCAAAACACATCAAGGTGATTTGTTCAAGGTCACTGACCCCTACATGGAAGAAGCAGCATTTGAACCAAGCCTGTCTGACCCAGAACAGCTTGTGGGTCCCCAGAAAGGAAGCTCATTCCCAAGAGGCCCTGCATACCAGGTACAGTGCTCGGCACCGAGGGGAGAGAAAGGAGGCAGCCGTCCCTGGAGCTCTCAGCCTGGCTGGAGGCCTGCGAGCTGCCAGGCTGCCAGGCTTGCAGGCTCCTGCAGGCATCTCACAGACTGCTGTGGTCCAAGCAGCAGGACTGTCACCATGGTAACCACTGCCACGGCATTTCCAGCCTGTTGTGCACTGGGGGCCTGCATGGATGTGAATGTGGGGAACTGCCTTTCTTTTTGTTTTGTTTTGCTTTGTTTTGTTTTTGCTTAGGTGGTTGCCTTTGTGGGTGTGGGATATGATAGAGCAGCGGTTCTCAACCTGTGGGTCGTGACCCCTTTGGAGGTCAAACGACCCTTTCACAGGGGTCGCCTAAGACCATCGGAAAACACACATCAGATATTTACATGACGATCCATAACAGTAGCAAAATTACAGTTATGAAGTAACCACGAAAATAATTTTATGGGGGTCACCACAACATGAGGAACTGTATTAAAGGGTCGCGGCATTAGGAAGGTTGAGAACCACTGTGGTAGAGGGAGGAGGTAGGCAAACCCCTCTCACAGCCAGGAGTTCTATACAGAACATTCCAAAAAGAAGCCCTGGAGAAAACTGGGGAAATACAGGAGCCAAGATGCAGAGGGTGCCATTCTGGGCATCCACACACAATGTCCCTGCTTTACAGGCACATTTTCCCAGCCACTACCTCACTGGATCCTCACAAGGAAGGCAGAGGAGATGGAGGATGGTAACAGCCCTAGACCTGAGTTCCAATCTTCTTTGCTTCTCACCTGGTCAAGCCCCACTCCCCCAGTCCCCTATTTCCGGTTTGTGAAAAGGAGTTCCGATCTTCCCAATGGACTCTACATGCCTGGAGGCAGGATCTTTGCCTTATTCATGCACCCATTTGTGCATTCACCGAGCCCCTCCTCTGTATGGCCCCAAGCCAAACACTGAGACCGCAAAGATGAATTGGGCCAATCCCTCTGAGAAACTCCCACTTTAATGCTTATGCCTAGAAAGGCCTGGCACGCAGTAGGACCTCATCAAAGGTTTATGCATGGCTGAGCAGAGACAGACTTAAATTCAAATCCTAGCCCTGTCCCTCAGGCACTGTGTAACCCTGAGCAAGTTCCTTCCCTCCTGAGCCTCAACTATCACTCATAAAGTGGGCAGGGACATGCCAGCCCTGGTTCCAGGACTCTGGGGTCTAACCCCGCAGGGCTCTGGCCTGCCCCGCTGAGATTTCCCATGAGGAAGCCAGGGAGCTCTGTCACCCTGTCAGACAGGCAACACTGAGCTCCTTCAAGCAGGCCTGAGCTCTAAGCCCCACTGGTTGTCCCCCAACTCTCCCCAAAGAGAGGAGCACATAGCCCATGGTCTGGAGCACTAGCAGAGGGAACGGAGCAGCACTGGTGGCCCAGGACACAGGCTCTCAGACTCCAACTCCTTCCTTGGCTCCAAGACAGTCTGCCCATGTCAGGCCAAGCCAGGCTTCCTACTCATCCCCAGGGGGCAGGCAGCCAGTTCGGGAGGCAGGGTCATGTGAGACCCAGGCAAGGTTTGGCCAATGGGGCCCCAGAACGAGGCCACTCCTCCCAGGGACAGTCACGGGGAGAATGTGGAGACCCTGGATGGAGTCAGGTTCTGGGGTAGCCAGCCAGGCTGGGCCAAGGCAGCTGACAGGGAAGGCAGCACCTACTACGAAGGTGCCCTCTCGGATGGCAGTGGTGCCAAGCTCTGGCCCCCGGCCACAGCAGAACTGGCCAGATTTGATAATCCTGGACTAGGCCTCAGATGACTACACCATGGCTCTGCGTCCTTCCTTCTGGGCCAGCCATGTCACAGACCTGCTGGTCAGAGCAGGAGAGGCCACTTTGCCCAATCCCTTCACAGCTGAGGCACATGGAGGGAAAGGCTGGCCCAGGGTCACACAGCCCGGGAGCCAGGATGAGCCCTCCTGGGCCAGAGCCCCTTCTAGGCAGTTTGACCATAGCCTCACATTAACAGACCCCACCTGGATTTCCTCCTTCCCCCAAAGAACCACGTCCTGGGGATCCAACCTCCTGAAACTCTGAGTCTACCCCACCACCCCAACACGTCCAGGCCCTCACAGTGCAGCTCATTGGATTATTTCCAAAGCCTGTCCATAGGCCTCTGGTCTCTCCACCTCCTTCCAGCCTCCACACAACACCAGAGGATCGCCACCCACTTGACGGCCATACACTGTGTTCTACCTGGCAGGGAGACCAGGTCCAGTCCCTATAACTTCTCTCACCCCGGGATTTTATTCTGTCCCTTATGATGATACTGACCTGTCTGAAGAGCAAGCCTATCCAGGCACCTCCCCTGCTCAAGACTCTTTAATGGCTCCCTACTGCTCTCAAGATCAAGGTCTACTCTGTAGCTCCTGCCACAACCCCCAGCAGCTGCTCTCCCAACTTGACCACATGCAGTTCCTCAGCATCATTCACATCCACCTTTGTCCCTCTGCCACATGGGTGCTGCTTCTGCCTAGGTTCCTGTCATCTGCCCAATCTTCCCGTAAGTCCTTCCTCTTCCTTCTTCAGGTTCCTCCATGCCTGTCTCTTCCCCAGGGAGCGTTAGGGCCTTCCGGCCCCAGCAGCCTTGCTTGTTCCCATCACAGCACTGACCAAGCTGTGCAGTCACTGTTTTCATAGACACCTCTCCCATGTGACAAGCATTCCCACAGGACAGGGATAGATTCAGGCCTGGCACAGAGCAAGTACCAAATAAACTCTTATGGTAGAGGCTAATGACAGGGGCCACCTTGGTGCTGAGACTTGAAGATGAGGAGTCTGAGGTGCAGAGAGGACATGAAGACAGCAGAAAGAAGTGGGACTGGTGGTGGCTCAGGTGACAGGAACAGCTGTGGCAAAGGGAAGCATGAGGTAAAAAGTACTAGGGACCTGTGCGAGTGGGGACAGAGGGAGACAGGCCAAGGAGTCCCCAGAAACCATGGAAGACTCCTAGAGAGGGGCCTGGCCTACAGTGAACAGTCAGAAAAGGAGGCCAGCCAGCAGAGATAATTTAGCGCCTGCAGGAACCATCAGGAACAGCAGGCCCAGAGCAGAGGTGCCCACCCGGCCTGGTGGGAACAGGCTTGAATGACCTCTCAACTAACATACTAGGACAGGCTTTGGCAGTTGGCCTGGCCTGGGTTCAAGTCCGATTCCACAGCTAAGACCTCAGGGCAAGCTTCTCGCTGCTCAGCTTCTATGGTCCTCAGTTTCCTCATCTGTAAAAATAGGGTCATACTATCTACCTCCAGGGGTCATCCTGAGGATGAAATTAAAAGAGATTAACTGTTTAAAGCTCCTAGCAAATTCCTATCATACGCTAACATTTGTTGAACACTTACTGCTAGCATTATAAAGCTGAGTTTAGGTTTCCTACAGAAATGTAGCTGCAAAAGGCCCAAACATAATTCACACTGGGCTTCAGGTAGCTTTTTCTCACCCACGAATTCACCAGCACCTCATGGTGTTGAGGTAAGACTATTAAGGGGCAAGACTGTTAGCCCGTTTGAGAGGTTCTCTGAGAATTCAAAAAGCCATCGATAGTGGAGCAGGAACTCGAGCCCAGGGTGTAAGAACACAAAGCCCATGTTACTCCCCCTCTCCCTGGCTGCTCTCCCAGGGGGTTGGGGACTAGAAGGTAGGCCCAAGGGGTCAGGGAAAAGTAGCCTTTGGCCCACCCTTGGAGCCCTTTCATAGGCCTAGTAGAACCAGACCACTCAGACGTGTTAGAGAGTTGCCTAAACTGATCCTCTGTCCCCACAAAGGTGGCCTCTCAGAGAGACCAGAATGGGCTCGCTGTGGTTTCCCCACCAGAATTTGTCAACATCCTAAACTCTCCTTCAGGCCTACTCACTACCTTCCTCCCCAAAAAGGCTCCGAGGTAGCCTGCACTTACACACACAGGACACACATGCACCAGAAGCTGAAATGCAAACCGAGTTATAAAACCAGATAAGGTGGGAGTGATTATGCTAGGAATTCAGCTACACAAAGATGCTGTCATAAAGAATTGCACTTGGTCTTGAGATTCCCAGCAGGCAAGCCCAAAAAGGGTGGCAGTGGGTACCAAAGAGGGAGCACTCATCCAAGAAGCCAGTCTGAGGGCTGAGAGAAGAACACTAGTGAGCTATTCCTTAGGCTTCTGATTGTCATACACCATCAGATCATATCTTCATTCTAGAGGGTAAATAATAGTCCCCAGTGCCCTATACAAATATCTCCATTTCACTTCTAGCTATGGGGTGTATTTGCACTTAACATTTTTCAAGGTTTTGGGTGGGAAAGGTAAAGAATTAAACCAATTCTTTTTTATTAAGCACCTCCTACATGTCACTTATTTGGTTAACATTTATTGAATACCTAGTATGTATCAACTTCTATACTAGGAGCTTTCAGATATATTATCTCAGTAATTCTCATATCTAACCCTGTGAGGCATTGTCATTCTACCCATTTTACTGATGAGCAAACTGAGGCTGAGAGCGGGTACATTGCTTCTGAGCACCTGCAAAGTGGTAGAGTTTAAGACACTCCTAGACTTACCAACCAAAGTCCACATTTAAATCTCTATAAATAGGCCTTGGGGATGGGGAAGATGGAAGAAATGCTTTCCATCTGAGACTCAGAGAGGGGAAGCAAACTATCCCAAATCACATAGCCAGTCAGTGATGGAGGAGAAAACAGAGGGCAGGGCCCTGAGTCTCCGTCTAAACCCCACTGCCTTGTGCAGGCTGATCAGGCAATGGGCTCTCCCTGTCTGACAGCCAGCTCTTGGCCTCTCCTACTATGGACACAGGGGGATGGGAGGGCCTCCAACCTTCTAAGCCTGCACTGCACACCAAATGTGGTGAGGAAGGGGGCTGGGATAGGACATAATTGAAACTCTGAGCTAGGGACAAGCCTGTATCAGTCCAGCTCCACCTCTCCTTTGGAAGGGGACCTTCATGGGGTAGGCTGACCAGATGTCCCATTTGAAACAGGACAGAAAACAACAGTACTGACCCATTTCAAATGGTACATAGGGTCAGCCTCGCTCACTGGGCTAAATTCAGGGTGTCAGTAGGCTGACTGGACACACCTTTTGAAACGGAACAGGGTGGTTTTCTGTCTGTTTAAAAAGGCACATCTGGTCAGCCTATCATGGGGGCATTTTCAGTTGAGTGTCTCCCTGTGAAGATGAATAATAATGGAACTTTTATCAGCCCATTATGCCCAGGAGGCCTTGGGCAAGTTATGTTACCTCTCTATACCTCAGTTTCTTCATCTGCCAAATGGGGCTAATAAAAGAACCTGGGTTATAAAACACAATGAACCCATTCGGATGGCTATAATCAAAATCAAGGAAAAAGAAGTGTTGATAAGGATGTGGAGAAAAAGAAAGCCTCATCTTGACTCATTATGTTATACAAGGGCTGGCCAGAAAAGTATCCAGCCATAAATGGCTTTACTTTTCATAGTACATGGCTGGATACTTTCCAGACAGCCCTCATATACCTAAAACCAAGATAATGTTGTATGCCAATTATACCACAATTTTAAAAAATTTAATTTAATTTAAAAAATAGGAATACTCATACATTGCTGGTGGGAATGTAAAATGCTTGAAAAATAATTGGATGGTTTCTAAAATAGTTGAACACAGAAATACCGTATGACTCAGCAATTCTATACCCAAAAGAAGTGGAAATAGGTACTAAAACAAGTACATGAACACACACGTTCATAGCAGCACTATTAACAATAGCCAAAAGATGGGAACATTGCAAAGCCCCGCCATCTGATAAATGGGTAAACAGATTGCAATATGCATATCTAAGGGAATACTAGACATAAAACAGAGCGAAGTAGCGATATACGCTAAAACATGGATGAACTCCAAAAACACTATGCTAAGTGAAACAAGCCAGACACAAACGGTCACATGCTGGATGGTTCCATTTATATAAAATATCCAGAACAGAGAAAGCCATGGAGACAGAAAGCAGATTGGTGGTTGCCAAGGCCTGGGAAAGGGAGGAACGGAAGCTGCTTTATAGGCAGGAGGTCTTACTTTGGATGGAAATATTTTGGAACTAGACAGAGGTGGTGGTTGTACAACATGGTGAATGTACTAAACGCCACTGAATTGTATACTTTAAAATGAGTCATTGTATGTTACATTTCACCTGGATGAACTTCTTTACTTCTTCAGAAAAACATTTTAAATACATATCAGGTAAGTATGCTAAATTAAGTTAAATTAAATGTAAAATGCCAACTACATTACAAAACAAGATGTTGGAAGCAAGATGTTTAGCATAGCACCTGGCATGTGGTAAAAATGGTAGGAAGCTTTTCTTATTAGTCCTTCAGGCCTCAGTTTCCTCATCTGCCAAATGGGGCATTTAGCTACAGCCTCCAAGACTCTTTCCAACCACGAAGGTCTTGGCTTCCAGGAGGACTTCCTCAGCGAGGCCTCCAAGGCTGGGCACAGAACTTCCAGTCCGGCCCACACCATGTGGCCTCAGCCTCCCAGGCTTCCTTCGGTTCCCCATACTCATGCCACCGCTCACCACAGGGCCTTTGCCCGTGTCATTGCCTCTGCCTGGAGCACTCTTTCTGCTCCTTTCCACCTCTATAATGCCTACTCATCCCTCATTTCTATTACCTCTTCCCCATCCTCATGCTCTGGGCACCATGCACCTTCCTCCTTCTGTAATGAATGACAGTGTTCATTCAATTGAGGGAGTATTTGGTTGACACCAGACCAGAAGATCCACCAGGCAGGAGCCCTCTTTCTCTACTCCTGGTGTCCACAGGGTCCAGCACAGAGCCTAGCTCGTTGTGGACCAAATGAATGAGTTTGCTCAGTGGGTCCCCGATTCCCACTAGTGTCACCCCATGTAGGTGGGGAGAACTCAGGCCATGAGGTCAAGAGAGGTTTCCCACTAGAGGCCCAGCTCCCACCCTTACCCCTTCACCCCATTCTAGAACAGAGAGCTTGAACATCACCTGCCTCCCTCCACCCCCAGGGGAAAAAATAACCTTGTCTGAAATCTGACACCTGCCCTCAGCGGGTCATGGGGGGTGGGGGCGGGGAACTTCCCCTGCCCCACAGAGGAGCCTGCCTTGGGCCAGAGCAGGTGGAGAGGGCATTTCCTGAATGCCTCCCATTCCTATCCCATCTAACCCATGGGCACATATTTGCTATGTTACCACTGGTAAGGTACACAAGGGACTGGAGCCCAGAGAAGCCCCAAGTCCTGTCCAAGGCCCCCCAAGCCGGGCTTAAGCGCAGGCCTCCTGCCTCTACCCACACGACAGCCCTTTCCTTCACTGGGAGCGTGAGGAGGACTTCAGAAATTGCTGACAACTGCCTGCTTTGCTTGTATGGCTGGGGAAACTGAGGCACGGGGTGGGTGGAGGCATTGGGGAACTGTCTGTCTAAGGACTTAAGTGAAAGGGCCTAGAGTCACGCAGACCTTGGGTAAGTTATTGAGAAACTGTGACAAATACCCCCACCCCATCTCATCTAAGAGTAGAGTGAGTATTAAAAGAGACCCCAAAACTGAAGGCAGCGGCTAGCTGTGAAGTGCTAGGGCGCATCATTTTGAGGAGGCTGGAGAGGATGGAGCAGTCGGGCTGGATGAGGATTTGTCTTTCCTAAACCACCACAGACTCCAGCAGCCTGCATTTGTCACCTTTGGGGAACTGGAAAGGTGGAGACGAGAGGCAGTGTGGGGCCATGGGTTCTGGAGCCAGCAGGCTGCATGCCAACCCCAGACCTCCCCTCAAACACAGGGGAGGGCGGGCAACTCGCCTCCCCTTCCATCCAGCTATTTATGTGTTCAATGACAACTGAGCCCCCACCCCAACCCGGCGTCCCAGGCCCATTTCCTCATCTGTAAAATGACATTAACGAGCACCTTGCAGAGTTGTCCTGAGGTGCAAAGGAGGGGACAAATGGAAAGGACTTTGTTAATTCCAAAGGTTCTGCCCCGCTTTCATTCTGGCACGTCCTGAGAGACTGAGCAGGGCCTGCCGGGGGCACAAGCCTGAGTGGGTCTCCATCCTCACAGAGCCAAGGTCTGGTTGGGAAGACAGCAGTGGAGCAGGGGGTGACCTAGGAGGGGCCCGCGTGGAGCCTGCACCACAAGGGACTGGTTGTGTGCAGCAGGCGGCTCAAGTTAGCCTCAGCCAATGCCCTCACAACCTCTTCTCTAGGTGGTCTGGGTGTGTCCCAGCAGTGTGCCCCATAACTAACGAGCCCCGGCTTCCTCGTTTACAACACTGAAAGGGTAGGTGTGCAAGTGAAATGGAGAACAATCTCTCTCCCTTGCTTAAGTATGTAATGTGTGCCAGGCTCTGTGCTACACATTTTCCATGCACGACCTCGTGTCATCGTCACACAGCCCTAATACTTAAATGCAAATTATTATTCCCACTTCATACATGAGAAAACAGAGGCTCAGGGAGGGGAAGGAACTTACACACACACACACACACACACACACACACACACACACACACACAGCTAATAAAGGGCAGAGTTGGGACTTGAACCAAGTCTATTTAATTCACAGGCTGAGGCTGCTTGGCCATAACTGCCTCTCTCATCTGACGGGCAGTGTAGCTGCTGCTGCATTTCAGGCATTCATGCCAGGCATGGCCCTTCCTCACCACACGTGCCGGCCTGGGACCTGTACAGGGCACTCCCCTCTCTGCCCACCCTCACATCCTCTGCAGGAGATGGTGATGCTCTCAGTACCTCCTCCCAGCACAGTCCAGAGTCAAGGCACTTGTCCTACTGCATGCTCAAGGCCCAGGAGCCTATAAGGTGGTCGCCACAAGAGAGGAAACTGCAAGCTCTTTGTGAGCTGAACACAGGACTTTGTAAACCCTCAACTCTCCGGAGTGCAGGGACACCTCCTGGTCAGCCGGATACACCCTTCTCGGGGGCAGGACCCCTCCGGTGGCTTCCAACATTAGCTTGCTCGCTCCGTTCTGACACAGAGCCTTCCGCCGAGAGCAGGCCTGCCTGTCAGAGTTCCGTTCCCTCCGCACAGTTGCCAGCTGCCTCCTTGGGGCTTCTTCCCTTGGGGCTATTTGCCACCTCCCATCCCCCTACCTCCAGCAGACCCCACAAAGAGGCAGGAGAGGGCTGAACACCGGCAGTCTGACCCTAAGTCCAATTGGCCCCATTCAGGGGAGCCACTGCGATAGCGCCCAGCCTGGAACCCACATACACAGGCAACACCCCCGTGCCGGAGTTCCTGGCAGTGGGGTGGGCCCTTCGGGCACGGTAAAAAACAGTCCCAGTCTCTCTCCTCACCAGAGTCCTTCTTCATGCCCTTCCTGCTACACAGCCAAGACTGCAGCCTGACACTGCCTCTGGGTCACCATGGCAACGGGGTGGCTAGGCGAAGGGTCAGGCCCGGCCATTCTGCCAACAACCTTGTTTACCCTTGGAGCTGGGCACACCAGCTACAGGCATCACCAGGCTCCTCCAGAAGGGCAAGGGAGAGGGAGAGGGACAAGAAGAGGGAAAGGGGGAGGGGAAGAGAGAGGTTACAGAGACAGAGAAAGAGGGAAAGAGAGGGAGGGAAAAGAGAAAGCAAGAATAGAAAATCCATGTAGTCAAAAAATAGAGGCTGGTAGGGAACAGAGCAAGTAGAGCAGAGAAGAATCTATCAGCCTCTCTCTCCCTCTGTCCTTCTCCCTCTCCCTCTCCCCAAAGAGAGAAGGGAAGTAGGAGAGGGGCCTCCTCTCACCCTCCCAGGCTGCACACATTCCTCAGGCCTGAGCTGCTCCTCTCAGTCCTGCAAGATTCTGGCCACAGCTGGGACTTCCTGCCCCAGGAAGCTGGCAGCACGTAGGTGGCCCCTTGGAGGCCCAGGCACTCCTCCAGCCCCTGCAGGGCCCTCCTGCTGAGGGATGGTATCCTCCCCCAACCCCTCCCCCCTCCCTGTGCTCAGGCAGTACCTCCAGGCTGACATCCTCTGCATCCCCCAAAGCCCCAGAGATCCCCTGCTCTCCCGCTGCCCAGGCCTGTAGTCCTCCTGTCTCCTTTCCCACTTGACCCAGCTTCCCCTCAAACAACTTTTCCCCTCACGCGTTCAAGAAGCCATTCCTAAGCTGAGCTAGATTGTGCTATCCACGAACACATTCCCTTACACTGTGTGAGGACTGGACCAGGCCTCAGAATGAGGCCTAGCACTGAGACACCCACCCACCAGGGGCTGCTTCTGAGGCCCAGAGTCACCGGACTAGGGGTGAGATGCAGGGCTGGCCAGGTCCATCTCCGGCAGGGGCTGCTGAATGAGCTGACAGGTGCATCACCGGCTCTCCACTGGGCAGTTCCCACACTCCTGCCTCAGTCTCAACCTCTCTGGTTGCAGAGATAGCTGTCCTAGTCCCACCCCACCCCCCACCCCCATGGGCCCTACACTGTCTCAGAGGAATCTGAGCCCATAAGAAAGTTCTGCTGAAGAAATGATGAGCAGGGCACAGAGAGAGAAGGTAAAAAACAGGAAGGCCGGGAGGCTGGTAGGAAGGCAGCAGCAAGGCCCAGAGGACAAGGCTATGCTGGAATCCGGGCCCCTCTCTCCCCCATCTCCCTGGATAACCTTAAACCATTTACGTAAGCCACCCTCAGCCTCACTTCCCACTTCTGAAAAATGGAAATAATAAGATCTTGAGAGGGTTCAATGAGATTCTATGTGCAAGGTGCTTAGAACAGGATCAGACCTTTCAAAAGTGCGTGAAAATGTCATGTTGTTAAAAAGCAAGGCTTTGTTGAATGACACAAGAATTCAAACCAAGCCAGGAAGAACCTACACAGGTCTGCAGGGATGAGAGACAGCCACCGTGACTGGCAGCCTTCGCAAAGCGATTGCCAAGCTTGAGGATAAAGCCCTCAGGGGGACAGACAGGATTGCTGCAGGGCAGCTCCCAGCAGTGGGGGGTGTCAGAGAGGCCTTTCAGCCCCATAATGGGGCAATCACTGCCAGGTGACCGTGCAGTCTGTCTAGTACCAGGGCTTCATTTCAGCCACGAATCAAGATGTTGAACAGGACAGGGACTGGCACTCCACAGAAGCCTCCCACAGATGTCCACACACAGTTTAAGCAGACTCAGAGACTGCTGGGCCCCGGAAAGGCTTAAGACGCCTCGTGAAGGAAATGGCTTCTTGGCATTGAAGGTGGTGATTACTAGAAACCAGCTCAGGTTCACTGAGAACAAGGCATTCCAGGAACAAGGGAAGCGATGACTGGGGCAAGAAGAGACACATGGTGCATATTTCCCTTGCACAGACCCAGAACGCTGTAAGTGCTCAGAAGACACGTGTTAAATTGAACCTGGGAGGTGTCTCCAGTGGACTGCCACATTTGTCTGCTTTGTTCAACATCTGATCACACGGCCTGAATGAAGACACATGCAGACAGTCATAGGTGGCCACCCGAAACGTTGTAACAAATAGAAAACCAAGCAGATGAACATAAACAAGACTCATGGTATCTGGCTGCATTTACCTTTTTCTGTCGCTTTGCTTTTAAGTTATATGCACACTGGGGTGGCTCTAGCTTAATGGTTGTTTATGAAATAACGACCACATGATTTCATCTGTCCGCAGCTCAACAGTGACAACTCCTGCTGTAACCAAACTGGCACCCAGTGGCTGCTGAAGGCTTCTGCTGTGGTGAGGGCTGGGGGTGTGTTCAAGGCAGGAAAGACTTAGTAGCAGGGAGGAGACAGTCTCCCGCTGAGGTACAGCTGGCAGCATGGGGCCAGCCCTGTGAAGGGGAGCAGAAGGACATGAGGGGCTGGGCCACATAGGGCCTGAGGGACAGGCCTCTGGCTCCAAACCTAAGGACTGGCTGAGTCAGAGGACAGGAAGGGTCGTAGTAAGGTGGAAAACCAAGACCAGACAGGGGTGGTGGACGAGGTCAGAAAGAGGCCAGTTCTGGCTGGGGATCAACACTGATCCTTTTGAAAACTCCTGTTCCTTCCTTCAAGGTGCTGGGAGTACAGCCTTGAACTAGACACAAACTCTTCTTACACGGACAGTCAACAAACAGATAAAGGAAGAAGATCATTTTAGAGAGTGAGAAGTGCTACAAGAAAGAAGAAAACCCAGCAATGTGATGAAGAGAGAAGGTGGCAGACAGGGAGGAACTAACTTAGGCTCTGGGTAATCAAGGGGGCTTCGTGGCCAAGATCGGAATGGATGGCAAGAAGCAGTGATTTTTCAAGGCTCTGAGGCCACTGGGTTCCAGGCAGGGAAACAGAGGAAACAAAGATCCTAAGCAGTCGGCTGGCCAGATGTCCCGTTTTAAACGGGACAGAAAACAATGGTCCTGTCTGGTTTCAAAGCATACATAGGGCTGGCCTACGGACAGCCTGAATTTAGCCCAGTGAGACTAGGCTGACCCTACGTACTGTTTGAAATGGGACAGTACTGTTGATTTCTGTTCCATTTAAAACAATGTGTCAGGTCAGCCTACCAAGGAAGGACAGGGACAAGCTTGGCTGCCAGAGGAACAGTAGGGTGACTAGGGTGGCTGGCACGTTCTCAGGGAGGGGCACACAACAGGAAATGCAGTTGAGGAAACAGACAGGACCCTTGCCTCCCCAGGCCTTGTTGGTCCCAGGGGAGCTTGGATTGTACTCCTTGTGCGATGGGAAGGACTCGGGGCTGTAAGTGGGGAGGGAGGTAACTTGGCCTGTATTTTAAGATCACTCTGCTGGGGGTTCCCTGGTGGTGTAGTGGCTAGGCTTCTGTGTTCTCAACGCCACAGCCTGGGTTCAATTTCCAACCAGGAAACTACCAAAAAAAAAAAAAAAATCACTCTGCTATTGTGTGGTAGTGGGTTCTGGGGTGAGAGAAGAAGCAAGGAGACTCCTCAGTGGTCTGCTGAACCCCCGGGAGAGATGGTGGAGCTTGGGCTGGGCTAGCAACACTGGAGACCAGAGAGGTGATGGCCACAGGGAGCATTAGGGTAGGGGAGCCAGCACGACTTGCCGATGGATTCCACTTGTGAGAATGAGAGAAAGGGGGGATGCAGGGAGGACCCGGGCTGTAGACAAATGGCTGGTGGATGGTGGTGCTGGTTACTGAGCTGGGGGATACCAGGGAGAAATAAGTAGGGGGTGGAATCAAGAATTTTTGAGATCCTATTAAACAAAGATGTCAAGGAGGCAACTGAATGTTCAAGTTGAGAGCTCACTGGAGTAGAGGTGGTACCTGGAGACATGAGAATAAGTATAACAGCACACCTGGGATCACTCAAATATGGCTGCCAATCCTTAGTTCCTCTAGGACAGGTCAAGTCTAATCCTCTTCCCTTGAATCTGTGTCACCACTCATAGCGACATTTCAACTGGCACTTCTGAGACTAGATCATGAGAAGCCTGTTACCTTCCACCAAGCCTCTTGGAAGTCTTGCTCTGGTGGAGCAGCTGCCAGGTGGGAAGTCTGACCACCTTGAGACCATCATATGGAAAAGGTTCCACGTGGGTGCTGGGAATGACAGTCCCAGCTAGCCTAACCTCCTGCCCTGCCAACCGCCCAGGTACCAGTGACACCATCTTGGACACCATCCCTAGCAGCCTGTCTGCCAGCTCAATACCACCAGGTAACCTCCATGAACGCCACGTAAAGCGGAAGAGTCACCCAGCCAAGCTCTGCCCAAACTGCTGACCCACAAAATCTCAAGACATTACAAAATGGTTGTTTTAAGTCCTAAGTTTGGGAGTCGTTTGTCAGACAGCCACAGAAACTAGGACAGACATCATCTAAGGACAGGCCAAGAGGCAAAGAGCTGTTTGGAGGTTGGGTGGGAGGAGGAACCTGCAAAGGACTGAGAAGGTGCGATGGGTAAGAGGGGAGGGGCGCCAGGGGAGGGCAGGGCACCTGCTGGCCCAGCATCTAGGGAATTCCAGGCAGATGGGGAGAGAAGCTATAAGGCAGCAGGAGGAAGGGTGGAGAGAGAGAGACGAGTCCAGTTGGAGTGGATCAGGGAAAGCAGAAAATATAAAGGAGTGAAAGCAGGGACCACAGAAAACTCTTTCAGAGATTTTTGTGGGAAAGGGGAGCAAAGAAACAAGAGATGAGGGGCAAGGGGAAAAGGGGACAGGCAAGAGGTGTTGTTTGCCTAGAGGCTGGGAGGGATTAGAGCTCATTTGTCTGCTAATGGGACAGAGCCAGTAGGCAAGGGGTCCCCCTGAGCCGGAGAGCTGCTATAGCACAGAAGATGCCAAAGAATTGCCCCCCAGCAGAAACTTGAAGATTCCCTTTCTAGAAATTGATGGCTGCCATTTATTGTGCACTTACTGTGTGCCAGGCCTCGTCTTTGGGGCTTCTTTAATTCTCAACTCTACCCTGAAGCAGGAGTTCTCATTTTACAGTTGAGGAAAAGAAAACTCAGACAGAGAACATGGAAACATGCATCCAAGGACACATGGCCAGCAAAAAGCAGAGGGGAGATTAAACTTGGGTTCTCTGACTCCAGAGCCTGGTGGGGGTCCTGCTGGGGAGACCCAATCACCAGCCAATGGGACTTCTACAACAGAGCCTGGTACTTTGGAGACCCCCTGTGGGTTGCCTCCGGCTCTCCTGCCTTCTGGTGATATGAGGAAGAGCTGGAGGAGGAGTGGTTTCTGACCAGTCCCTTCCACCTGGGCTGTGGGGATGTCAGCACCCCCACCATGACCCACCCTGTGCCCTATCCACAGGGCTGAGCAGGCTCAGGAGTCCCTACCAGCCTCCCGACCTAGCTGAGAACCAGTTTGCACAGTGAGACACACCTTTTCTTAACCTGGCTGCCCAGAAGTTCTCCTTTTATCTTCAAAAGCAAGGTGTGGTGGGTGGGGACCAGGTAAGCTCAGAGTGCCAGGAGGCCTTCAGGGTAGAGGTGGAGGGATGCTGGGAAGCAATGCTGTGCCTGCCCGTTCCCACTCCCCTCAAGGGAGGGTCCCTCCCCTCGCCGCAGAGTCATTTAATCCTTGGACCCCTTCTCTCCAGGCCCCTCTTTCCCATGTACCCCATTATTCTCAAGGCCTATAGGTAAGCCATTCAGTCTTTTAAAACTCATCTTCTTTGTGTAAATGCCAGCACAGAGCTAACATACTTGGCACAAAGCAGGCTCAAGTGACAGGAACCATTATTACTCCTCAGTTACCGTCTTACAGGTGAGAAAACAGGCTGGGAAAGGGGTAGCCACTACCACTAGTCAAGAGCCAGCAGGAGTCTTCTGAATCCAGACCGTCATCTGTCCCTTCCACAGCTCACGGGGGCCAGATCCCCAGAGAAGGAGGAGAGGAGTGGGCTCTCTCTACACCCTCCCTAAGGAATCAAAAGCAAGTTGAGACCCATGGGGTTCAGCTCAGCCCTGGAGTGTGCTGGAGACCTCAAACCGCTTTAGGAAGGCCCAAGGGCCACTCCCTTCTGACCTGTGACTTCTGGGCCTGGGAGCAGGGCCACACCTGGCTGGCCACCCTCCCGGAGAGGACTGGAGCCTACTCCAGAGGTCACAAATAGTACAATGTGAACGAATGGAGCGATCTGGGGTTTGGCACCGCCACCCACAGCAAGCATCCCATCCTGAATGACAGGCCACAGGGAGCTGCTGCCAGCCAGCCTGCAGACTCCGGACTTCTGAACAGACAAGGTAAAGCACGTACATGCACTTCCTAGACTGTAAAGTGGGTGACAAGAAACGCCTTGAGGACAGGGCCAGGTCCTGAGTCTCTGTAGAGTACCAGCACCTCACTACAATTTTTTTTCCAGCTTTGAGATATGATTGACAAAAATTGTTTAGGTTGCACGAGGTGATGTTTTGATACACACACACATTGTGAAATGATGCCCACAATCAAGAGATGCTTAATATTTAATGTCTGATTTGCTGAGGTCAAATTATTATTATTAAAGAGGCCCCAAGCAGGAGGTACATATTACATAGAGAAGGGAGCCAGGGCGAGAGATTCCTCAGGGGGTCAGTGCCAAACTCTCTCCCCATTCCTTATGGAATGGGCTCTTGCCCACATCTCATACATGGGTGCTTCCACCTGGACCCTGCTTCCTAACCAGGAAAAGCCTTCAAGGCTCCCCCATCACTCCTTTGGGGAGCACCTCTGGGCTCCCCTCTGCACAGCCTGGTCACACTGTGCTGTTCCTCTATCTCCCCATCAGCTTGGGGGCACTTGAGGACAGGTACAGTCTGACTCATCCTTGTGTCCCCAAAGCACCGGACTCCGGTCCTTTCCTTCACTGCCCTAATACCACCTCTTACCGAAGAGGAAGCTGCTCCTGGAGAATGGCAGGAGCAGGCAGGCCCACAGCCAGGGGGCTGGCAGAGAACCCAGCCACCAGCACCATCTGTCCCTGGAGCCACAGGACAGAGCAGGCACAAGGCAGCAGTGTCAGGTTCTAGCTCAGCCAGGTCGACCCAGGACAAGGAGAGGAGCCACAGCTCTAGCGACCCTGCCCAGCTGCAGCTTGGGGTCAGACGAGACTAGGAATTCTCCGATTCCCAGTCAGGGAACTACCCCCCGCCCCCCACCAAAAACAAAACAAAAAAGACTGGGAATTCTCTAACTATAATAGTTGAAAGCAGCTCAATGCCAGGGCCTTGGTTTTCTTGTCTGTAAAGTCACATGAATACCAGCAGCCTGGCAGAGCTGCTGGGACGTTTAAATATGCCTGACACTTAGCAGGTACTCCTAACTTTTACCATCTCATCCTACCAACCAAGCCTGTCGTGGCCCCATTGAGGAAACCGAAGTCTAGATGAAATGTAAAGAAAAGAACTAATATTCACCATGGCCAATTATGTGCCAAGTTCTACATTCCTCCAAAGTCTTTCATCTCGCCAATGATACAGCAAGATCTGCAGGAACAATCCTGGTTCACAGATGAGGAAACTGAGGCCTCGACGGGTACAGTGAGTTAGTATCTCCAAGGCAGGTCCCTGGACACTTGCACTGTGGGGCAGAGTGGTAAATGGCCATTCAGAGGTGCCAGGGATGCCAGCTCGGCCCCGCCTGGATCTGCCCTGTCAGTGTGTGAAGGTGGGCGAAAGAGGCTGGGAGGGGGTGGGTCTAAATAGGACAGACAGTAAGACCATGTTCTGGGTACACAGCGGCTCCAGATGCCTCCCTGGTCAAGACAGGGGCTGGAAGAGGGTCCCAGCCTTGTAGGCAGAGGCTCTGAGCACCCCGACAGCTGTACAAACTCAGGCGAATCATTTTACTTCTCCATGCCTGTACTCAGGGTGGGGGGAGGGGGGGCTGCTGACCTACTGCCCACCTCCCTATTATGAGGGTTCAGGGTGGGTGGGAAGCCAGCGGGGGCTTCAGGGCACTGCTCCTGGACACTCAGAGAACTGTGATGATGTGCTTTCCTGGGTTGCTGAGCTCAGTGTACAGGGACTGTGTGCCTTGGCACCAAGTCTGGAGAACCAGAGAGTCCTCAAAGAGTGCACCGTCTGGTGGACAGGACAATACAACCCACCACATTCCAAAGTCCAAACCCTGCCTACAGGCTCACACCCCCAGCCTGCGGCCCGTGGCAGCCACATCTCGGCCCCTTTCAGCTGCTCTGCCCTCCCTCACTCCCCTCCAAGCCACACTGGCCTCCACGCAGCAGCTCGCACGCACCAAGCTCCCCGCACCTTGGAGCCTGCAAATGAACGCTGTGCCCTCTGCCTGGAATGCTCTTCGCCCAGCTCCTCCCGGGCTGCCTCCGTCTCCGCTGCTAGGTTTCTGCGCAGCCGTCACCCGCTCAGAGAGCTCTCCCCGACGTCTCTCATTATCCCCTGACAGTTCTCTGTTGTCCAGCTAGCCTGAGTTTAATCTCAGCAGTGCCGCTTCCCAGCTGTGTGACCTTGGGCAAGTTACTTAACCTCTCTGTCTCATCCTTAATACAGCACAATATCATATCTACTTCCTCGAGTTGTTGTAAGGAATCGCAGCTCATGCATGGCTGCACGTAGCCAGCCCTTCCGAGCTCCTCACACTCCCATCATGACCGGTAACGGCACTCAGCATGGACTTTCCTTACAGACGCGCGTTTCTTTGACTAGCTTTTCGCTGGGTCTCCCTCCTTAGCTGTCAGCTCCACACAACAGCCTGGGTTCATCACAGGGTACTCAACCCCTGACACATGTTAATCCCTGTGGAGGGAACAACTGAAGTCAGGACAAAATCATAAGGAAACGCCATTAATTCTGGGAGCAGGCAGGATGGGAAATTGGAAGGGGGAATAATGGCTGAGCCAGGCTTTGAAGGATACAGAAGAGTCCTCCAGGACAGACTAAGAACACTTAGGGTGTTTGCCTATAGCTGGGGTGGGTCCACATGTGGCTCCTAGATAGGCCGAAGCGAAGTGTCCAAGTCTTACCTCTTCCTCTAGGAAGCCTTCCGGGACCACTTCCAGGCGCCCATTGTTACTCATTCATCCAGTAGTCTTTGAACTCCTACTATGATGGGCACGTCATTTTATGTCTATGGGTCTCCCCTCCACTGTCACACAGTGGGGTCCCCAAGGCAGATGGCCTCTGCCTTCCACTGTCAGGACCAACCTCAAGGTGATGCACAAATCCTTCACAAACATCCAGACCTTGAAGATGTCAAGGCTGGTGGGAACCTCAGGGACATCCAGAGAGGGGGAGCACCCGGCCCAATGCTGCATGTGAGCAATGGGGTGAAGATAAAATTCTAATCCAGGGTGACCAAACGTTGTGCCCTGACCTCCCCGCACTCAGAAGTAGATCCCTAATGAGGCTGGGGTGAGCAGAAGCACCTCTAGCTGTCCTTGGGTTCAAGGTGAAGCAGTGGGTCACCGCAGGGGGTGGTGAGCAGCACGTCGGTGGGTACATGAGCACGTGCACAGACGCTCATGCTGTTTCCGATCTTCCACAACCCCATTGGCAGCACTACCTGGGCACAGGGCTTCTCAGAGGAACTGGGACAAACAGTCCCATCCTCATTTCCATAGTAACAAAGTTCCTGGACCCCACTGGGAGCTGACCTGGACCGGACCAGAATCCACACTGAGCAGAGATACCCAGCCTCCCAGCGTCCCACTAGTATGCCAGTGGTTCTCTGCCAGCCCAGGGGTATGGGACTCAGTGCCCGAAACAGACTGACCCTCGGATGGCAGAAGGAGAAAGGTCTCCACTCACACAGACAGGACAAGAGGACCTGTCCAGCACCACCGGCGGGCAGGCACGCAGAGCTCCTGCAGCACCCTGCCCCAGCTTCGCAGCAGACCACCAGCTCGTTCACTCACCCACCCACTCACTCACTCTCACAGGCAGAGTGCTTGCTGGGTACCCAGTGGTGGGTAAGAGCCTGAACACTGCGACTCCAAAACAGCCACTGTCTGCAGAACTGCAGGAGACCTCCAAACCTGTGACACGGGGCTCGGGGCTATCTGAGTCCCCGCTTCTACTCCCGGTTTAACCTGAGGCTTTCTAGTCCCCAGTGAAGGGAGTGGGATGGGGCTTTTTGGTTTGCTTGCTGTTCATTAAAAATAGCTTTGGTAACAACCCGGAAAATAGTCCTCAACCCTCCTGGAGTCCTCAGGAACTCAGGAATCCAGGAGGGAACGAGGGGAGTCCAAGAGACCCACGTTGGACTGCTCATGACAGGGCAATAAGTGCCTGGCGGTGAAGAGATGAAGCAGGGTGGCATTCTAGACAGAGGAGCTGGGAGGGACAAGTTGAAAGGGAGCACAAGGAGACCTGCCATGCAAGAAGCAGTCCAAAGGCCACAATCCAGGCCAGAGTGTTCCCAGCCGGCACAAGGTAAATGGTGTCACCTTCTATGCCCCACACCCTCCTCCACTCCCACACTCGGTGGGGAGAAGGGGACAGCATGGGGAAGCACAACGCCAGCTGGGCTCCAAGTCAGGACATGTGGGTTGAAATCTCTGGACTTTCATCTGGCTGAGCCTCAGTTTCCCTAAGAGCTCAAACTCTGTAGCTGGACTGCCTGAATTCAAACTTCAGCTCTGCCACTTTATACCAGTGTGATCCTGGGAAGTCACTCGACCTCTGTGAACCTCTGTTTCCTGATTTGGGCTATGGGGCTGATAACTCTACCCGCCCCACAGAGAGCTGAATGGGTTAATATATGTATGCTTGGTCTTGGGACCCAGTGTGGTGCCAACGCTATGTAACGATTTGCACTCTAAAAAGGTATCATTATCTCTGTAAAATGGCGCATGTGGTATGTCCCTCCCCCACTGCCTTCTCCCCAGTTACTGATACGGATCAATGTGAAAAGAGTCACGAAGGATTAAAGATGAGAGGCACAAGAGAAGACACAGACAGCCCGACCCAACTGGAAGATGCTCTCTGCTCTGACCTCAGGAAACAGGAGCAAGGTGGCCTGCGCCCAGAGCCCACCCTTGGCCTTGCTGCCAAGCTGCCTGTGCCCATTCATTCATTCCTTAAGCATTCCCTGGGGCTCGTCCATGCCCACTGCTGTGCTGGACACACTGAGAGCAGCCTCAGGGAACTCACTGGCCAGTGGAAGAGACGGACATGCATGTCCACCACATGAGAAGGACAGAACACCAGAGAGAGGTTCCCTGCGCTGAGAGAAATCTGGGAGGGCTTTCCAGAAGAGGTAGATCTCAGCGGGTAACTGAGGGCTCAGAAGTACCTTTCCAGGGACACAAGTTAGCAGTGAGCCAGGGGAGGCTGGGGGTCACTCCAGCAGAAAGCACAACGTGTCCAACAGCACGGAGGCGAGAACAAAGGTGGTACACGGAGGCAGTGACAAGCAGTGCCAGATGGCTGCCATACTGGACGCATAGGGATGGGCAGGTGGGATGAGGAGGGAGAGGTAGGCAGGGGGTAGATAACCAAAACCCTTTCGTATCAAGTAGGGGATGTGAAGGTTATCCTGGCGACGGCCACCTGAGCAGGCGAGGAACAATCGCAGTTACCTTTCGAAGCGTTCCTCCAGTGACCGGCAGGTTGGAGGGGGCTGCACGAGGGGCGGGAGAACCAGGGAGAAGGCGCACTCGGTCTGAGCTGAGTGCAGTCGGACAGATGGGCGGAGCGGACGGACAAGAGATTTCTTTATTTGCCCCTTTTATAAAGGCTTTTGCCACAAACATCCTCGGAGGGCATGCACTCTACGCCAGCACAACCTCTGTCACCCTGTCCTCAACCCTTCTTTGTTCGCCAGATGGAAAGCCCACTGGGCACTTGGGTCTGCGTCCTGACTCAGCATCTAATCTCTGCTCCAAAGTCCCCGTTACGAGACTCCAGGGAAAAGTTCTCTACAAGGTCACCTTGCAGGACACGTTTCCACAGCCCTCACTTGTTCCCTTGCTTGCTCTCCCTAGGAGGTCACCGTCCCTAAGAATCCCCAGCTTCCTCCTGGCACACTCATAAGCACATCCCAAACCCTGTGCTGTCTATAAGTTCTGTGGCCTTTGAGCTCTGAACTCTGAGAATTAAACACCACACAGGCACGGAGCTCAAACGCCCTGGCAGAAACACCCACAACCTCAGAGAGAGATACACGCCAGTGGAATAGAATTCCAGACAAAAAACCAACAACAACGAAGCCTTCAGGACGTGATTTACTCGACACAGCCCACCCTTGGGGAGCTAATGCCCCTGGGGCTAGTTTGGGGATTGTCGCGTATAAATAAACCAGCCCAGGGGTCTTGCAATTTCTCCTTCCAAAACCAGAGTTAGAAAACAGCCTGTGGAAAATAAGAGCGGAGATGCAGAACTTCTGACTTTAAATGGAAACTTCAGTTCCCTTGAGGGATCTCCAGCCTCTAGTCCCCTCCCCTTTCCTTCCAATCCCTCCATACCCTTCGCAGGTGGTTTCCAACATTCTGCATCATGGTGGCTGCGACCCCACTAGCTGGTCGCCCAGTGGCAGCAGCCGCCTCGGCCTCCAGGAGACGTGTGTCACCAGAGCAACAGCCAGGCTCCAGTTCCATATGAAGCCTGTCCCTCCTCCTGCTCCTCCTCCCGAGCTCCCGCCCCTGCCGAGCCCAGGTCCCAGCCGTCACTCAGACTGCCCTCTGCCCCCCTTCTCCTGGAGCCCCTACTCAGCAGGCTTCTGTGCCCGCCTGGTGGAGAGGAAGGAGAGAGGATGCCAGCTGGGCTGCAGCCACATCGGGGGGCCCTGGACCCGCCCACTGGGCAGCTAGCCGGACACTCACTCAGTTTCCAGCCACAGCCAAACTTAGTCACCCCCACTTTCAGCCCCTGACATCCTCCCCACAGGGTCTTCTGGGGTCGCTCTCAGGGGCTCCATCCAGGAAGACTGGCAAAAGGGGCACCAGGTTTCCATCTGTCCACAAGGGGTCAGGCTGGAAGGTGGCAGGAGGCCAGGGAGCTGCCAGCAGTGTCCCAGAGAGACACCAGACCCACCTGCTAGTACTCTTCACCCTTGGAGTGCCACGCTCCAGGCCGCTGGCACCCAGCAGCTGCTGGCCAGGGACAGGGCACAGTCCTCACTGCCTCAAAATAGGCAGCATGACTCTTCCAAAACTGGCACCTGCCAAATCGCACCCCCTTGGCTCCATAGGACCCAGCGCCCCGGGCACCCACCCTAGCCCATCTACAGCCACTACCGACCAACAGACCACCAGGATTTCCCCTTCCCCCTCTCACTTCTGCAAGAGACTTAATGAGGAGGCCTTGACACTCACGTTGGACTGCTCATGGGCAATAAAATGAAGTGCCTGGCGGTGAAGGATGAAGCGGGTGGCATTCTAGATAGGAGCTGGGACGGACAAGTTGATCGGGACTAATAATGAATTGCTTACAATAACTCAACACATGCTGTGTACCAGGCCTCATACTGCATTCCAGCCCCACTGGGAGGTCCCTTGGGGAAGGCATGAGACATGTCCCAGGTGCCACAGCTATTGAGCACAGAGCCATGCTGGCACAGAGGTCAACCCAATTCTGAGGCCTTTGCCCTTCCCTCTGCCACTCATTGCCTCTAGTTCACTCACCACATATCTAACACTGTCTTCCCCTGGGGCTAAGACATGTGAGCTCTGGGGCTGATTCTTTCACATAATGTATGTGACTTTGGGCATGCTAGCTCCTGTCTCTGGGCCTCCCTGCTTTAGGAGTCAAGGACTCCAATGTCCATACCTATGGGCTCATGCCTTACCCCCACATTGCTTATGACAGTTCAATGTCTACAAATGAAAAATTAAAGTCACACCTTAAAGACTGCAAGATGGTCCAAGGATGGTACTGAGGCTTGGGGCAAGCCAGGAGGTTTCCTGGAGGAGGTGCTGGAGCTAGCCTGAAGTCTGCATGGGTTTGGATAGACTGAGAAGAGGGGGGAGGGAAAAGGCCTAACAGGATGCCATGATTAGCAGTGAGGATCCTCACCTTGCAGTAAAAAGATAGCAACCTGTCGAGGAGGGCCTCTAATACCAGGCAACAGGATTTAGGCACCTAGAAGCCTCTGAGAATGAAGAACACGCTTGACATGATAAAAGCCATGTGAGGTAAACAAGACAGGTGTCATGAGACCAGCCTAGACTGGTAAGGAAACTGGCCCAGAGAGGGGACAGCTCATCTCTCTCAATCCCCAATCTCACTGCATTCAGGCAGGCAGCCAGGACAATCTCAGGGTCCTCACGATGCAGATGAAGGAACGGAAACTCAGAGAGCTTCTGGTCCCCAACCCTATCCTCTCTCCAGAGAATGGTAATGTCTCACATTCACTGGACTCAGTCCAGTTCCCTCATTTTACAGATGGATACATAAAGGCACAGAAATGAAAAGTGAGCCCCCCCTAAGTCACACAGTGAGACAGTCACCTAGAATCACTACTCCTGACCTCAAGTCTGGAGCCCTGTGCACCGCACCCCATGACAAGGCATAAAATAAGAGGCTTCAGTTAGACTTGCGAGAGGATTTCCAGCAAGGTTCAATCCATATTATTATCAGGAACAAGCAACAGAGGGCCAGCTAGCTCTTTCCGCAGAGGCCCTGCCAGCCCGCAGAGCATCTCTCCTCTCTGCTATGTCTCACAGAACTGACTCCTGTGTCTCTTTAGCAGTTCTGTGCAGTATGTTGCTCCACGAATATTTTCAGGGATTTCTGCCGCCACTTTCCAATGCACTTGGGAGTGCCCTAAGGGCTGAGACCACATCTTACTCCTCTCTGTGCCCCCTCCCCACAGTCCCCCGACCAGGGCCTTAAATGCAGGAAACATGAAACACACCTAGATGAACCATCGCCCTGGAAAGACAGAGAAGAGGACTTAAGTGATAGCTCGGTCAGCGGTTCTCAAACTTCAGCCCGTGTCAGATTCACCCCGCGGGCTTGTTAAAACACAGATCGCTGGGCCTGGTGTCAGGAGAGCTTCAGGAGCACCCAAGCATGAGCATATCTAACATGCTGGTGCTGCTGCTCCAGGGGCCATACTTTGAGAACCCATGGGTTGGGTCAGCCATCCCATTTTACAGCTGGGAGAATGAGGCCCAGAGGTTTTACTGTTTTTATTTCATGTGTGTGTGTGTATAATTAAAAGGAGTTTTAATGACAGCGAATTTCCATGCCCAGAGGTTTTAAAGGCAGCTCTTAACAGTATGTATCACTGTCATCCTCATTACTGTCATTGCCATTACAGCCCTTCTCACACCTCCTGCACTGAGCAAGCACTTCCTGGACCTTACCACCTTTGGGCCTCGGCCTAAGAGGAAGGTACTCTGATTATTATTCTCCTACAGAGGAAAAAATGGAGGCAAAGGGTCATTTGTCCAAAGTCACACTGTTGATAAGAGTTAACACCAGAATTTGAACTCTGATCTAAATCAAGTGCCCACAAGTTTAATCATCACTTTACACAATCTGCTTACAGTTTATGCTGACCAAGGAATTCTAGAGGTTCCTGAATCCAATATGCTCATTTCTGGTGTGAGATAAGCTTGTGGTACCCTCAGCCCAAAGGCCTGGTCCTCGAGTGGACCCCTGGGGTATCCCATATCTGCAGAAAGCCTGTCTCTTAAGCCCCGGTAACCCAGAGTATTTTTTCCCACAAACACTTACTCTCCCACATCACATCCTTCATCTGGCCCCACCAATGGGCCTTCCAGGCTGGAGGACAAATGTCTGCATCAAGTTTTCAGATCTCTGTCCCAGCTCTACCTCCCTACTCAGTGACAAAACACAGTGAAATAATCTCCATCTATATTCCTCGGTGATACTGCATTGTCCCCATCAGACATGTCACTGTCTGTCTCCTCCATCAGACTGGGAGCGCACACCAGCAGGGACCTCATCTGAGTCATGTGAGTCCTCAGCACAGGATCTGTCCCAAGCAAGGGTTTAGTGACTAAGTAACATGAAGGAAGGAAGGGAGAGAGGGAGAGAGGGAGGGAGGGAGGGAGGGAGGGAGGGAGGGAGGAGGTGGTGGGTATGCGGGCACATAAGGGAAACAATGAGCAAATAACCAAATTCCCCAGAATTCCCTCTGCTGGGCATTTAGCCTTCCCAGTTAGGACCACAGACTTTCTGGGTAGGAGATCTCTGACAGCAGCCACTCCAGCCCCAGCTTATAGAACTGTCCTAGCTGAACCCGTCCATGGACCAGAACTTACAGCTCTCCCCCTCCACACACACCCCTAGGATCCCAGCCTTCACTTACATACCTTGTAAGTGAAGATTTAAGAGCTTACTCCATCTACGGCTGCCTGTACAATCAAAGAGCTCTAATAGCCAAAGGGTCTTGCCATCACCCCATGACCTTGGCTCTGAGTCATCCAGAACAAAGCTGTTCCCTGGGCCTGTGACATTGGCACAAATGTGGGAGCACACATCCTGCCTTCTGCTTGACTCTGGCCTCCCCATCCAGACTTACTTCTAATCCTCTCAAGCCATGAACAGAGCTCCCTGCTGGTGCCTCATACCTGGGGTTTCCTCTGTTCCTACTGTTCACTCTCCATCCAAACCCTGCCCCCTATCAGGCCCCACTCAAATGACACCACCTCCAGGAAGTCTTCTGGGCCCCTCCTAAGTGGAAATTACATCCTCCTCCTCTGTACCTTCAGTCCCCACACACAAACACACACACTTCACAGCCCTTTATTTCTCTCTCAGCGCTACTTTTCTCTTACATTGGGCTGATTTGTGCTAATTTCCCCTTCTTGACCTTGAGCAAGCTGGCAGCAAGGACGCTAATGATTCATCAGAGTATCCTGCCTTCCTCCCACCGAACACTCAGGGCCTTGATCATAGTAAATACTCAGTCAGTGCCCTGAGAATGAAGAAATGAATGAGAAAGAACAAAGGAATGTGTGAGTGAATGGAAGTCAATACATGTGTGAGTGAATGAATGAATGAATGCAAGAACACTGTCATCCTCTCCTATTCCTCCAGCTAAATAAACACTCCCGTCTCCTTGTGGGGGCCCCTTGGGCATGGTATGACAGAATGAAGGGATAAACGGGGCGAGGGACAGGCGAGAAGACAAAGGAAGCGGGTAGTGATACCAGTAAGAGAGGAAGTAGAGGTGAAGTGAGCGGCCAGGCCCTGCTCAGAACCACAGCCCTTTAAGGAAAAGCTGAGCAAGGAGAGCATTGAGAAGCCAGTTCAATGGTCCCGGGGAGAGAAGAGAGCCTGGTGGGGATGGAGAGGAGGGCATGCTAACAAGTCACTGCGGCCAGGTTCAGGGTGCTGTCCAGCCAGGCCTGAACTCCAGCCTGCCCAGGGGGCGCCAACATGCTCTCCCTCCCCACTCACCACCTCCTCCTTTCAGGGGCTGAACTCCTCCTTGGCCCACCTGCTGGGGGGTGTGGACCCAGCCTGGCTTGCAGGAAAGCTGCTCACACCATGGGTTAGTGCTCCCCCACCCCACCCATGCCCAAGTGAGTCAACAGTGGCTGCACCCTCTGGACTCTGTGTCTTGTGCCAGGAGGCCCTCCCACTGGTCAGCCTCCCACCTCAGCTGAAATCCCAGATGCTTTCTGCCCTCGCCTGCCCAAGCACAAGAGCGCCAGATACCACCTGGCTTGTCTGGAGCCCAGTACCAAGGTGGAGGCAGTGCTGCTAGGAAGGGTGCTGGACTGAGGAGGAGCCGACAGCAGGAGGACCCCAGGAAAGTGGTCCTTCCAAGGCAGGGAGGTGGGGGAGGGACTGTGGGCAGCCAGCAGGCCCTTACCCAAGTGGTGGGACACTCTACACCCAGCAGCTTACAGAGCCGAGGCCAGGGCAGTCTGCTGGGGACGGCACAGAAGCAGATCCACGGGGAGAGGCTCTGAAACAGGCATCCGAGGTCCCAGAGAAGAGTCTAATGGGGGAGGCTGCAGGGGGCTGCAGGAGGCACAGGAGGCGCAGGAGGCGCAGGAGGCGCCGGAGCAGACCACAGACGCGGGCGGCCCAGCGAGTTCCTGGTCTCCTCCCCTCCCCTCGCCCGCACGGGTGGGGCAGCTCCGGGGCTGCCTAGCCTCCGATCACAAAAGGCCAGGGCACCGAGGCTGGTTCCAGACACTCCGCCCCGCGAAGCCGGCGTCAGTCCCAGGCGCCCGCCCAAGGAGGAAACGTGGGCGCTGAACCTGGCGGGTGCACTTGGAGTCGGCCAGGCTCCCCGGTGCCAGAGCCGCTCCCTGCTACCGCTGAACCAGCCCCTCGCCCGTCTTAAAAAGTTAATACCTGCTATTCGTTCACACCCTTACTGAGTACCTACTAGGTGCCACACACTGCTGCTGGGTGCCGGGATGAGGTTCTGAGCAGGACACACTGTCCTTGCCTTTACCGGTATCAACAGGAAAAAATTAAAATGGGCGGTTCTGAAAAGAACAAAGACAATGAATACCATCCACGACTTCTTCTCTCAGGGAAGCTGTGTTGATATTTTGGGGTCTGTGCTTCCTGTTAGACTGGAGCTGAAAGATGCAGAATCGCTGACGCTGACGGGGTTGATGAAGGCACCCCCTCCTCCCCTCACCACGTGTATGTACATCTGTAATGCTATATAATATAACATGACATAAAATGCACGATATAATCATAGGCATGGAGGAGCCTGTGACCTAGAAAAATCTCCGTCAGTGTTGCTGTTTGGGATACAGGCTCATCTGGCAAACTTAGAAGGGACCTGACAGGGGACAATGGTGGTCCCTGGAAGGATCTGGGGAGGAGTTTGACAGCAAGAGTGCATTCTACACCAGGAGGGGAGAGTGGGAGGGACCAGCCATTCTAGACACCTTGAACTTATCCTGCCCCTGCCCCTCTAAGGAGAAAAGGACAATCTGAACAAAGAGAACTGTCACACTGAGCTCAGCCACATCTGGGGCCCAAGCAGCACTCCTGTGGGGATCTCTGGCTGTGTAACAAGATGGGGCACTTCCCCTTGTCACACTGCCTGGGCCATGCTCGTGGAGCACCCTAAGGATGAGTTCATCAGAGCAGGAGTGATGGGCACCCCATTCACGGGGCTTTTTGGCTGCAGCCTGGGCAGTAACACAGGCCTCTCTCCAGCTCAGCTAACAGCATTAATGCAGACACCTCAGCTCAGCAGAGGCCCCAGGTGTCAGCTTCAGCAAATGACATCCGAGCTTGCTTTGCGAGGGCAGTGAGTCACATTTGGGGACACCCAGAAATGTATGGGACAGGTGGACTTTTCAGGGAAGGGGAATGCCCACACGGGCAGGATGGCTCTGGACCGGCATAAACCACAGTTTGATTTTAATGTGACACTATTTCTAATCAAAGAGTGAATCCTGGAGATAGTCAGGTTATCTTTTTAAAAAAGTGACTATCCTGGATACACTGTTTTGTAATCTGATTTTTTTCTCTCTCAACAATTATCATAAAAATATTTTCATAATTTTCATTGCTATATAGTGTCTCTACTTTTGGATGCATTGGAATTTATTTAACCAATCTCTTTTGTATTGCTTTTATAGCTTTATTGAGATATCATTATATATAATACAATAAACTGCACATATTTAAAGAATACAATCTGATGAGTTTTTACATGTATTTTAGATTTAGATATAGCTACAGATGCAGATATAGATATAGGTATATCCACAATCAAGGCAAAGAAAAAACTGATCACCCTCAAAGTTTCCTTATGACCCTTTGTAATCTCTCCCTTTCGCTTCTATCACTCTAGATTATTTTGCATTTTCTAGGATTCTATATAAATAGAATCATACAGTGTGTATTTTTTTTGGTCTGGCTTCATTCCCTCAGCATAATTATTTTGCAATTCATATATATTGTTGCACACATCCATAGTTTGCTTCTTTTTATTGCTGAATAGAATGCCATCTTATGGATATACCACAATTTGGTTATTCATTCACTTACTGACAGACTTTCGGTTGCTTCTAGGTACAGGTTATTATTCAAATAAAGCTGATACAGGCATTCACGTTCAAATCTGTATGTGCACGTTTATCTCATTTCTCTTAGGTAAATGCCTAGGAAGGGAATGGCCAGATTATACGTTAGATGTATATTCAATATGTTTTTAAGATGCCAACATTTTTCCAAAACTGCGTTAGTATTTCACATCCCCCTTAGCAGTGCATGAGAATTCCAGTTCCTCCGCATCCTCACCAGCACTTGGTATGGCTGGTCAGTTTAATATTAGTTATTTCAGTGCACTTCTAATGGTATATCATGGTGTGTTTGATTTCTATTTTCCCGTTCATTGATGTTGTTAAGGATTCTTTTGTACACTTATTCACCATGATCTGTATATTTTCTTTGGTAAAATGTCTATTCAAATCTTTCCCCATTTTTTTAATTAGTTTCAGCTACAAAACAACATAGTGATTAGACATTTATATTTTTAAAAATTGGATTGTTTGTCTTATTATTGAGTTTAAAAAGTCATTAATATATATTCAAAAGAATTGAAAGCAGGGTTTCCAAGAAATATTTGTATACGAATGCTCAAGACAGCATTATTCACACTAGGCAAAAGGTAGAAGCCACCCAAATGTGTCCATCGACTATCAAATGGATAAGCAAAATGTGGGATATGCTTACAATGGAATATTATGCAGACTTAAAAAGGAAGGAAATTCTGACACATGCTGCAACATGCTTGAACCTTGAAGACTAAGGTAAACGAAATAAGCCAGTCACAAAAAGACAAATACTGCACGACTCTACTATATGAGGTATCTGGAGTAGTCAAAACCTTCTTATAATTTTAGCTTTTATATTTAAGACTATAATCTATTTTGAGTTAATTTTTATATTTGGTGTGAGGCAGATATATAACTTCTTATTTTTACATATAGTTATCCAGTTGTTCCAGCACCATTTGTTGAAAAGATTTTCCTTCTCCCCATTGGTCTTGGCACTTCTGTCTAAGTGGATTGACTATGTACGTGTGGGTCTGTTTTTAGACTCTACATATCTATATGTCTGTCTGCAAGCCAATACTACATTTTCCTAACTACTGTAACATATAATAAGTCTTGAAATCAAGTAGTATAAATCCTACTTTGTTCTTCTTTTTCAAAGTTATTTTGGCTATTCTGCATCCTTTGCTTTCCATTTAAATTTTAGAAGCAGCTTGTCAATTTCTTTAAAACACAAAGCTCACTTAGATTCCGATTGGGATTTGTCAAATCTATCAATTTGGAAAGAACTGACTAATAATATTGAGTCGTTTGACCCATGAACATGGTATATCTCTCCATCTATATAGGTTTTAATTTCTCTCTGCAGTATTTTGTAGTTTTCAGCTATAAGACACGCACACATTCTGCTAAATTTATTACTATTTATATATTTATACTATTATAAATGTACTTTAAATTTTTCCATTTCAATCAGAATATTGCTTTATGTAAAATAAAATTGTTTTGTGTATTAAGTATATATCTTGAAATTACTAAACTCACATAGTTTTAGTAGTGTTTTATAGAATCCTTAGGATATGCTACATAAATAGTTATGTTGTCTGAAAATTAAGACAGTTTTACCTTTTCATTTCCAATCTAAATGCCTTTTACTATTTGTTTTGTTTTGTTTTTTGTATGTGGGTAGTTCCCTGGCTGGGAATCGAACCCAGGCTGCAGCATTGACAGCACCGAAGCCTTAAGCCACTACATCACCAGGGAACTCTTAAATGCCTTTTATTTTTTTGTCTTACTTGATTGTCCTGACTAGAAACCCCCGCACAATGTTAAATAGAAGTATTAAGACTCCGACATCCTTTCTTTGCTCTTGATCTCAGGGAGAGGGCATTTATTATTACTTGAGCATTTTTTATTATTTAATTCCTTTGCCGACATAGCTAGTAATACTCCAACTATTCACAGAAATGATTGAGAACCACATAAATATAACTCACTAAACCCATGCGAAATACAATTCCAACACAACTTTCTGTTAGTCACATCACAAAAACCCACAGTCATTCCCTCATCACCTGGTACAAGTGGAAGTATTATGAAGGAGAAGTCAAAGTAGAAAGAGACAGCAACCTCCACTGACAATAGTTAAAATAGGTTATTTTTTGAACTTCACACTATCACACGATCATATAACCACACTGCATCATAAGGATGGGCTGAAGCATGTGCCCTAGTCTGTGTGCAACCTATGAACAGTAAGGACTTACTCTTCTTGGCCCTAGCACCTGGCATCATATCCAGCCCAAAGTAAATGCTCAATAAATGTTTGTCAGAGTGTTGGTGTGAGCATGTGAAATAAATCCCAGACCGAAAATCAAAGAACCTGTGTTTGAATGCAGCTCTGCCACTAATAAGCTCTATGACCTTGAGCATGTCACTTCCCTTAATCTTCAGTTTCTTTGTTAGTTTGTAAAAGCCTTTTCTAAAACATAATTGTATTTTAATGATTTTTTTACCTAAAAAAATATATATACGGTTTGAAAATTAAATAGCACTGAAAGATTTATAATGAAAAGCAATTGTGCTTTACCCTTCTTCTCCTAACTGCCAATCCTGCTCCTGAGAGGCAACACCTTTTAACTCTTTTTAGCTATTTCTTCTAGTTGGTATCTACATTTTTATAAATAATGTGCTTATATGGCAATTTCTTGCTTTATCAGTTTTGAACATTGTATCTATTCTTCCATGGTAGGTGATAAATTAACTGCCATATCTCCTCTCTCCCCAACCTAACAGTGCTCTATCAATGTTTTCAACTGCTCTGTGGTTACCTTTGTAAAATTAAGTAATACACATACACTTATTTCCGTTGTTCCATAACCTACAGACAGTAGGGTTGGACTCTGCACTTTGTGAGAGAGCATTTATTATTAGGGCTTTACTTTCCCTTATAGCTCTCTTCTCTCTCTTCTACCTCTAAGCTTCCTGCCTGAATTCTTAAATTGTCAAGGTTGTTGACATTAAATTCTGTCCTGTAACCATAATTACATCTTCAAAGCTTCAATCATAGGTTGATTCTAATATACAGTGTTTACATTATTATTAGCTACTGCAATATTAGTTATATCAGAGCCCATTGGGTACTGTTTTTCCCTTATTATAGAGCTGCCCATTGTTCCTGAAGTTTCTATTTTAATTACTTTTGTATTTTCTTGAACTGTTTTCCTTAATTTATCCTTACCCATTTGACCTGGACAGGTACACCTCTCTGGGCTTTTAACGCACCGTTGTCTCTATCACTGCTCTATCATATCAGATGGTCTATCAGATCCACATTTTTGCCCTCAGGGCCTTCCATCTTCCTGCTCCAAATGGGTTTGGTTGCTTTTCAGATTTACAGGTATGGTGATCATTAATGTTATTCGCAAATATTCTGGTTCTCCACCTAAAGGTATGGTAGAATTGCACGTTCCTGACTTCTTCATAGTTAAGTTGGACCATAGGACTCACATCAGCCAAGTTACATGTTTCCTTCTAGTTGGAAGCTTTAAGAGTCAGTGCATGATTTATCTCTCTTTTTATGTGATGTGCAACATTTAATATGGGAGCTGTGCTAGCAGCCTCCATCCTAGAATGAGAGTACGGAGTAGAGTAGCTAGCTCACCCATGATAGACACATTGGCATGAGTGAGAAATAAACCTTTGTTATGTTCAGCCACTGAGACTATGGAGGTGTTTGTTTCTGCATCATAACCCAGCCTCTTCCAACTGACATGAAAATTGGTACCAATGTTGTAAAAAACCTAAGCGGTAAAACATTTCATAAAATTATGTCCTGCAGTAAGTGGAAGGCAGATCATGGAACTAATGAACTTTTAGCTCAATGAAAGAGGTTAGAAATAGAACATTAGTCATGTATATTGGCTATATTTAGCATGGTGCTCCAAGAAAGATAATGTTTTAAGAAAAGAGTTGGCCAGTTTGCAAGAAAGAATGAAATGAAATAGAGAGAGTCAAGAAATTCAGGTACTTGCAGGATTGTTTCTCAATCCCAATGTATAAAAGCTGGAATCAAGATGAATTTTGAGTGGAAAAAGCTACATGAAAACAGAAGTATCATCAATTCCCCCTTGTTACTACAAAACCCCTAAATGCACTGTGATGTCTCGCAGTAAAGGTCTAGGTAAGGGCATGGCACCCAGTACATCTTTCAACTGGACAAAGTAAGTGAGGATTAGGGAACTAGAGCCATGGCTCTCCCACTGTATCAGGTCCAATCAGATAGAACCCATGCTAGGAGTCTCAGACAGAGGGGATTTAATTTGGGGGACTGCTGTTACATGGTGTTAGAAGTCCAAAAGAATACAAGGGAATGCTGATATAACCCAGATATTAGTGACTACAAGAAGTACCTCAGCTCCTAGTAATTGCCAAAGCAGCTACTCTCTTTAGGACTGGAGAATTAAAAGGTAGAGATGTGGTTACCTGACCTAAATGTTTAGAAGGGAGCCCCACTTGACTGCTGTTTAGATCTCTAAGGGGATACCAAATGTGAACAACTGAGGGGGACACCAACTAGCTGGTGAGGGAACGTCTGAGGGACTGGTCTTCACATGACTAAGAGGGGTGACTGGCTGATACTGAAACTTCTGAGAGGACATGATGTGCCCGGTGCTAAGAGTGTCCAAGGAAGCTGGAGGCAGAAGCCGTAGCTGTCCTTTCCACTGAAGGCATGCTGGCAGATGCTGAAATTAGGAAGCAAGTCCTGCTTCCCCTTTCTGCCACCTTCTCATCTGCCAATCCCTGCCATTGGGAGAACCTAACAGGAAGCCAACAGGCAAGGACACCTGGTTTGCTGAGTTTCAGTCAGCACAGACTGAAGTATAAAAGGGTGAGCTTGGAGCTGAAATACAATAAGAAAATGACAGCACATCCGACAAAGCATGCTGGCCCAGGATACTCACATCTAAATCAAGGAGACATGTAAGGTATATAAATGTCTATTCACTATGTTGCATACCTGAAATGAATATAATATTGTATGTCAACTTATAATTAAAACATAATTTAAAAAAAATAGTTCTATTAAATAAAGATAACATGCAACTGCAATCATTCAATCAAGGAAGTGTGGGGTTGAAACAACAAAAACATACAGCAAATCTCTATGTTCTATGTCTAGAAAAGAACTTCGGGTGTGGCTTAGTTGGCATGCGGAACTGACCAGAAACAAACAGATAATGAGTCAACTAAATTTTCAAAAGAGTTCTAGTCTCAAAAGAAATACCAGCTTAAGCTAAGAAACTGTAACTGTTCAAGTAATAAAATGGCCCTTGGGTCCCTAGCCATCTATGGGCAGAACGAAGACAGAAAATTACTCAGTCCCCCATCCAGGTACACTCCCCAGCCTTCTTCTGAGATGTGGCTAAGGAGGATGATGGGGAAGGGAGGACCTCCTGGAGAGCCCTGCAGAGGCCACCGAGAACAATGCATAAAGCAGCTATTTCCAAGAAGTAGAATCTAGGCCTACCCAAAGAACATGTTCTATTGTCATGGCAGAAGGCCCTAAAAATGTCTAAGGAAATTTCAGAACTGCTAGGAGATACTATGCACTGCTGTGTGTCTCCCATTCGCTCCCTTCCCGAATAAGGGGGTTTATTATGGTTCCTGTATTCTCACCATCTTCCAGTTCCACCATTTATGTTGGGGGCGGGGGAGCAGCAGGTACCATGCCTTCATTTCTCCAGTTCAATTCTCCAGGTTTAATATGAGCTACATCTGAACCTGACTTAGAAGGCTCCGTGTATCATTCAGAAACCTTGCGCCCTGGATGTCCTTTAAAGGCTGGGTTGGTGAACAAGGGTGTTTGGGACAGAGGACATAGCTTCTACCAAACCCTACAGGGACGAGAGAGCACAGTGACTCTGTGCTCTGGAACAAAGAAGTAGGGAACATCACCCCATCTTTGCACAGCCCTGTTTGTTGTTGGAAATTTTGGCTTAAGATAAGGAGGAATGGAGAGAGTAGCAGAATGTCAGAGCTGGGAGAGTCCTAAGAGACCAACTGGTCCCATCTATCCATCCTAGAAGTAGAGACCATGTCCCAGAGAGGAGAGGGGACTTACCCACGGTCACCGAAACCTGCATGAATGCAGCCAGAACCCAAGCCTCTTGCCTCTCAGTATGTTAGGAATGGGTTTCCCACTCCCAGATTCAGGGGCACCTCCTCCCTTCTTCCCGCTCCCCCATCCCTAAGCCAGGCCATAGAGTTCTCAGAGCTCCCCAGGCCCATCTCCATACTCACACTGTCCATTCTTACTTACTCCCTAAAGCACCCCCACAGCATCTGACCCCTAGAAATTTCAGACATCCCAAGGAGAATAGCTGCTTAGAACCATTTGCTAATTACACGTATGGATGTCAATTAATTCATTTAGCTAATTAGCCACTCATGAGCACCATGCACCAAAGAACTGTAAAAGACAGGCATATGCGGAGAGACGGGGGTGGCCGGGTGCTCATGCAGCATGGGATGGGGGGGGCGCGGTGGCTGCAGCTCCTCGCACCCCTACATGAGCAGCTTAATGGCAGGGGGAACAAGCTACGGCTGCCGCTGCCATAAAGCAGAATTATGGCCTTCCACTAACGGTGCTGGCAAAGCACACGTGCGCAGACAAGCACGCATACGTACGCGCACATTTACGTGTACACACTCCCACACGCAGGTGCTCACAGACATAGCACACACATGCCCATAAGCACAGTACACATGCACGTACATGGGCACACCTTCAAGTGTGAATGCGTGTGGCCACTTGAAATCCATACACAGAAAAAAGAAAAAAATTTTTGGTAGCTCCCTGGCTGGGAATCGAACCCAGGCCACAGCGTTGAGAGCGCCGAAGCCTTAGCCACTGCACCACCAGGGGACCCCCAGGAAAAATTTTAACCAAGTTCTACTGTAGGTGGAGGCTAGAAGAAGAAAATTATCTTTAATTGCACTCAACTTTGTGCAAGCACCATACTCAGCTCTTTCACATACATTACTTCATTGAATCTTCACATCACCCCACAAAGAATGAATTATAGTCACTTTACAGATCAGGAAATTGAGGCTCAGAAAAGCCAAGACACTTGCCCAAGGCCACACAGCTGGTAAGTGGCAGAGGTGGGGCTAATCCCCACACCTTCATGACCACAGGGGGCAGGGGAAGGGGAACAGAGGTCTTCATCTGCTAGTAGTTGGTGGGCTTTGTGGGGGACCGACTGTTTAAGGAGTAAAGATGGACTTGTGCCAAGGGATGAGAAGAAAAATTGAACACTCATGAGAAAAAGGATTGATGGGAGGAGAGGGAGACACACACTTGGGACTCTGTCACAAATGTCATTGTCATTGGGTAAGGGATCTCCCAGTCAGCCCCAGTTTCATCCCATGAGCCCACTGTGATGTCACCTCTGTGCTTGGGACACAGGGTAAATTAGATCTGAGCTCATAGCCAGATGAGGCAGCCACAGTGACATAGGCTGTCACCAATTGCGGAAGCATTTGAACTGGCTGTTTGGACCGAGGGCCCAGGCTCTCGTCCGTCCCACGCTCCCTCTTTCTCCCGGCCCTCGTGAGGAGCTGGGCTTGGAAGCCTAAGTGAACCCCTGGCCTCCCTGCGCGGGACTCTGGCTTCCTCGCCCCGCTCTTCTCTTTGAGGTCCCACCCTGCTCCTTCCTCATCCCCATAATGACTGCAGGGTTTGGCCTACCCCACACAACAACCATGAACGTTTCTTCAATTTGGAGGGGCGGGGGGGGGGGGGGGCAAGGGGACAAGGTTCTATGATACTCCCCCTCCAGCTTCTCATTTTTCCTCCCCTCATGTCCCTTCACCGAAGTAATCATAGGGGACTGCAAATTAGGTGATTTATTTATTCATCTATGCAACAAGCACTCTGGAGCATGTCTCTGGTCTAGGACTGGGTGATCTCAGACATTATTATAAACAAACAAACAACAAAAAAAAGAAAGAAAGAAAAAGAAAAACCCTGCAGCTCAACCTCTAGCTCACAATGTCCAGTACTTCCATCAGTTAGAAGTCTTTCCAAAGCCAACAGGTCTCAGCGGCGGGCGTGTATTGCGTCATACAACTGAGAACTGGGCGGGTATTCAGCAGCATTAGGGACAGCTGGATTCAGGGGCTCAAGCAAAGTCATCAGGACCTGCCTTTCTCTATCTCTTGTTCTTACTCTCTCCCTTGTGTTGGCTTCCTTTCTAAGGGTCCCTTTCCTTCCCAATTCAAGACCACCAGGAAAAGAAGAGTTTCTCCAAGAGCATCTACAGAAGCACTGGGATCTGCTCTGATTGGACGGGCTCAGGGCACACGCCCTGCTCTGAACCAGTCACCATGGCCAGGGGAATGCCATGCTCAGGTGGGCTGGATCCAGGAATGGATTCCTACAAAACTACTTGGAGTGAGGTGGTATGGGGATCCCCAAATGTTATCAGAAGAAGAGGGAATGAACAGAGAATGGGAAGGCAAGCTACCAATACCTACCATAACGCTCTAAGCATTCAAGGTAGGCAGGGTAGGGCATATCGGCCCCATTTTGCAGCTGAGAAAACTGAGGCTGAGAAAGGAAATAAAAATTATATAGTGAGTAAGGGACTGAGTCAGGGTTGAATCAATCCCTCTTAACTTCCACCTGGAGCCTGTCCCCTAAAGCAAGCATCCGACAACACTCTCTAGGCATCCACCTAGAACTGATGGCTTTCCTCAGGTTCTTCTGTTCACCCCTCAGGAGTCTGAGCTCCCAAGGCCTCTGGACTGCCTGCAAAATGCCTCCAAGGCTGGGGACTGCGTGGGAGTCAGCCTGCTCTGTCTACATTGGACCAAGGCCCCACCCATATCCCGTTGTGCCCACTCCAGGACAAACCAAAGCCTGCAACTCAACCCTCCCCAAGCTTCTCTCTGCCCAGGTGAGGGGCAGACCCAGGAGCAGCCAGCCAAACACCCATGGGAGGCGGAGGATAAATGCCAGCTTCTTGGCCCCATGGTGACACGGCAGGGTGGGGCCTGCTCTGCCCAGCTGCCCACAGCAGTAACGGGCCCTTAATGGCTGCCTTCCTTGCCCTACCTCACTCCCAGGTCCTTTTCCTGCTGCCTGGGATCCCCTCTCAAGCAGGCTTGTATGTGAATCCTTGCCTCAGGATGTGCTTATGGGAAAACACAACTTAAGGTACTCCTCCCCGTTCTTCTATAAAATGAGGGGGTTTGGCTGATGGATGATTTTCAAATCCTTTTTTAAGAGAATGCTTTTTTCAAAGGCTTTTCTTCTCTGTCTGGTTTCCTGCCCTCCTGAAATCCAGGACTTCTTCCCTCTCTCCCCCTCACCCCATCAAGTCCCAGATGTCCCACAAACCCTTTTGAGTCTCAGTCCCTGGCATCTTCTAAATCAAAGGCATTGTCTTCTCCACCAGGCTGTGCGCTGAGCGAAGGCGGAAACTTCTGGTCCCTCGGTGAGGAAAGCGGGGTGGGTCATGGAATTGGTTGCACTTTGCTCCCTCCCCACACATCCAAAAAATCAGACACATTCCACACCTCAAACACTACTTTCCTGTCGAAAACTCTCATCATGCCTACATGTTCTCTCTGATAATGTAACTTTGGCCCAATTATTCTACAAGAACTCTTGCCCCCCTCTTACCATGGAAAATTTTACCAAACCCTCTTACATTAACCCACCAGCCGAGAGTGCCATGCTTACGGGGCCCCTGACTGATGGAGTCCTGAGTTTGTCCCCCAGCTTCATGAGGGATGTGAGCGCTCCCTCCACCAGTCTGTCTCCCTTTATCTGCCTCCTCACCCACTCCCTCTCAAGAATCATCTCCCCATCTTCTTCTGGAACATTTGGAGATGGGAAGTATCAGTTATTGAATGCTGTGTAACAAACTATGCCAAAACTTAGTGACACAGCACCATCACTTATTATGCTCACAATTTCTGGGTCAGGATTTCAGGAAGATGGGTACCTTTCATTTGGGCTCTCTCACGGTTGCAGTCAGATGTCGGCCGGGGCTGCTATCATCTGACAGCTTGAGAGGCCTGAGGATCCATTCCCAAGGTGACCCACTCACGTGGCTGGCAGGCAGGCACGAGATGTTGGCTGGGGCCTCAGCTCCTCCCCATGCAGGTTTCCCCACGAGGCTGCCACGGCCTGGCAGCTGGTTTCCCCCAGAGCAACAGAACCCAGGATCCAAAGCAGAAGCTGCAAGGCCTTTATGATCCCATCTTGGGAGCCATTGTCACTTTTGTCTTATTCTATTGGCCACACGAGGCCAGCCCTGATCCAGTGTTGGAAAGCACTGCACAGGCAGATGCGGATCATTGGGACCATCTTGGAGGCTGGCTACAGAGGAAGCTTAATTGGAGGTCTCTCCATCCCCCGGGTGGTCTACACTGCCTGCTTCCTCAGTCCTGGTCCCATTCCCACATACCCCTCTTCCTTCACCAATAGCCTCCACAGATCCCACCTAACATAAGAGTGTGGTGTGTGGTACAGTGTGCCAAAAATTCAGAGCAGCAGAGGCACAGGGCCCAGAGCAGGAAAGATCTCCAAAGCCCTTGTCAGACATCCCTGTCATGAAGCTTATCAGTCATTTCCCACGGTGTCTCTCTCCCAGGGCCTGCTCCTGTCATGCATGCCCTCACAGGACTCCAAGGGGCAGGGAGGGGTCCCTCGCCATCACCTGCTGCCCCTGGGGACCAGAAGCCCTGGGATGGGCAGAGGAAACATAAGCTTTATTGCTGGTGAGGTGAGATTGGAGAAAGGGGTGCGGGGACTTCTCCCTACCCCAGTTGTGAGCAGACACTGTAGGATGATGGTGCCTCCATCCCAACAACACCAACGAAAGAGAGAGAATGAGCCCCAGAGGCTGCCTGCACTCCACCTGAGGAGACCCTGAACAAGGGCTGCCCAGCCAGAAGTTCCCGGAATCCGTGATCCCCAGAGTCTGTGAGCAGAATACGGGATTATCTTATATCACTTAGTTTTGGGATAATTCAATATGCATTATTAAATAACCAGACACCCCCATCTCCAAATGCACCCCATTTTAAAGGGGTGATTCTGCCCCAGGCTAACCTGGCCCAAGGATGTCAGGCTCCCTGTGATTTTATCAGTCAAATGGGTCACTCCTCTTCCTCCCATGGGGAACAAGTAAGAGGAGTGGAGAGAGGGGTCAAGAGTGTTCATTCCAATACATCTTCAACTCCAGCTGACGAGGGGAGCTGCACAGAGGAGCACTCCTGCAGCGCACACCCACCCACCTGTGCCTTGTTCTTCTCCACCTCTCTGCCCAGCTGCCCAGGCACAGCACCACCACCCCCACCACCCCCACCACCCCCACCACCCCCAATTTCTATTGCTCTTCCTCCTCTCCCCTCTACTCCCACCCTACCCCAGCCCTACAGCCAGCATCTGTAAATACACAGGGCCTGGCTAAACGCAGAATCTTCTAGTACAGCCTTTGCTGTCAGCAACACAAAGATCAGCAGAAGCTGGGACATTGCAGCTTGCCCCTGAGTTTATTGAAAACAGCAGGCCACCTGAGGAACCAGCCCCAGGTGGGCAGGTGGAGGCTGGGCAGGGGGGGAGGGTAGGCATTTCCTATTCCCTGAGTTTGACCCCACCTGGAAGGAAAAGCATCAAACTATTGTTAAGCCGAAAAGGGGCTTTCTTGGACAGTCCGTCACCAGGATCGCCCAGAGAATAGGAGGAATCCAGGCAGGAACCTGGGTGGTGGTGCCAGGGGCACTGGAACGTAAGCCAAACTTTTCATGATGATTACGTCTGGGGAATGGGGTCATGGTGAACTTATGCTTCCTCCATATTGCTTGGATTTCTTTCTCAATAATCATGTATAATCAACAATGAGAAATTCTCAACATAGAAAAAGGAGGTTTGAAGCAAGAACGGGGATGTCTGGAGCCCTACAACCTCTGCCCTCCACCCACACACCCCAGCACTCCCTCCAGGGCCCTGAGGCACTCCACAGGATGATTGTGCAAGATGTTCCAGCTCAGACCTATCATCAAACGCTACAGTCTGACCGTGTTCAGGGTAGGGCTCAGCCTCCCTGCCCTGCCCTGCCCTGGGATGGCAGCCAGCACCTGAGGCCCACCAAAACCCACATGTAGAGACCTGGGTCCCCACTGCTGATCTTCTGCCTGCTGACAAATGATCCTGTCTTCCTCACGAGCTGTGACTCTCAGGCCCATCCGTCAGCCGCCCAGCCAGTGCAATCGGAGTTTAATGATGTCATGACAGGAGTGATTACAGTTGTTAATTACCTTCCAGCCATCAGCAGCTCCTGCAGGCCCTCAGCCATGTGGTGGCTGCCACGGCCACCCATGCCTGCACATACCTCTCCTGGCCTCATCTACCGCCCTGCTGTGCTCCCAAAGGCCCTGGGACATGGGGATGAGTATTTTGGTGGGAGATTTCAAGGCACCAGCGTGTCCTCCGGGCTCTGGCTCTCTGTTGGCCTGAGTACTTTCACCCTGGCTTAATGTATAGAACCCACGCTGTCAGAGTCTTAAAGGGAAACACTGATCATATCACTATCTGTGCACAGTCAAGGGCTCCCCACTGCCACAGCATGAAGTCTAAACACTTTAGCTTAGCATTTAAAATGTTCCACGTGGGAATGCCCACAGAGGAAGTTTCTTGCCTTCCTCTAGTTTCATCTCCCATCACTCAACTCCTCACACCCCACTAACACAACTGCCTGCGGCCCGGCCATGCCTCACGCCGTCCCAGCTCCAGGCCCCTGCCACGCCGCCACACTGCCCCCTCGCCCTGGACAGCCCTTCACCCATAGCCCCGTGCTTTCGGTTGCTCCCTGTTCTTCCAGGCCTGCCTCAAGGGCTAACTTGACCGGGAAAGTAGGGGGAGCGGGGAAATGACCCAGATCCTCTCTCCCACCCCCAAGCAACTTGGTCTCACTTCACTCATTTCTCACACATTAACTCCCAGGTGTCATTGAGGTATGTACCCATGTCCTGTCTTTCCCATTGCTTCTCGCTCAGGGGACCCCGTGCCTCCGCCCAGGCACTCACCACCTCACGTAGGAGTAATGGCGCCCTCACTGGTCTCCCTGCAGTCCATCTCCACCCTCTAGCAGCCAAAGCAAGACTTCCAACCTATGAGTCGGATTCTGCTACTCCTTGGCATAAAACTTTCATCACTTGAGGGATGTTTCTTGGTTTAGTGTTCACTGCCACCCCTCTCCTTTGAAAACTACACCCATGGACACACAGGCCACGGCCACAACAGCCATGTTTGCCCCTCACATTCTTCCCCCGATCCCAGTCACAGGTAACTGGACCTCAGCTGCGGCCCAAGCTCAGCCAATCAGACTCTCTCTCTCTCTTCCCGTGGGAACTGGGGTGGGGTTGTGTAAGCACTCAGGAGCCATGGGGAAGTTATCATCTACCTGGAACCCAGAGAGGGCAAATGAAGGGACAGGGTAAAGAAGGAAAAGAAGAGGGGCAGAGGGAGACAAAATAATCCAGACCCAGTTCTCCTGGGGTCCAGGGGAAGCTCCTTTCCTTGTTATGGTGCTTTCTGTTAAATGTGTAAAAGATGGAGGAAATTTAGCTCATCCAAACACATGTAGGGGAGGAAAATTTTTCCTCTAGGTTCTTTTGGTTGGTGTGATAATCAAATTGACTGATATAAGCCAAATGAACAAGGAAAAAGAACATTTCATTTTGTATGTACAGGAGCCCCAAAGATATGAGACTCAAGGGTAAGTCAGGCAGGTAAGCTTACACACCATTCTGAGCTAAGGAATGGGACAGGGGCCTGGGGCTTCAGGGAGGAGGGTAGTTCGCAGGATGCTAAGGGGAGCGGGAGCCTGGCAATTAGGCGTTTGCACTGCCATACAGACAGTCACCCAGCTAAAGGTAGTAGCTCCCTTTCTGGGCCAGACGCTCTATCTAAATTCTTTTAAGTGGTTATGGGAGAGCTAAAAGTTTTCCTTAAGTCTGCTAGATCTTGCCTGCCTTCAGCTCAAAATGATCCACATTTTGGCCCTGGTGGGCCAAAGTAGCACATTTTGGGACATATTCTGCCCCCCATCATCTGTATAGTTTGGAACAAACATTTGTGTTTGGAAGAAATACTCTGAAAAGCCATTTGGGGAGCAGTAGGGATGTGGGGGTGCAAGTTCCAAGGGCTTGTCCACATTTCACAAGGTGGTAGGGAGGCTGCCCTCTGAGAGGCCAGTGAGTACATCATGCTGCTTCTAGAAGCAGAGCAGAGTAGAGGTTCCGAAGAACCAATCATTCGGTTTCAACTGCAGCCCAGCCATTTATTGACTGTAAGACTGGACCAGTGATCTCTCGCTTTAGTTTCCTCATCTGTAAAAGTGGCACCTCGTAAATAACAGTACTACCTCAAGGGGCTATTGTGAGGGCCAAGTAAGTCAATACAGTGGTACCTCGGTATTCATTGTTAATTGGTTCTGGGAGGCGCAAAGAGCAGCAAACAAATGATGTGTGCCAGGATGAAATTTTCACGTCAAAATGTGTCAAGTGCCAAATTCAACAAGTTTCAAAGTAGTCGATTACCAAGGTATGCCTATATATGGAAAGCATATATGTTCATATATGTTCAAAGTGGCTGCTATTGACAATTATGCCTTTTAACTGGAGTCCGGAGCTGAAGTTAGGTGTGTAAATTTGAAGCCAGGACCTGGGGCACAGGTGAATTTGAGAAGAAAGGAACTTAAAGTGGATCATTCCCCACCGTGTCCTGGGGGCACTGTGGGCACGAGGCAGCCTGAGTCCTGCTCCCACACAGCCTCCATTCTAGAGGGGGAACGAGCAAAAAACAAGGTCCTTTCAGACCACAATGCAAAGACAACAGAAGCTGGGAACCTGATGGGGGTGGTCAGGGAAGGCCCCTCTGAGAGAGAACTAAATGCTCAAAGGCACCAGCCATGCGGAGAGAAAACCTCAAGGAGGAAACAGCTTGTACAAAGGCGGGCGAAGTGAGAGAGGACGAGAGATGCCACCAAGGCGGGAGCAATGTGTGAGAAGGCAGGAATGGGGGATGCTCCAGGGCAGGCAGCCGAACAGGGGCATGGGAGAACAGAGCCTCTAACACAGGTTCTGCTAGGTTCTCTGCTATAAAGCATGAACAGAAATGGCCTTGTCTATCTCTGCGTTAACTTTCAGTCCATCCCACTTGCCCATTCATGCTTTGGAGTGGCTCAGTTCTCTTGGGAGGATGCAGGGAGCTTCCGAATTCAGCAAGGAACAAACACCAAGACAAAAGGTGGCAGGTACCCAGTGGGCTAGGCCCCTCCAGGCCTCTCTTCCTCCAAACTTGGCCCTTCCTAAAATTTCCAGATTCATCCAGAGTCCAAGGCTAGTTGACCTGCGGCAAGAAAGAAGCTGAGAGAGCTCACCCTTGTCCCGAGGACCAGCTGAAGACAAGGAAGCTCCCTCAGTGACCTACCAAGGAGAGGAAGGAGCACTGGTTTGGGAGGCCAGAATACTAGGTTTCAGCCTTTGCTCTATCGCTTATGTCCCAGATACCTAGGTAAGTCACTCAACCTCCCTACTCTTTAAAACAGGGTAATGTTTCCTAGGAAAAGGTATCCATCTCCAGAGACCCACACAAGTAGTCTCATGTTCCCTCCTAGGGGATAGGGCCAGTGGGGCAGCGACGTTCTCAGATGTGAAGAGCAGTGGTAGGTACCCCTCAATGAATGCCTTCTAGGTGCCAGCCACCTATGGCTAAAGAAAAATAGTAATAAAAATTCCATCAAGTGGAACAGTTTTACTACCGAGCAAGTCACCCAATCCAACACAGAGTCCATCCAGGCTCTGGGGGATTTGAGTTTGGTGACATAAAAAGTGCAGCAAGTCTTTTAAAGCCAAAATACCAAGCATGGTCTTTGCCACATACAAGGAAAGTAAAGCCTCTGAACAGGCCAGTGAAACACAGGTTTGTCAGCCGACAAGTGCTGGACCTGCTAGAGGTATCTGCTGCATGTGAGGGGCCCATCTCAGAATTATGGGGTCCAGATGTCTCTGCTATGCACGGGGAGTGCTGGGGCGGAGTGGGGCGGAGTTATATGGTCCCGTAAGTCTACTCCAAGGCCCGTAGGCCAGGTGGTCAAGACAGGGTTTATCACTCTGGACGGAGTTCTGTGTGCATTACTGCTGGTCCTCAGAACAACCCCACTTTTGCCTCTCCCATAACTACTTAAAAAAATTTAGATTGAGAACCTGGTCCAGAAAGAGATCTATTTCAGGGGTTCCCTGGTGGTGTAGTGGCTGGGCTTCAGCGCTCTTAATGCCGCGACCCAGGTTCAATTCCCAGCCAGGGAGCTACCCCACGCAAAAATAAGATCTATTTCATTCCCTTTTAAAATGGGAAACTGAGACCCAAAGAGGTCAAGGATCACCCCCACCCCCATCCCAGGTCATGGAGTTAGAAGGTGGCTGAGCCGGGGTTTGAACCTAGATCTGTCTGGCTGCAAAGAACATAACTGTCATGCTGAGGCACAGAAATGCCAGCTCTGGGGGATCACAAGCGGGCAGTAGGCAGGCTGAGCTCCGAAGTTTGGTTGGGGAGGGGCAGGAAGCAACCAGGCTGGAATGCTTCCTCCCAGACCTCTGAGGTTGGTGGCAAGCTGGGCCAGGGTGGCACAGAGAGAAATGTAGAATTGCTCCCAGGCTGCAAGGGCAGGACCGGCTTCCCGCCTCCCCTCAGCAGCCCCCCACACCAGTGGGTGATTTTTCCAACCCAGACGTTCCAACCTCACCCCTCCCTGGGTGGCCAGACGCCCCTGGCCCCCCGCAGACTGCCGCCAGCCAGCCTTGCCTCCCCCCTGGAGCGGCCGGAAGCCCGCAGTCTCTCTGCAGACACCCTCTGGTGGAAACAGCTCATTACGAGATGGGGAAAATGTGCTAGAACATTAGCTTAATAAATCAAGTGCTCCCTGAGCACCGCAGCCCGCTGCTTGGTGAGGAGGGGCCCTGGCGCCCACCCCCACTGCGCCTGGTTGTGGGGAGCCCAGAATGCCCTCAGGATACATCAGCCCCTCCTGCCCTGTGGAGCCAGGCTAGCACCCCAACCCTGTCTCCACCCGTGTATGGAGAGGGCTTGGGAGCTCAGGATGCTCAGAGGTTGGAATGCCAGTGCTGCCACTTGTTAGTCCTAGACCCAAAACGAGGGCCTGGTCGGAGGCTCAGTGTCTTCATCTCTCCAATAAGGCAATGGCACGGCTGACGGAGGGCCTGCAGAGCTGATGCCCTTCGAAACTCAGCGCAGCCCTGTGAGATCGAGGCCGTCCCATTTTGCAGAATGGTGAGATGTAGAGCATGGAGCCTAATTACTTCCAGCCCTGCCAACACTCTGCCCAAGGTCACTTACCAACTCAGCCCCACCCCTGCCTGTAGAAGGTACTATACATGAAAAGAGACCCGCAGGGTGACCGGGTCCACCTCGTGGGTGCCTAGCAGGCTGGCCATCCTACCGACTCTATCCCTCCCAGCCAAGGAAACCCCAAGCAATGGTCACAGGACTCCCTCCTGCCAGGAATCCAGGAGCCCCAGGTTTCCTGCAGCCTACCATTCCTGTGTCCCCACTACCCACCCAAGTCTTCCCAGTCCCTGCTCCCCTCTTTCCTGGGGCAGTGCAGGGCTGCCCTGCAGGCTTTCTGTCCTGACTCACCTAGCACCTGCAGTGAATCCCTCCCCTCCCTGGGCCTCACTGTCCCTCTCTGCAGAAGGCTTAGCCCAGAGGATCCCAAGAAGGCGCCTGCTTGCCACCTCCCCTCCTCCCCGCTGGTCTAGGCAGGGAAGGGGTGCAGCAGCAGAGCTCCTTAGCAAGGAAAACCACTGTCTAGAGACCTCATTCCTCCTGCTCTCCGGGGGGTGGAGAGAGGGCTAGAGAGAAAAAATTCAATTACCAGACCGTCTATTTGTCAACTCCTCCCTCCCCATTGCCTTAATTTTCTCCAGCCAAACCCAGAGTCAGAAGAGGCAGGATGAGTGAGCCTGCAAGCCCAGGGAGGAAGGGAGACAAGGCAGCCAGAACAGGGAGAGGGAAGGAAGGCCCCCAAAACGGACATGGGGATGGGCCCATCGCGCACACATCAAGCCAGGAAGCTTTATCTGGGCCAAGAACAAACCATTAGAGGGGGGTTCCCTGGTGGGGTAGTGCCTGGGTCTCTCACGGCCTCGGCTCGATGCCCACTCAGGGCAACGACCAAAAAAAAAAAAAAAAGAAAAAGAAAGAAAAAAAGAAAATAACAACAAACCATCAGCACCAGAGATGAAGCACGCAGAGATGAAGAACAGATACGTCTGTGTGTCCAGCCCCGCCAGCATCACTCCCGCAGGAAGCCCTCCCCAGCCTCTCGGGCCTGGTGAGGAGCCTCCTCTGGGCGCCCACAACACCGTTGGTCCCCTAACCCCCTGCCTATCTGGTCTGTTAGCTCTCAGTCATTGCTGGGAATAGAGCTGGAAAAAACTAACTGTAGTGTATCAGGGAAGACTGACAATAAAATAAGTATAAACCTGTTTGGACTATCTACTGCTGTGTAGCAAATCCTCTCCAACCTCCATGGCTTAAAATAACAACCATCACCTTCTTCCCTCCCATGATTTCTGTGGGTCAGGAATTTGGAAAGAGGATGGATACGTGGTTCTGGCTCCGGGTCCCACAGTCAGACAGCAGCTGGGGATGGAAGAGCAGGGGGCTGAGCAGCTGGGGCATGGCTGAGCACCCCTCTCTTCTTTTAGTCTCAGGACTTCTCCACATGATCTCTCCATGTAAATCAGTTTGGGCTTCCTCACAGCATGGTGGTTTGAGGGCCCATCATGGCAGCTGGCTTCCACCACAATGAATTCTCCAAGAAAACAAAGCAGATGTGCTTGGCATTTTTATAACCTAGCCTTAGTAGTCATAAAAATAGTGTCATTTCCACCATTCTCCTGGTCAAGGCAGTCAGAAAGTTCCACCGAGGCTCACGGTGGGGACATAAAGACCCCATCTCTTGATTAATGGGAAGAGTGTCAGAGTCACATTGAAAGAAGAGCATAGGGATGGGAGATGCTATTACACCATTTTTGGAAAATACGATCTGTTGCAAAACCCACATAGATTTAAATAAGATCGCCTCAAATGCTCCATTCACCCTTGGAAGTTAACACCTCCACATTTCAGCAAATTCCCCAGGGGCTGACTTCCATTCCATGATCACTTCTCATTCTACCTTCCTGCGTCAGCCGTATTTGATCAATTTTTGGACTATTTCTCTGGCCTGAGGGTGCTAATTTTGTCATAAGCCATGAGACTTTGACAGAAACTGAACCCTTGCCTCAATTTCTACAAAACACTCACCTAAAACAAATGAGGATGTGGTGGACTTTGCTGGGGATTTAGAGAGACAGAGGAGCAACTCCAGTGACTACCAACTGAGTATTAGATATCCCTGCTCGTAGTGGAGGTTTATGCCCAGACCTCTTCACTCTAAATGGCTCACCTCTCTCCTCTCTCCTCTCTCCTCTCTCCTCTCTTCCACCCTCCTCTCTCTTCTTCACCGCTTCCTCGAAAGTCCACCCTCACCTAAATTTTGTCAGCTAAGCTAAGAAGTTCTCCAAGACCGCTTAGTCCCAGGCATCCTTTTGGAGGCTCAAAGTTCATAGCCACCTTCCCCAGGTGGTGTAGATTCCTTGATGCAGATAGATTCTTCCTCCATGACCCAAGGCAGAAGCATCAAGTGGGACAGGGCTCTAATGGGGAAGGGCTTTATATGTATCATCTCATTTAATCTGTGGAATAGCTCTATGCTATTCTGTCTGGTCTGCCTCCCTCACTGCACCCACGAGTCCTTAGAAGCAAGTGCAGACTGAGTCATTAGGGTCCTTGGAGCCAACACAAGTTAAGCACTGAGAAAAGGTTTATGAAATGACCGCAAAAGAAATGGCAGTGGGGAGTTCCCTGATGGTGTAGTGGCTTAAGGCTTCGGCGCTGGCGCTGTCAGCGCTGCGGCCTGGGTTCGATTCCCAGCCAGGGAGCTACCCACATACCAAAAAGAAAAAAAAAAAAAAGAAAGAAATGGCAGTGACACCCAGTGAGCCAGACTCAGGCCCTTCAACCCAACCTGACCACCCCATGCCCAGAGGACATTCCTGCTCTATAGGCGATCCTCAGTGCTGATTGTGATGCATCCAATAGGAAGACAGACCAGAAAACCCAGCAGACAAGTGTGTGAAGGACATGAGCAGTTCACAGAAGGAGAAGCCCAGATGGCTAATAAGTACACGAAGAGATGCTTACAGTTACTAATAATCCAAGAAACACAAATTAATATGTTGGCACTTTACATTCATCATATTGGCAAAAATTAAAATGGTGGATAAATACCACATGCTGACAGGTATTAGGGGAGGTAGGAATGTATGGCTAGTCATTTGGCCATTCTAGAAAATAACCAAACAATATTTAGTAAGATTAAGTAGGCATCTGTCCCAGCATGTAGCCATTGCACACCTAGATATCCCCGGGGAAATTCTCACAGTGGTCCAAAGGGACACATCCATGATGTATACAAGGGTGTTTTGTCAAGGAATTATTTGTGAGAGGAGGAAATTCAAGGCAAAGTAGATGTCCATCACCTGGAGAATGAATGAGTAAAAGCGTGACATGCAATCAGAAAGCTATACAGCAACTGGAAGCAACCCAGCGAGATCTTCAAACGTGCAGTGTTGAATGGGAGAAAAAAAGCGACAGGTACAGAATGAGACCTCTAGTACCCAAAACAGCACTATATATTTTACACATACACATGCACACTTAGGGTCACATGTGGGATTCACCGCAGTGGGTGCTCCCGGAAAGAAAAGATTGGGAGAGGGGACCAAGAATGGGGGGTAGGGAAGTAAGAAGAAGAAAAAAAGCCCAACATAGATTACACATTTACTATGAGCCAGACACAGTTTTCAGAGCTTTATATGCATCATCTCACTGAATCTTTGGAATAGTCTAGGAGGTTGGTATTACTATTAATATCTCCATGTTTCCCAGTTGAGAAAACGGAGGCTTAGAAAGGTCATCACATCATCCAAGGTCACCTCACTGTGGAAGTGAGCAGAAGTGCCAGGTTTCAACCCCAGGCCTTGGCCATGGTGTTCACCTCCTCCCTGCCCTGCCTGACTTCACCTCCTTCCAGCTCTGCTAAGCTCTGAATTTGGCTCCATGAGCCTGGCCTTGCTTCTTCATCTGTAGCCAGAGGTGTCCACTAGGCTGCTGACATTCAAACCTCTTCAGATTCTATTTTTCTTCTGTATGTCTCCATGCCCTGGGATTTCCCCCTCCCCCCAGATCTGGCCCCTCCAAATCCAGCCCCATACTAGGCAGCAACCAGCACCCCCTCCCACTCCCCCAAGAATGGACCTCCCTTCAAGAGAAGCTCAGATCAGTGCTCTCTAGTAGCCAATGGCTCCCACCACTTGTATACTAAGTCCAAGTCTATCCAGGTGTTCAATGCCCTTCACACTTGGACCCAGCTATCTGGGCAGCCTCACCTCCCATGATGCCCCCACGTGTATCTGATGCCGGTACCACATCAGACCAACCTTCTGGTCTTGATGTGGCATGGACTTTCACACCTAGCTTGAATCCCTTCTCTCGGTCCTCCTCTATCAGAGGGACCCTCAAATCCTGTAAGGACCACCTTCTCCTGGGAAGCCTTCTTGGGGTCCTCCAGATGGTTTAGTGAGTTAGATGTTAGACCAACAAATGCTTAGAGACAGACCGCGTGGGCCAAGGGCTGGCTCTGCCTCTCACCAACTGTGCCTTCTCTTTTTCACTTTCATAACAACAAAAAATTATTTCTCAGAGTTATTTCGGACATAAGAAATATTATATGTTATGGTAGTTTTCTTGTCTGGTTTTTTTTTAATTGAGGTATAATTTACACGTGCAGATCTTAACTTCAAGGAATTCTATGAGTTTTGACAAATACCTTAGTCATTCTGATAGTCATCTCCCCTCTCTGAGTCACAGTTTCTCCATCTACAAAATGGGATAATGTTCACCTTATAGGGTTGTTGTGAGAGAGAAAAGTAATATGACAAGTGGCTAGCACCATGCTTGACATACTTGAGTAAATGTCTATCTATCACTATATTCTCCACAAGCAGCTGTACGCAGTCTTCAACAACAACAAAATTAACTGAGCATCTACTCTGTGCCCGGGGTATGTATGAACGCAGGAGACCCAGGGGTAAATCAGAAATGGAGGCTGCCAGTCTCCTTTGGATTATTCAACTATGCTGGGATGGGTGCTGTGATAAAAGAAAGCATAGGGATTATGGGGGTTCAAAGGAGAAACTCAGCCCAGCTTTGGGGCTCAAAGAGGGCTTCCTAAAAGGGGTGATGCCTAGCAGCATCTCGAAAAGACCAACAGTTTATGAGGAAAGGGTGAGAGGCCTGGGCGCTGGAGGATGAGATTCCAGGCAGAGCAAACAATACAGGCACAGACCTGATGGTTGGAAGGAACACGGCATATTTAGAGAACTGCAGATAATTCAATTGGCTGGAGTCAAGGGATCGTGAAGGGTACGGGTGAGATAAGTTGGAGAGGCCAGGAGGGCAGATCACAAAGGCCTGGAATGCCACACAAAGAAGAGGGACTTGCCCCTGAGGGCACCACGGAGCCAATGAAGAGGTTACAGCAGAAATGACCAGGGCCACTCTGTATTTCAGAAAGTTCTCACGTGCTTTTTTCCTTCTGTTTGACCCAGTGTATTCATTATGTACCCCAGTGTGCTTGCTCCCTGAAAGTAAGAACCACGTCTAATTTTTCTTTAGTCTTTCAAATTCTTTATGGAAAGAGACAGGGAATAAAAAGGTATAGACTTGATAAATAAAAACGGTCATTTGTGCATTCCCAGGGCCTGGTTGCAAGAGGGAGAGTGTCCTAAAGTGCAGCTCAGCAGTGTTCTGTCCTCCCATGGCTCCCCATGGCTGGTACATGGCAGTCCCAGCTCCTCATGCCAGCACGCAAGGACCACCTCAACCTGGCTCGCTCTGCAGCCATGTCTCTCCCCACCGCCCTCTCCTCTTACACTTCAGCTACACTGTCTCCCAGTTTCCTTAAGGTTCATGCTCACTCATGACTTGTGCCTGCCCATGTCATTCCCTCTCCCTGGACTGTCTTCTCTCTTTACTTCTGTGTATGTACAATTCCTACTCCTCCCTTCAGCACAAGCATCGCCTCCTTCAGGGAGCCTTCCTTGATTTCCCCCTAGCCTGGGTGAGGGTCCTCTCAAGACCCCACTCTGCCAACAATCATGATATGACCCTGCGGGTTGTCTCCACCCTGGGCTGTGAGCTCTCTGCAGGATGGTTTGTCGTGTTCGTCTCAGTATCTTCAAGGCCTGGCAGGACTCAGGAAGCAGGGTATGCTTCAGAAGTCACATGCAGTGTCACTAGGACACAGAAGAAGTGTCAGAGAAAGGTTGGAAATGAGGAGGAGAGGTGGGGTTGATCCTGAGAGCAATGGAAGGCAAGGCAGGGACTGAAGCAGGGGAGAGTGTGCCTTGTGATTCAGAAAGCTCAGCATAGGGGAGAGTGTGGAGGAAGGCTCAGAGCAGTCCTTTAGAGTCCCTAGGAGACCAGCAGTCCAGCAGATTAGGGTGGTGGCTGAGGGATAGGGAGAAGGGAATGATTGCAGAGAGATTTAAAAGAAGATAGGACCAGACTTTGTGCCTGAAGGTTCGTGGGTGGTAAGGAAGAGGGAGGAGTCGGAAAGACTTCCAGTGTAGCTCCCCTCCACTCTAGGGAGAGGGGAAAAGGCTTAACAGCCAGCTCGGACACCAGTTACCTTGGACACAAATAAGCCCCAGGGACCCTGCCCCCGCCGGCGCCGAGCTGCAGCTTCTAACGGCAGACCCCCACTCTGTTTTCCCAAGGGGTTTACTTGACGCTCTGCTGGCTCCTTGCCCACCGCTCCCTCCCGCAGCCAGCTCAGCGCCAGCCCAGAGAGCAGGGGAGGGAAGGCCGCAGAAGCCCTGCAGGGAGGGAGGAAGGGAGGGCGGAGGAAACTGCCTGGTCGACCCCAACTGAGAAGCAGGAAGGAGCAGGAGAAGAGAGGGTGTGACAAACAAAAGAGGAAGAGGAGCTGTATGGTGTCACCAAGCACTGGAGATGCTAGATGCCTTCCCACCTTCTTGCCCACCCCCATTTCAGAGATGGGGAAACAGAGGCCCAGAGATGGCAGCAGTGTAGGGGCCCCGAACCCAGGTTTCAGTAGACCCACACTCTTCTGTTGGACACCCTCAGCTTGGAGCAGGCACCTCCACCCTCATCTCAGGGTTCCCAGAGTGGAACGGCAGACTAACTCATCCAAGTTCCCAGAAGTCCCCATGGTTATAAGACAGAGGACATGAGTTCTCACTCAACTGTGTGACTGAGCAAGTCATGACACTCCAGTTTTTCATTTGTAAAATACCAGATAATGTTTCTCTGACAAGGAGCCACTGAGGTCGAGGATGAAAAAGGACTTTGTAAATCCTAAAAAGCCACAGGACTCCAGGAGGATTGGGTTCAAACCTCATGTCCTTGCCCTGAAAAAGTCCCCTCTTCAGACTTCAGTATCTCCAAGGGCACATAGAGGAAACCAGATCCACTGATATTAAAAGCACAGTCCATCTCTGGGAACCTGTAGGATGCACCCAAAAGCCCAAAGTTTTAAATTCGAGAGCAAACATACAAACCCTACCACCACATCCCCCCGGCCCCTAGAACTGCTGCTTGGATGCCCTCATCTGGCCTGTCACCGGTGGGCCAGGGGATCGCTGCATACCTGCCCGGATACTCCCGGCCGGGTCCTGGACTACACTCAAATCTCAAGGCACCCCGTCGCCTTGGCTGCAAACCTCGGAAGGCGGCCCCTAGGGGGCAGTGTTGCCCCGAACTTGGCCGCTGCCGCCGCTGCCCCCGCCCCAATCGGCGCCCGGAGAATACTTGAGTTCTGGGAATGTTTGACACCCCCGGTACACACGCCGCCCCCAGCTGCGGGCCTCAGCCCCGAGGGCTCCCGCGCCGCGCGCAGCCCGCCCGGTGTGGACTTGCTTCTGGCTCCCTCACCTCTCCCAGCAGAATCCACTTTGCAGGGACCAGGCTTTTGTTTTTGCTTTTTTTGCTGGAGTAAGAGGCAAGTATTGGGCTCAGGCTGCTCGCATGGACTAGCATGTCTGTGCTCAGAGATCCCAAAAAGAAATTTGAGGGACGAGGGGGTCTTGATTTTCCAAGAACCTGTCAGCTGCTTCCCCCGTCACCCACTTATCGTTTTGGCACCCCCCGATGTTTGGCTAGCATCCACCCGCACCTCCTCCCCCAGATATACCTCCAGGGATTCCCCCAAACCCTCCAGGAAGTGCCCAGGAGCGGATAGTGGGGGATGCAGGATCCGATGTTCTCGACTCCACCACCAGCCTCACCTTCCCCAGTTCAAGCCCAGGCCCATGGGGCCGGGACTCCGCCGAGATTTAAGAGGTTGGGTTTGGGGGTTGACCTCTGCTGCGAAGTCACCGCACCCCCAACTGTGAGCAGCAAAGTCAGGGGCTGAAATGAAGACGGTAAAGGGGAAACCAAGGGAAAAACCCCATTCAAGTTTAGTCCAACGGTTTAATGGGGGGATGGGGCATTAAAAGCCCCGAACCCACAAAAGCAGACTTTTTAAAAAATTATAATTGAAAACATCTCGAAGTAAGGGCAGCCAGAAGCGGGCCAGCTCCCCCTGCTTCATCCCCCTTTCCTGCTCCCCGGAGTCCGATGAAGTCATGATAAGTAGGCTGCAAAAATAAAAGGGGGGTGGGCTGGGGGCACAGGGGTCCCAGGATGGGGCCCCGCGCGGACACAGTTTGGATACTATGGTTACGCGATCCGACCCAAACAGCGAAGGCGGACAACAATAGCGGCCGCCAGAGGAGGAAATTCCTTCCGGGGTGGACGGCGCGGGGGGAGGGGCGCCTGGCTGGAACGCCGAGGCGGCGGCTCGGCCAATCAGCGCGCGGCCGCCGGCGGTTTCAAGGTGCCCCGCGCCGCGCGCCCCCACCCCCCCGCGCGCTCCGCTCGGGCGCAGGAATTGCTGAGACGTTTCCCTGCACGCGCCCGGGTAACCCTGCGGGGGCTGCTGCCCAGACCGACCCCTCCCCAGCCCTTCTCCCCGCCCCCCTCCTGGAGCCCACCTCCTGGGGAAGGCTGAGCGTTCCGCTGCTTGAGTTGCCTGCATTGGAGGGAGGTGGGGGAAGAAATCTCTCCAAACCACCCCTTTCTATAGGGTTGGTTCCTGCACAAGCCTGTTTTCTATTTTAAAGCTTGTCTCAAGAAAAAATGAGAGAGGGTGGGAGGGAGCGACAGAGAGAGAGCGCGCGCGCGAGGAGAGAGAAGGTCCACCCCAACTCATGAAGCCTCGGAAGCTCTGACCCCTGCCTGGCTGACCGCGGGGGCTGTTATATAATAAGTTGGGTTATTGATATTGGCGGTTCCTGGTCTGGCATCTGGCATGCAGAGGTCCAAAGGCAGAACTGGCATTTAGAACCCCCTACAACTCCCCCAGCCCCCGCTGATGTTACCTGCCTTTCAATGGACCAGAGAAACCAGGGGCTCCCCCAAGCCCGCATCTGGGTTGTTTATGTGGTGCCCATGAGGTGATTGTGCTTCCTTCCCCATCTAGCAAGGATTCTGTGCCCAAGTCCCCCTCATTTAGAGCCCCCGACTGGCTCTCAAGCCTTCCCAACCACCACCACCACCACCACCACTACCCCTTCGTGACCAGGCACTCCACCATTCCTCCTGCTCTCCTGTCAGCTGCCCAAAGCCGGCATGCTGGGCACTGCCACACCGAGTTGGTCCTGTTCCTTTCTTAAGCTCCCTGAACCAGGTTTCTGCTCTCTGATGCCTCCTGGGCATGGAGCGCCAGCCACTTCGATAAGTAGATGCCTTTTTATTCACTGCACATTGAGACTCACTTATTTGGAAGGATCTAACGTTAAGAAAGTATTTGCCTCTCTCCCCCACTCTTTCTCTCCCTCTCTTCATATATAATGGGGATAGCCCTAATTCTCCAGTTCCTCGTGTGTCTCTTTATAAATAAATAATGAGATTTTATTAATTATGCACGTACAGTATCTGCAAGCAGATTGCTATGTCTCTTGATGCTTAATAAAAATTTTTTTAAAAAAGGAAAAACCCTCCACAGTGAAGCTGGATTTTTTTTCCCCTGCAAGCAAACAAAAACTTCAAGGGGCCATATGTCCTCCAAGTGGGGAGAGGAAGGCAGAAGTTGGGGAGTGCATGGGGTAGGGAGGGAGGGATTAAAGGGGGTTTCTTTGCAGCTTTTCAAGACAGCTGGAGGCAAAAAGTTGCCTGCTTCACGTTTATGATTGAGCTGCCAGTCTGAAAACACACCAACGTTCGTTTGGGCGTTTGTGTGCTAGGCGGGATGGGCAGCTGTTAATAGTAAACAGGAAACCAGTGAGCAGAGAGAGCTGGCCGCAGCCCAGTCCCTCTCTCAATTCTGTGCCCCTCCTCAGAGCCCCCAAGCCCCCAAGTTCTCAAAACACACTTGGTTTCTGGGCATGTGTGCAACTATGTCCTAAGTGGCCAACACAATTCCTGGCACACAGTAAGGGCTCAACAAATATTTGCGCGTTGAACGAATGGAGCATGGAACACATACAAGGGCTGGAGGAATGTTTGCAGAAGTGGCCAGAGGCTAGGTCTGGGGCACTTAGCCTCGGAGGTACAAGAGTTGGGGCTTCAGCCCTCAGACAATGGGGGAGGGGCTCACCCCTCAAGTTTTCTGGTCCAGGAAGTGACAGCAGACCTGAGCACTGAAAATATGATCTGGATGAGGAAGACTAGCGAGAGGTGCAATGATACAGGTGACATTAGGCAGTCAGTGTGGCTTCGGAGAAAGGATATTGGGGGAGGAGGGGTTCGGTACCTTTAGCACCTGGAGCTGAGGGAGTGGGAGAGGTCAGAGGTGAGCTTTGATTCAGAACGTTTTGGTTACAGTTCTGAATAGCAAGTTCACATGGAAATAGAGATTTGAAGGGTGCAGAGGTGAGATGCTGGGGCACCTATAGAACACGCACCCTAGACACTGAAATTCTAAAAGCAGAAAAGAATAGAATCTCCAGAGGAGGCGCATAGAATTAATTGCCCATAGAGTTCTTTGTCCAGGGAGTTATCATTTGGCACCCGAGGCCCCAAGAGGATGAGGGGCCAGTCGAGGGTCCCACAGCTGGCACACTAGCTCCACACTTTTTGCCTTTCGCAATAATTTGCACTGCACCCGCTTCACAGGGGAGAGTTTTCTCACCCAGCCCAGGGCACACCAAGTGTCCTAACAAAAGGGTTAATTAAATTGGGCGTGTGTTGCACAAGTTCAAAAGTAATTTTTTTTTCCAAGGGAGCAGTTCTGGATGCCTTTTCTCCTGCCTGTGAGAGGTCTATATATCACTGAGGAGTTAAAACATAAAAAATCAAATTGTGCTGGCAAGGTTACCACAAAGCTATCAAGCTGGGTCTTGCTGCCAGAGCCCTGGCATCTGCTGTGTAGTTTGGGGAGCACTTAGTCTCCCAACCGTGGGTGAGGATGGCTGTCTGACTTCTCTCTTTGTAGCCTCCTAATGAAAAAGGGCCAGGATCCCTTTCTACATGTGTTGAAGACCATCTCTTGTGCTAAGGAAAGGTAAGAAGATACAGATGATACAGGCACTTGGAATTTGGGGAGGTGGTACCCAGATCCACACGAGCACCACGCTTGGAGAAGTCATGACCCGCTATGTGACCTTGGGCAAGGTCCTCAGTTTTCCCACAAATCAAATTGGGATGAGGAGGGGAGGCTGATTGAAGATCAAGTGTCCTTTTTCCTCTCTGGTTCTAGATGTGGCTCCAGCAGGACCTCAGGGCTATTTTCCCTTGTGGTCTGATGGGATGGAACCCCTGTCCCCATGCAGCCATTATGTCTGTATCCTGTCCCTAGTTCCAGTGGTGGGACAAGGTCCAAAAACACGAACCACCTTTAGACCGCAAACGTTCCCAAATTATAGACATGCCCAAGCTCTAAAATTCAGTGTCTGTCTGTCTGTCTGTCTCTCTCTCTCTCTCTCTCTCTCTCTCTCACACACACACACACACACACACACACACACACAGGCAAAATCAGGCCCAGCTCACCTGGGATGCACTCAAGCCTTCTACAACATTCAACCCCTGCTTGAATGCCACATGTGACAAGGAGCTCACTACCACATATGAACTCAAGCACAAGATTTTTCTAACCACTTTATAACTCCTGTCCACCAAGATGTCCTGCTCGTATTTCAAAGCTAGCAGGCACCAGGTTGGACTCTCGATTTGTCCTTAACGGACCTGTTCCTTCTCTCATTCCTCCTGTGTGTACTGGCTCAAAAAGACTACCACAAGCCAAAAACTTGGAACTTATTTTTGATTTCCCATTCCCCCTTCAGTCAGTCTGTCTTCCCGGCTGTTCAACCTTCTTACTAGGTCGGCGGAGTTTCCGCCTCCTCACCCCCATTGCCTCATCATCACTGTTTTATAGGGTGACATCGGCTTCCTAGCTGATCTCCCTGCCTCCTCACTAGTCCCATCACAATTATTCTCCACACCGCCTGCCTACCGGAGGGCTCTTCCTAAAACTTAATCTGAATAGGCCCCTCCTCTGTTTACAAATAAAGGATGACCTGAGTTGCTCACATAAGCAAAATCCCAATTCCTTAGCACGTTATTCAAGGCCTCTCTTGATCTGGCCACAGACACACATGCAGTCCCACCGCCCACCCCTCCCAGCTGACCGACCTTACACGGCAGCCACACCAAAGGGCTGGCTGTTCCCTGAGTGTCCTTTTGCTTTTCCACGCCTGTGTCTTTGTCCATGCTGTGTCCTCTACCTCCGATACCCCTCTTGGCACTGAAGAAAGGAAAGAAAAGAGGGTCCCTGTCCGAAAGCAATCCACATTCTAGAGCTGCGTTACCCACTCGCCACACTGACCGATGTAGCCCATGGAATGTTCTAATCCAGACGGAGGTGAGCTGCCCGTGCCAAATCCACGCCAGACTTCACAACAACAACACAAAAGAATGTGAAGTAGCTCGTTAATGGTTTGTTTATATTGATCACAGGTTTATAATGTTTTGGATATATTGGGTTTAATAAAATATATTATTAAAAGTAATTCCATCTGTTTCTTTTTACTTTTTAAAACATGGCTACAAAAGACTTTAAAATTACAGATGCGCCTCCCCTTTGTGACTTGCATGATGTGTCTGTGGGATGGTGCTGCGAGGGGCGCAGCGTGAAAACGGGGTTACACTGATAATGTGGTGGGCATGAGCAATGATGGTGGGAAACACAGGGTGCTCGTGCACAGGCTAGGGAGAGACCCCCACCTGACAGTGGACAGCTTAGACTTCCGCTGTGGACAGCACCGGGGCCCAGCTGGCATGCGGTGACAAGTGCTGGTTGAAGCAAGTGCAGAAAGGAAGGTAAGGCACGCGTTCAGATCTCAGCGCACTCTCACCCAGTCCCTTTCTCTGGGAAGCCATCCCTGACCACCCTGTCCCTGCCCCCACTGGCACGGGGTCCTCCTGGCGACTCCACAGCCCCCTCTGCTCCTCTGTCCCAGTAGTCTTCCTTGTCATTGCCTTTAATGGCTGTGGCCATCTGCACACCCCTCCATCTCTGGGCCTGAGGGCAGTGCCTGCCTCCTTACAGAGGTGTCCCAGGGCACACACACAATTGTGTCCCAAGGGGAACACTCCATGAATGTTTGTTGAAAGTTGAATGAATTCCTTCGTTCAACAAACATTCACTGACCCTGAGCGACCTTTCCAACTACATCCTTTCACAGTCCTACACATCCTCCAAGAGGCTTCCACCAACCGTGTGCACCCGAGGCCGGGCTGCGCTGAGCACCGCCCATAGGCCACAGTCGGCGCTTATATATAGGTTATCTTGTTTCATTTTCTCTATAATCCTGTGAGATAAGATCCCATATATGCCTATGTTCATACAGATGAGGAACTGAAGCCTGCAGAGGTGGAATAACTTGCCCAAGGCCCAAGGTCACACAGTAGGTCTGGAAGGAACTGACTTTCACAAATCTACCCTCCAATTCATGGGCCTTTGGCTCATCCAGGGTGTTCCTGGGACTCTCTCAGTTAACCATGCTCCATTCTCTCCCCTTCACTTGCTTCTATCATTTCCAGCCTGTGAGAGAACTGAGTTTAACTCAGATCCCAGCAGCAAAGAAGGCCCCCTATCCCATACCCTGTGCAGGGGAAGTGCCTCCCCCCATAGCTGCCTAGGGCTGAGCAACCCACCCCCAGCTGGGGAAGGGAGGAGGGAGGGAAAGAGAAACCCACCAGGGGCCTCTGGGGCACAGCCCTCAAGGAGCCCCGGTGTTTGGTTTCAATTAGGAGGACAAATTCCAGGAAGCCAGGCCAGTGCTGAAGGCGGGGTTGAGGGTGGGGGGTGTTGTGCAGAACAGGGCTCAGAATAGGAGGCTCCTGGAATCTGGCCTCAGGAAGAGGCTCCCTAGGGCAGGGCATAGGGCTGAGGGGCCGGCCTGCTGGGAAAGAAGCCTGGCCTGTGAGGCGGTTTCAAGTCCCAATTCACAGCTGTCAGGGTGGTGGAGAAAGTGCAATGTGCATCAGGTGCCTGGCACACAGTAGGCTCTTGTGGGCTCAGTAATGGTGGCCAACATTGCTTCTGTTCAAGCCCCCATTGTTCTATAAATTCCAGCTCTGGAGGTGGGGAGGGGTGTCTGGTGGTTGGAAATGCAACCCACTGGGGATCAAGCTAAGCACTGGGTACTGGGGCTCCAAGATGACCGAGGCTGAGAGCTTGTGCACAGCCTAGCAGTGACAAGGACAAACACAGAACTGTTAGGTGGTGTAACCGACGTGAGCGCAGCATCAAGAGCTGGACTCTGGGAAGCTCAGAGGAGAATGGAAGATCCAAGAGGGAAGGAACCTCGCCTGTCCTGTTTATTCATCTCCTCAGCCCCTAGCGGCATGCCTGGCACATAGGAAGCACTCAATAGATCTGTATTGAATGAATCAGTGATGAACTGTTCTGGGAAATTTCCGAGAAATCGTCTTAGAAGAGGGGTGCATCTACATAGGGCTTTAAGAAATGAATCAAAGCTTGGAGACCAAGAAAGGAAGGCAGGACATTCAAAGCAAAGGGTTGATGCACAGAGCACGTGGCAAGGTATTCACTGATTCACTCACTCAACTATTAATAATACTGATGACATGGCGTGCCTATGACGTTTCAGGCACTGTGTTCAGCAGATGGCTGTGGCTGGATTGGGAGGGGATGAGCTGAAGGACAAGGCAAGGGCCAGACCATGGGTGGAGGCAGGGGTGGGCTTGTGTGTCTTGCAAGGAAGTCAGGACTCTGCTCTGCAAGCTATGGGGTGGCCCTCAGGGGTTTATATCTTCTGGGGCTTAATACTAGTAACAGAACTGGAGCAAGGGAGTGGAGGGGTTCTGCCACACAACAAAGAGCCCGAGGCTCTGAGAGATGTTGGCACATGCTCAGAGACAACTAGGTAGGCAACAGCAGAGCTAGGACTCTTGTATCCCATCCACAGCCCAGGGGCCCCATCCTCGGCCCAAAGCCTGGGTCCCTGGCTCTAGTTGGCTACTTTCTTGCTGACTGGCATTAGCGACATGTCCTCCTCTCTCTGGACCAAAGGGCTTGGACTGAGACAGAGTCTCCCAAAGAGTGGGTGGCAGACCTAGTGGGATGGGGATGAGGTCAGGGAGTGCACTGACCTGGCCACACAGAATATGCAACCTTAGGCTCACCTCAGGAAAGTGATTCCTTTTCAGTTCTTGCTTCTGATTCAGTCAGGGAGAAGGAGAAAGGCCCAGTTTGAGGCTGGCATGTCTTTAACACACCTCTCTGCCTCTTGCTCATAGCCCTTTATAGCAAGAGAGAGGCTGCCTCGCAAGCAAGACGGGACGTGCTTTGTTTTCATTCAATTTATTTTGGTATTTACTTTCTGTTTCTAGCAAGCCAAAATATTTAGAGTACAGGTACAGTTTCCTTGTTAAATTTTTGTAAAAGTGAGTTAATTTAAAGAAAAACACGAAGCAGATAAGGAAAGAAGATCAAGCAAAAAGTCGTGGAGGAGATACCAATGATGGGACCGGAGGGAGATCCTGGTCGGGCGCTCTGCCTCCCCCGTTCTCACATCAGCCACGTGTTCAGGAAACTCGGTTAGAGTCTGGGTGCTGCTGTTCGTCTTTTATAAAAAGAGGGAGAAAGTTGGAATTTACTGGGCGTTTCATGAATCAATTCTATTTACCAGGATTTTCCCCTCAGCAAACTTCAAGGTCAGCTACACCACCTTGGCCTCGCCCTCTGTGAAGGTGAGGATGAGGAAGGAAGCCCAAGCTGGGGTCGTTGGTCCTGAGCCCTTGTCAAGCTCCTTTTCCTGATTCTGTGGGTGCTCTAGGGAGGGAACTCTAGGACTTTCACCCCCCCCGAATCAAGAGCAGCTGTCAGGAGGGCCCTTAGCAGAATGTGTGACCTGGCAGCCACGTGGGCAGTAAGGCCAGTGAAGGTAAAGACTTGTGAGAGGACCCCTTCGGCCCTGGGATAAAGGTGAAGCCCCTTGGGTGGCACTCAGGATTCTTCAGTGTCACCCCCAAACTGTCTTTCCATATGCCTATCTACCTGGCTGATTTCAATTTCCCTTTCAAGCTCCCTTGTCACCACTTCTAGGAGCCTCTTCTCAATCTCTCCGGTTTCCCCCTCCCTGCCCCAGTCTGAGTCAGGGCCTCCTGTGGGATCCCAGCTTCTCTGGCATCCCAGTTCTGGGCACCCCATGTCCTCATGGCCTATGTGAGCTGACCATACGTACTATTTGAAACAAGACAGTACTGTTGTTTCCTGGCCTGTTGAAAATGGTACTTCTGGCCAGCCGAGGTTTACGTGCCTGCTGTCTCCGCACCCCAGCACCCAGCACCATAAGGAAGCACTCAATAAAGTTTTGCTGAACTGAAGAAGATACTTCCAGCGTGCAGGGCGGTGACATCAGTTCCATTCCCCTCTGGGACCTTTCATGGTCTTGCTCTTCCTCTGCTGAGTCTCTTGTAGGGAAAGGTGCCTGTGGAGAGTAGTGTAAGACCAGACCTAACACCAGGTAGCTTTGGGTTCAAATCTTATTTAGCTGTTCAACTGATTTCGCTGCACTAGAGTATTCTCATGAGGGAAAGAGGCAGGGTGTGATGAATAAATAAGATAATGAGAGAGAAGCAACATCCACAAGTCAGGTACACACTTGCTTAGTAAATCATGAAGTGTTAGAACTATAAAAAGTGCAGAAAGCCCAGATGCCGAGGGGAAACAGGCACTCATTCTGCCCAAGGGACTGAGGCAGGGAAACCTCTCTAGTTGAGGGGATTTTTGAGTTGGGCTTTGAAGGATAAATAAAAGTTCCCCATAAACAGAGGAAATTGAGATGAGAAGGCTGAGAGTCACACAGGGAGAGTACTCCCAGCCCCTACATGGAACTACAACAGGAAGAATTTTGGTAAAAAGGAGGACAAACTTCTCATGCCATAGCTTTGGACAGAGTTCTAGTCCAGGGTTCGACTAAAGGTATAAAATGGCCTAAGAAGGGTCAAGGGCCCTTTCACCATAAATCAAAGGTCAACTAGTCCATCCCTCTACCACTAAGCCATACCATTACATTTGTCCTTAAACCTGCTTCCTTTGTGCCAGAAATGAGTCCCACCTTGAGTGGGTAGTAGCAGGAGGAGGCTCCCCACAATTCCTGAGTTTGTAGCCAACAGGGGGGCCCATGGCCAAGCATGCTTTCCCTCTCTTCAAGAGCCTGACCCCCACCCTGCCTGGGTCCTTCGTTTGTCCCTGAAGTTTGACCCAGGGCAGTAACACCAAATTATTAAATAAGCCCCCTTTCCTGGGCCAGGGAGGGGCAGGAGGCAGGGTCCACTTCCTAGGGCAAAACTCCTTGCCCTTGTCCTTCATTTCCTAGTCCATGTTTTTCAAAACTAGACCTTGGGGACAGAGGGAGAGCGTGTGAATGCCTCTGTGCATGTGGCTGAGTGTGTGTGTCTGTATAGGGAGCGGGAGAAAGGGAGAGAGAGCAAAGCCTGGGAGTGTGTGTGTGTGTGTGTGTGTGTGTGTGTTACACGTGTGTGGAGAGAGAGGGTGACAGAGAGACAGAAACAGGGAGAGAGGGAGAAAAGAACAGAGCCTGGGAATGTGTGTGTGGCTGTGTGCCTGCGTGACTGTGTGCTAGAGCCTGTGGGGTGTGTGCATGTGTGTGTGTGACTCCAGCAGCAAGCTGCATCTTAAAGGCACAGACCCTGCCTTTGCCCTGCTCCCCTCCACCTCCACCCCAAGCCAGAACCACCTCCCACCACCATCAGCTGAGAACCAGAGCAGGCCTGTCCCCAGTGACTCCTGCCTGAGGGAAGAGAAGCAAGCCCAGCCCTCTCAGACACCACCACCCCCTCCACGGCTGAGGCTTTGAGAGCTCAGAAATAGGTCCTACCAAAGGAGAAAGGGGCTTTATTCCTGAGGAAAGCAGGGCCTCCCTGAGGACTGGGGGCTGGGCAAACCAGGAGGCCCAACTCTGGGGCAAGACTGACTGCTTGGGGACCCAGCTCTTCACTTACTAGGGGTGGGGGTGGGTGGAGCGAGGCCACAACCCCTACACCTCTTATTGCAGGGTGGGGACACCACCACAGAGCTGCACTACGTCTCGGATGGAGACCATGAACGTGGGTGTAGTAGGACAACTACGAGGGTCTCCACTGCAGACAGGAAGCCTCTACCTCAGGTCTGCACTCTCAGGCAGCTTTCCTGCCATCATGGCAAGTGGAGCTTGCACAACAGAACGCAGGGTGCTTGTTTTCTTCCCCTACAGCAACCCGCCCCTCCCCCACGCTCACACCCTGTTTTGGCTCAAGGCGGGACCTGGTTTCTCATTCTGCCTCCGCCTCCTACTCGCTGTGTGACCCCAGACAGATCCCTCACCCTCTCTGGGCAGCCGCTGCCTGCTCTGTATAATGGAGACGTTGGGTTCAGAGATTCTACCAACTCTTCTATCTCAGACCTCCTGGAGTCTGTGATGGGCGTCACTTGATTAGAAAATGCTTTTATCTAGGAAGAGGAGCAGTTACCCAGCCCTGAATACGCTCGCCCTATCCCAGAGCCACAAAAAGTAGTGGCGCTTAAGTTAAGTGTCCATGAACAGCTCTAGGCCCAACTCATACATTTCACCGTCGAAGAAACTGAGGCAGCGGTTTGCCCGTCATGCGCAGGGCGTGAGAGCCGACGCTAGGACTGGACCCCCGGTGCCCTAGCCCCCGCCTCCAGCTATGAAGCAGAGTCCGGGCCGCCGAGGGAGCAGCGGGAGCCGGGAGGCCAGCAGGAGGAGGAGGAGCCGGGGGCGCGCCCCACCGGCCCCAGCCCCCGCGGGCCCCTTCCGGCCCCTCCCCCAGCCTGAGCACTGTCCCGCCACCTGCTCCCCCGCCCGCCGGGGCGGGGCCGCCGCCCCCGTCGCCATGGCAACGCGCGGCCCGACCGGCCACCCTGGCCTCCCTGCAGCCTCGCAGCCCATCTGGCCCCAAGCCCGTCCCAGCTGGGCTGCCTGAGGCCCCGGCGGCTGGGGGCCCTCACAGACCCGCAGTGGCCCGAGACCAAGGCAGGAGCTCCAGGCGTCAGGCCACTATCCCTGCCAGCACCTGGGCTGGCTGCTGGGCTCATTTTGATGGGTTAGAAGTCACCCTAGCCTCTGGGAATTCACGTTCTAGAGACACCCCCTCCCCAGTGTCCACTTAATGGGGCAGGAGGCAGCATCTCAGGATTAGAGACCAGCTTTCTGGAGCCTGCCACCTGGGCTCAAATCCCCAAGTAGTGTGACCCGGGGCAATTTACTTAACCTTTTACCCATCTGAAAAATGGAAGTGATCATAGAACCTGCCTCTCATAGGGTGGTTGTGAGGATTAAATGGGTCAATAAAGACAAATATATGGAGTTAGCACTCAGTAAATACCAGCTATTATTATTACTGCAGGTAAATTACTGTGCTGTAAGAGGGCTGTGGGAGCCCAGAGTAGGGGTCCTAACCCAGCCTGGGGGCAGCAGGGAAGGCTTCCTAAAGGAGGCAATGCTGGTTGGAATCTTGGGAAGTAGCACTTAGCCAGGAAGCCAAAGGGAAGAGGGAATGGCAGCAGCACAGACAGAGCTGAAAGGGGCGGGGGAGGGCGGAGGGGGCAGTGAGGAGGGAGACTTACGAAAGTCCTTCAGTGTTACTGGAGAGTGTAGAAGAGCTTGGCTTTCAGATGGAAGGCACTGGGACAGGAGCCTCTGAAGGGTTTTGAACAGAGCCTGACACGTCCCTTGTTTTCTTAGAGATTACTTGGGCTGCTGTACATTTAATAGCTTGGGGTTCCAGTGGTCCTTTTGAGAGATGATGAGTCCTGAACAAGGGGAGATACAAGGTCAATGGAAGGTGGGGACAGATTCATAGCTATTAAGGAAGTAGATATGACAAGATGGTGACCTATGGATTAGATACAGCTGGAGAGGGCAGAGTTAAGAATGGCCATGAACACTTAGGTTGTTGGCTTGGGCACTGGGAGTGGTGGCAGGGCCAGAAGAGGGGCAGGTCTGGAGGTGGGGAGGAAGATGGTGAGCTGTGAGTGTGTAGCAAGGGGGAGGGAGGTGCTGCTCAGCTTGAAAACATCTGAGTTTGGAGCCAAGAGACCTGCCTGGGCTGGAGAAACCAGCGTGTGCCTGGATGGCCACAAATCCTGCCATGGCCAGAGAGCTGCCCCAGAGTCCGTAGCGGGTGGGGGTCCTCACGAGACCACATCCTCCTCCACTGAGAAGAAAGAGGACTTAGGCTTCAGGGTTCCAAGAAAATTCTAAGAATTCTAAGTTTCATTTTCCCCCTGGGGCCAAGTAGAATTTGTCTAAAAGAAATTCAGGCATTCTAACCCAGATTCTATGTGTGCCATTATATCTTTCTGAGGCTTTGGGGTTTTGGAAGGATTTTTTTTGGGGGGGGGGCGCTGAGGGAAGGTGCAAAAGAGTACAGGGGATAGTACGCTGTGCTAAATCTCCCCAGGTCTGTTGGGTCTTAAGCAATTCTTCTCACTAAGCTTCACTTTCCTCCTAGCTACCCGCCATGCAGGGTTATTCTAAGAATTCAATGGGATGCTGGACACAAGCTCCCAGCATGGCCTCTGGCCATCTTCGTTAAACATGCAAATTCCAGGAATTTCTCCAAGAAAGGAGAGATGAATGTCCATGAGTGGGTCTAGGAAACTGCAAGTAAAACTGGCCCATCATTAGATCAGATCCTCCACCTACCACCCTGGTACTCCTCATGCTCTGGCCTGCCCTGGGGGTGGCCGACCCCTAACATTTGAGTTGAAATGGCAGCCCCCCCTGCTAGTTTCCTCCTTCGCTTCCCACCTGCTTCATCCCTACCACAAGAGTCCTTCTGTGTAGACATGTGGACTTGGCTTCATGTCCAAGCTCCCAGGCACACCTGCCTCCCCAAACAACTTCCTTGTCTACTCCTCAGGCCTAGGGGTGCACACACCTGCAGCACAGTCCACTTGGAGGACAGACTCAGGTCTTGGGTATGTGTTCAGGGCCCTCTGGGCAAAAATTCCAGATCCCAGTTACCTGGAGTATGATCTAGAATGATAAGCTTGGGCTCCAGGTGGGCATGTCCCCTTGGCTCTATGTATACCTCACCTTATAAGGAGAGGTGGGGCTAGAGGAAGGCATAGGGGAGCTCTATAGAATAGAGTTCAGAGCAGAGGCCCAGCTGCCCCAGGTCTATGGGCTCCCCTATATGTTCCTATCAACCTTTCCCACCAAGGTCCTCTGGCCAGCCCACTGGTTCCCAGCAGCCATATGGCGGATGTGCCTGGTCCCTACCCAGCTGAGGTCACCTCAGACGTTGCCTCCAGCTTTTGCTGGCTCTGAGAATGACAGGGTTCAGAGGCCTCCCACACAGCTACCTGGTGGGCCATCACAGCCCACGTGTGCCCAGCCCGGGTTTGTCATGGGAGGTTAGATGACAGTCATACCTTGGTGCTCGACTACTTTGAAACGCGTCAAATTTGGTACTTGATACATTTTGACATGAAAATTTGTCCCGGTACTCGTCGTTTGTTTGGTACTCTACATGCAAGCTAGAACTTGATGGTGTTGCTGTCTCATGACTCAATACCCTTTCAGCTGAAACAAGGGGTCACATGTTAGTCACGCAGTAGCTCTTGCCCTGTGCATGTCCCCTTTCTGTCTTAGCTTCTGTGGTCATTTTGTGTATTTTTGGTTTGGGAACGCATTACATTTATTTACATTATTCCTTACAGGGAAAATTTGTTTGGTACTTGTCATTTTTGGTACTTGTCGCACCTCCCAAAACCAATTAACTATGTGCCTGAGATACCACTGTATTATTCTCCTTTAAAAATGAGGAAATGGGTTGCCGGGTGGTATAGTGGCTAGGCTTCGGCACTCTCAACGCCACGGCCTGGGTTCAATTCCCAGTCAGGGAACTACCCCTCCCTGCCCCCCAAAATGAGGAAACAGAAGCTCAGAGAAGGCAAAGGTGGACTTAGTATTAGAAAGCACCTCTTGAATGTCAAGGGCTGAAATACGTGCTTTTCAAAGACATGACCACACATCACTCCTGTCAGAATTACCCCCAAATTTATAGGTGAGGACACCATGGCTCAGGAAGGAGAGGTTACCAGCCCAAGGATCACCCATTGGTAGGAGGCAGTCAAAAATCAAACTCAAACCAGTCAAACTGCAGAGCTCAGACCCCAGGGACACATAGTAGGCCTTCAGTAAGTCTTGCCAAGAGGAGCTAAGGATGGTTGGAAACCTGGGCCTGCCATCTCCAGTGAGGGCTGGGGAATGTAAGGAATGTTCACCCTCAGTGCAGGGCCATGGGCAAGGTGACCTTTGGAGAGATAAAGTTGAATTCCAGGAGTGAAGACGAGACTAATAGAGGTGGACCTGGGGTGGTACTGCCAGGGACCCACACCCCCAAACCCCTTCCTGAGCCAGGAGTTATATCTGGGGCATGTGATGCGGGGTGATATTGTTACACCTCAGCTCTTGCTGTCCCCTCAAGTGAAATCTCCTTTCCCTCACTTGGCCAATGACACCCAACCCTGTCCCCAACTCTCACCTGAACATCTCTACTTGGAGGTCCCTGGGGAATCTCAGCCATAACTGTTCATAACTAAACTCACCATGCTCCCTGACTACCTCCCACCCCTGGGAATGCCACCTCGATGTCCCAGCTTAATTGCTCAGATGTTAGAGTGCTAGCCTTGCCTCTTCTCTCTCCTTCTTTCTCCATCCAAACTCAGTTTCCTAATGTCTCTTCCTCTTCTTGCTGTCTCTAGCCTCCAGTCTCAGAGGTGCCAACCCCATCTCCCTATGGCAGCCAGGGCAGAGTTGCCAGCTATAGCAAATAAAAACACAAGACCCTCAGTTAAATTTGAATTTCAGATAAATAATGAACAATTTTCAGGATAAGTATGTCCCAAATATTGTACGAGACATACTTACACTTAAAAAAAATTCACTGTTTATCTGAAATTTAAATTTACTAGGCATTTTGTATTCACCAGGCAACCCTAAGCTGGAATGTGCTTTCATCACTTACAACTCTCCAGTGGTTCCCTGAGGGGCAAAGGGTGGAGAAAAGTCCTGTGCTTGGAGCACTATTTCCCTGCTGCTGCTTCTCTGCTTATCTTCAGCCACCTTTCAGGCCTCAAAAATCACCTCCTCCAGGAAGCCTTGTGAACAGCCATAGTCTGGGTTAGGGGCTGTTCTGTGCAACTAGAGGCCACCCTACTTCTCTTATCAGAACTTTAAGAGCATTGCTGATCCCTAATCAATAGGAGCATTGAGACCAGCATCTTTTCTTTTGTCCCCTGTGTTCACTCCCCAGCCCCTGGCACCTCACATGGCACTTAGAACAACTTGCTGTGGAGGCCTAGCTAAGCCTATGGCCTCTCTGAGCCTCAGTCTCGTCATCCATATGAGAAAGGGCCATCTAACATGGTCTGTGGGGCCCCTTCTAGCTCGATACCTGCCCATTTGGGCCTGACCCTGCAGTCTGACCCTGGAGGTCCTGGGCAGGGGTGGCTAGAAACTTAGCTGGGAAAACCTGAGGATGAGCCCCAGCTGGGCCTGTATGCGGCCTCAGGCAAGTTCCTACCCTCTCTCAGCCTGACTTTTCTGCTCTGTCAGGTTCGGTACTCGGGATCACATCGCCCACTCCCTGCCGGAACAACCTGGTGAAATTGTTAGGAAGTTGAAGCCAGAGATTGGAGGCCCTCAAAGAGCAGAGATCCCTGTCTGCTCATCCCCTCAACTGGGAGGCTAAATGCCCAGGAGGGGCCCTGGAGAAGCAGCAGGAGCTCCAGGAGGAGGAGGGAGGGAGGGAGAAAGAAGCTAGGCTGAGAGCATTCAGGCAAGACTTTCAATGTGGTTTTCCTTTGTTTGTTTGTTTGTTTGTTCGTTCGTTCATTCATTCATTCATTTTTAAAGGGCCTGAGCATCTTCCATGAGTGATCCAGGAATCAGTCTGGCTGACAGAGAGAGACAACCTGAAGTCTACCACCCCACACCCCCCACTCACTGTGTGTGTGTGTGTGTGTGTGTGTGTGTGTGTGTGTGCGCGCGCGCGCGTGTGTGTGTGTGTGTGTGTGCGCGCGGGAGACCTGGGTACAAGTAGACACCCAGGTGGGACGCTTTGTCCAGACTTACGGTTTCCATAATCTCTGGACTCCCCAGGCCACCCCAAGTAAACATGCAGTTTGAGTGACAACAAGGTGCTCACTGCCTTCAAGACAAGCTCTGCCCCACCACCCCCATGCCAGCTCCCTTTCAACCAGGGGACCGATGAGGCAGAGAAATCCTCGCAGGCCCCTGGGCCAGCCTCACTCTGTGACCGTGCTCTTCCAGTGCCTGGACAGGGCCTTCCCTAGTTTGGTCTCCTCCTCTGGACAATTTGAGGCAAGAACTGGAGATGCTCCCTTTGAGGACAGGCAGCCCAGGATTCTGGCGGGGGAAGTTGCAGTGAGTAACCCAAGTGCGAGAAGCCCCCAGGAAATGAACTCTTGATAGTGAACAGGAATCTTAAGACAAGGGTCTCTCACATCACTTCCTTTTCCTACTTCTGCTCTTCCCTGTCCGCTCTCCTGCCTTCCTTCTCCCCCATGTCCTGCCCGGTTCCTGCTGAACTAGCTTCCTGCAGCCCATTAATCAGGTCTGATCTGACCTCACGGCCAAAGAGGCAAGAAGAGGAGGCGGAAGGGAAAAAGAACGGAGAGAGGGAAGGAGAAAATTGGCCTTCATTGAGACCTGGTCAGCTCTGCTCCCCTTTGCCTCCCTGGTCTCCTAGAGACCCCCGGCCACCCCACAAGGCAGAACCTATGTATGGGGGACCAAACTCAGCCTCTAAGAGCCTATATGTTAGTTCTGCCAGGCAGTCACACAACTGCTAAGGAGTGAGCTTTCAGGTTTCCCCCTCTCATTCTAGGGCTCCAAAGTGAAATCCAGGAGCTTGAAATGACCCAGAAGAAGACAGTCTCCCACATCCTGAAGCTGTGGGTCCTAGAGAAGATCATGTAGGGCTTGAAGCCAGTCAGAGTCGGTGGAAGGGCTGGGCTGAACAGTCCCTGTCCCAAACAGGCTTGGTGACTTGAGGCAAGTCACCCACCTTTCTGAGGACCACTTTGACCAGTTAAAATCTGGCCTGGAGTAACCTTTGCCCTCAAAGGAAGGGGATAAGTGCCTAGCTTTTGCGCTTTGTGGGTTTAAATCCCGGTTCTACTCTTTCCCAGTTGAGTGGTAGACAAATCACTGCCCTCTCTGACCATCACTTCCCATCCCTATGAAATGGGGGTGATGAGGCCACCCACATGGGGTTTTCTGAAGATTGGGAGAAATGCGGTGCATTGAAAGGATAGCACTGTGCTTGGCACCTTGGAGGGCTCCACAGCTGGTGGGCAAGGGCTGGAGGAAAACCCAACAAGAAAGTCTACCAGCTGTGTGATCTGGAGGACGGGGGCCTACGAGGTTCCTCCCACCTTGCTGTGGGACCAGGCAAGTGGCTTCTCTTGGGCCTAGGAGGACAGACTAGAGATTCACATGTGTGTGCTTTCACCCTCTCGGACCCTCAGACAGTGAACCCTCTCCCATTCTACCCTGTTCTGGCCCATACACATCCACCCTGCTCCACTCCTCCCCATGCCGGCCCAGGTCTCTGTGGTTACCCCACCCCCAGAATGTAGGGGGCATTTGACATTCCTTGTCAGGTGTGCACTCATTCTACAAGTGTAGGATCCACCAGGCCTTGCAGCTGAGACTCACTACCTTCCCCACTAGTCTTGGCCCAGTTCTCCAGAGAGCTTTGCTCAAAGAAAGGGAGGGAGGGACGGATGGAGGGGACTTAAAGGAGCAGAGCCTTCTCTCATAAAGTCTTCCCCGCCCCAGCATTAGTATTGGCAGGAAGGAAACTAAGAGGGGGAGGGGGACAGGAGAGGTGTCCAAGGAGATTGCAGTCTGTAACATGTTTGAGATTGGGGTGGAGGCTAAAATGGGTCTAAAACCTAGTCTTCTGGCTCCTCGTTGAAGGCTCTTTATCATTCACGGTTTCTTAGTATCTTTTAAAGGAACCAATCCCAACCTTGCCCTGATTTGCTGTGTGAACTTGGGTGAGTTCCTTTCCCTCTCTGGGCCTTGGTCTCCCTTGTATAAAATGAAAAGAAAGAACTGGAAGATCTCTCCCATGTGAGATTTCCTGAGCTAGAGCCTGGTCAGGAGCTAGGATACCAGAGACTCCCAGAATCTAGTTCTAGAATTCCATCAGGAAAGAGCACAGATGACTCCCGAGGTGAGAGTAATCTAGTTCCATGAAAGCATGACCCACACTCCCAACAATGGTGGAGAACTAGCCTCCTTCCCCTCAGATTGATACAGTCCTATACAACTTCCCAAGCTACCCGCTTCATCTAGCCATACGCCTGTGAGACAGACAAGACCAATCATGTGCAGAGAATAAGGCTACAGGTATACAGAGGACAGGCCTGATCCACCTGGGAGTGGGGGGTCTGGGAAGTGCTTCCTGAATAGGGGAAAGATGGGTCCAATATTCTGGTCAAGGGACCCCTGTGAGCAGGGAGAGGGCAGTGATACCATGTGCTGTAATTTGTCTGGATCTCTGGGTGTGTCCGAGGGGAGCGGAGAGAGGAGGCCCGGGGTCTTGGCTGCCTGGCAAAGGAGTCTGTGCTATAGGTGCTGAGGAGCCAAGTGGGGATCCCATGCCAGGTGGAGGTCATTCACGCCTGCTGTCACAAAGGGAAATGAGTGGTGGGGGCCCCAGTGGAGACCAAAGGAGCCAGGACAGCTGTACACACAGGTACCTCCTGACAAAGGGGCCATGGAGCCTCCGTGGGGGAGGGGAGCAGAGCAATTCCTCCCGGGAAAGAGGGGAAGTGAGCGGGGAGATGAAGCAGGGGAGAGGAAATGAAAGATTAAGTGCATAAAGGCCATAAAGCTCAGGAACGTCCAGGCCGGATGGATTCCAGTTTATAGATACATTTATGTCCCAGGATGCCCAGCCAGGCCTGCTATACCAGCACGAGCAGCCACCCAGGAAGGCGGAGTGGACGCTGGGCTGCAAGGGACCCCTTATGCCCCTGTGCTGCCCCCCCACCCCGCCCCATTCCTCGGGCTGGCTGACAGCCCAGCTGGAAGCAATTGTGGGAGCCTCCAGCCTGGAGAGCTGCATCCCACAAAGGGCCCTGGTAAATAGCAACCCACACCCCAGACGGCCTGCAGCTCCCCCTCCTTGCAGCCCCCTGCCCGGAAATTTAAAACAACTGCTCGACACAGTCTTAAATCCTCCAGGAAGGAGCTGGGGTTGGCAGGCAGGAAGCACGGGGCTGGCCAGGGCCCTGCCTGGAACTCCTCTCTCCCCAGCTCCCAGCCTGAACTCCCCTGAAATACCACCTGGCCCCCCAAAGTCTTGCCATGGGCTTTCTATGCTGGTGTTCCCTGCAGGGCACTGCAGCTACAACTTGTCGAAATTTCAAGGTAGATTGTGAGCATCCAGTGCACAGGACGATATTGTGCTCTGCTTGCACTCAGCACTGGGTCTGCCAGAGTAAGTAAGTGTATAAGGGCGTAGTGTATGAGTGTAGAATGAGTAAATGAAGCCACCGCGTGACCCTGAGCCATTACTCTGCTCTTTCAGCCTCAGTTTCCTTATCTATTAAATGGGCATGATAAGTTTTATCCAGTCTACTCCCCAGAGTTGGGAGAGTTAAGTAAGAACCTTTGTGCAAGTGTTTTATTAACTGCAAAGCTGATGAGTCACAGCGATTCCATTCTTGCCTTCCTGGCCTCAGTTTGCTTGTCTGTAAAATGAGGGCCAGAACTGAGGGCCAGTGTTAAGTGCTAGCTTTGGTATCAGATTTTCGCCAGAGATGAGGTGGCCCAGACTTCCCTAAGCTCCTTAAATACCAGCTAAGTGGTAGGAGCAGGGCAGAGGATGTGGCGTCAAGGAAAGAGCCCAGGGTTCCACAGGCCACTATTTTAGCTTCAGCATGCCTCCTGACTCACCGTATGATCCTCTCTGAGCCTCAGTTTTCTTCTCTGTAAAATTGGAGTGGGTGGACACAGTATGTTTGAAGTGATCTCTAACATTCAAGTTCTGTGATGACAGGACAGTATCCAGAGGGCAGTGGGGAGCCACTGATGGGCTTTGAACAGAAGAGTGGCATGGTCAGAGTCATGTTTCAGAGCTCACTCTGGCAGTGGTATGGGTTATAGATAGAAGAACAGGGAGTCTGGAGTCTGGAGACCTGCAAGGGGGCTGTTGCCTTTGCCCAGGAGCATAAGATTGCAGCCTGCAGGTCTTTCCTGATGCTGTGCCCATGCCTGGGCTGCCCAGCCTCTTCCCATGACCTCCTGCTTTTTAAAACTCACCCATCTGCCTCCTCTTTAAGGTCTTTTCAGGTTGTGTTTGCTACAGTTAATCTTTTCCTTTTCTGCCATCTACTTTCCTGGCTCTGGGAAACTTCTTCATGGGACCAGTTTGAATTACGGTTGTGTGGGGTGTGTGTATACACATGCATGCATGCATGCTCTCTCCTGGACTATAAGCTTCTGAGGTCGGAGTGGGTGTTCTACTCATCCTCACATCATCTCCTCCACCTATCACCTAGCCTTGCCCAGCGGAGGTACTCAGTATGTGTAGGCTGGGTACTGAGGATGCCAGAGTATCCTACCATTTGTGTCCACCTGCAGGGTAGGAGACTGGGCTCCAGCCCCAGCTCAACTGCTAAGAGTTGTGTGACTTTGGGCAAGTCACCTCTCTGCCCCAAGGTCTCTCTTGATCACATAGGAATTATCTCTATTGTTCATTCTCAAAGCAGGATTCTGAAGTGAGGGCCCATCCTTGGGTCTCTTCCCTGGCACCTCCCTCAGCATTTCCTTTCCTAGGCCCTGGGTCACAATGATCTGCTGCAGTGTGCTTCCCACCAGAACCTGAGCTCACCAAGAACCTCATCCCTGGGCCCTGCACAGTGCTCTGCACAGGGGATGCTCGGCAGGCCTGTCTAAAGACGCACTTGTCCACTCCTCAGCCCCAAGAGAGGGAGCACAGTAGGATCTCCGTAAACAGAAATGTGACATCAAGTTTGTGGCTTTGCAAGAGGCCAAGAGCATTCACTGGCCAAGCCAACTGCAGCCCTGTCTCTATGTCCCCACCGTCCTGCCCAGTCATGCTCCTGGGGCTAGTCTGACCTACCCTGAGAGGTGTGGGGAAGGGGTGCTCTCAGCCCCTAAAGCAGATAGATCTTTAGCTAGCACTACTGAGCCCCAAGCAAGCCCTGCACGAATACCCCTCCTACTCCCCCGCCCCCCACGGGCTGGGACAGACCTCAGCCAGCAGGCCTCCCAGCTTTGATCAATACAGGGCAAGCAGCCAAAGCGGCTGCAGGCTCCATCCTCTCAGGAGGCCCCAGCTCAGCCGGGGTCACATGGGGGAGGGGCCGGAGCCTGGCTCTGGGGCTCTGCGGGGTGGAGCAGGGCAGGGGAGAGCAGGGAAGGCAGGCATCACTCGAAGAGTCATTCACTCCCTCACCCACTCACTCCTTCTCATGCATTTATTCGTTCAGTCCACACATATTTAGTGAGCGCCAACTAGGCACCAAGCACTGTCATCCATTCTGGGGACACAGTGAGGACAAGACAGCAGCTCCTGTGAAACTGATGTTCTTGTGGAGGAGAGAGTCAACAGATGAATGAAACAAACATAAGAGGTAGTTTCAAAAAGTGATAAAAATAAAATAGGGGAGGGCGACAGAGAGATTGGGACAACATTACGTGTCGGGGCCAGGGAGGAGATGCCCACCACGTAGGCTCAGATGGGACTCCTGGAAGCAGATTGAAGATGGAGATTGCGTGCAGGAGGCTTGTTGGGGCTCAATACCTATGGTGAGTGAGCAAGGCAGGGTCTGGTAAAGGGAGAAGTTAGGCTACACTGCAATCACAATCAAGGCTTCATCTGACCCCCAGGGAGCTCTGGAGCAAATAGCCTTTCAGGGTTGTCCTAGCTGGAGGCAACAGGGCCAGGCCTTGGCACCCCACACTGATTAGCCATTGGGTAGCTGCCTCCAGGAAGGAGCAAGCCTTTGGACAAAGCAGCTGTCTTCAGCAGAGTCATTCTCACAGCGTCTCTACTGAGAGCTGCTGCCACCAACACTCTGCAGCTGGGAGATGAGACCTGAGTCCTGAAGGGGGATCTGATCTGGGTGGGCCTACCTAAGCATCCACTAGGTGTGCTAAGTTCTGGAGGAAGAATGTTCTAGACAGAAGGAACAGCAAGTGCCAAGTCCCTGAGGGAGAAACAAGCATAGCCTGATTGAGTCTCTGGACAGCAGTCAGAGACGTAGGCAAAGGCCAATCCAGAAGGTCCCTGGGAACCAGGGACTTTATTTCACGTGTCAAGGGCCACTCCAGGAGGGCTTTAAGAAGAGAGTGATCTGGTAATTACCCATTAACACTACTCTGGCTTCTGGGTAGAGAGGGGAGGGTGGGAATGGGGAGACTAGCTGGGAAGCGGTGGGAAGGGTCCAGGTGAGAGTCCCTGGTGGTTTAACTAGGGCGGGACATTTGAGTCTTAGATGACTGAGAATTTGAGGGAGGCCTGGAATGCTAGCCGGGCTTAGGGAGAGGGCTCCAGGTAAATCTTAGCTATCACAGGATGTTGTAGAGATGCTTTCAGCATCCCATGGGGATATTAAACCAGATGAATTTGATTTTTCCCAACCTTAAGATCCTGACAGATTTTCTGGGCTGGGGAAGGAACCTCAGAGACTCCTAGCTTCTCTCCCCAAATTGGTGGCTAGTGGTTATGTAGCTCCTGCTGTGCCCATAGGGGACTAGGATCACTCTGCTGGAAAGTTCTGACAGTTGCCTCCTTGTAGCTGCTCCCAAGGGGTTACTGCTCTGCCCTGGGCCACCACACTAATCACATCTGTTTTCCCTACCCCAAGAGGTGAGGACATGGCTCCTGTCTCCACTCCCATCCCACATCTTCTTGCCTTATGAGTTATCCTGGGGAGGATCTCAAATGGTGCCCCTTCCTGCACCTAGCCTGGTTCCTTGCTTGCCCATGAACTCATTGCTGTGATCTGTGTCTGATTCTGAAAAATATGGGGAGAAGTCATTTTTGTAGAAACTGTAGGGGAAAACATTTTCTTCTGAGGCCTGATACACGTAGAAGCATGACCAGGTTAGGAGTTAGGAGAGCTGGCCTCCAGCCTGTCTGTGTAACCTCAGACCGGTCCCTTCCCATCACTGGGCTTCATTTGCTCCTCTGTACCTGAGCCTGGGCAACTGGGTGGTATTTAAGAGCTGAACCAAAATATTGTGAGTTCATATGTAGATTTGTCCTTGTTCATTATTAAAACCTAAACCAAGGGATTTTCTGTTTCTTTTTCCTCTGACTCCTGGAGTCAGAGAATTCCAGAATCTTGGAGCTAGAAAGGTCTCAGAAAGTCTAACCAACTCCTTCTGCCCCGAGCCACCTGCTCTGCTGAACTTTCACCATCAATTGATTGCCTACCTCCAAAGCTGTACACCTTCTGACATGGGGAGCTCACCTCCTTAGTTAGGACAGTTCTATTAGAAAGTTCTTCAGTTAAATGCAAAGATTCTGTGATTCTACAAGTAATACAGGCACTGTTGTCTTACTCTGTGTAACTTCTCTTTCATTCATTCACTTTAATTTATTCAACAATATTTATTGCACCTCCATCAAAAGAAGCACGGTACTCACAGCCAAGTGATGGAGCAAAATCATAATGATAAAGATAGTTTATGTGCTTTGAGCACTTTCTATGACCAGCATACTAAGCACTGCCTAGTCACCATCTCATTTAATCATCACAGTTGCCTCCAGTTTACAAATGAGCAAATGACATTTAGAGAGTATGAGAGACCAGCAGGAAAAAGATGGCAACTGAAGGGTTTCTTGAAGAGAGTTTTAATAAGGGCACTATTTACAAAGGCGAGGGAAGGGTTAAGCAAACCTACTGGGGATGGTGGGGTATCCCAAGGATAGCAACTGTGGGGACATGTTACCAGCTATAGGTCTGAAAGGGGAAGAGGTGGGAGGGTGGTCACTAGCACCTAGTGAAGCTGGGGCTGTAGAGAACAGGGGTGAGAGGTGAGGAATTAATACCCTCTCCTCGGGCTCTTGCTGGGACTTCCCATTGGTTGAATCCGCAGGAAACCAGAAGGCAAGGTTTCCTAGGTGATGTAGTCCACACAGGTCAGTCTTCTGGGGCACACAAAAGGAAGGGAAAGATAAAGAATGGATCTTGGGGAGGGGTGCATGCAAACTGCCTAACCGGCCCAGAGAGTTAGGCAATTTGTCCAAGGTCTCAAAATCAGGGAGGTGTGGGGCCATAGACATAAAGACATAATGATAAGTATGCTGTATTTGAGCTTTAAGAGCATGAAGGCGTTGTGGGAGGTTTTGGAAGGGCTTGGAGGTCAGGCAGGAGACAGAGAAAGGGGAAAAGATATTCCAGAAGAGCTTATGCAACAGCTGGACACGTGCAAGAACGCTGTCTGTTGGGCAGGAGTAAGCCAGTATGCTGGGCTGGGGAGTGCTAGCAACTTCGCAGAAACCTCTGAGGGGAGGTTGGAGAGGGAGCTCAAAAGTGTCTCTAGTGGAACAAGATAAAGCCACTGTGCATTCATTAATTTATTAAAAATATTCATTGATTGCCTATCTTTTCTTCTCCAGTAACTGTGCTAGGAGTTGGGATTACAGCAGTAAAACGTGTGGTCACGGCCCTGATCTCGTGGAGCTTACAGTCTAGTGGGTGAGTGGGAGAAGCCAGACATTGAAATAATTACAGTTGGGATTGGTGCTCTGAAGAAAAATCTGGATTTTCTCCTGTAAGCAATGGGGAGACATTGATGGACTCTGATGGTATAAACATTTTAATGTTTGTTTTTTTTAATTGAGGTACAGCTTACAAACAAGATTGTCCAAATCTTAAGTGCACCTTTTAATGAATTATAACCACAGCTCAGATTAAGATTCAGAACATTTCCAGTACCCAGAGGGCTCTTTCATGCGCCCTCCCAGCCATACCTTCTCCTCTGTAGAGTAACCACTATTTTTATCTCTATCATTGTATATTCGTATTGTCTGTTTTTGAACTCCATGTGAATGGAATCATATAGCATGTACGTGCTTGTGCCTGACTTCTTTTGTCCAACATTATATCCAAGAGATTCATGCATTGCCTCATGTAGCAATTGTCTGTTGTTTTTATGGCTATATAATATTCCATTGTGCATGTGCGTGCGTGTGTGTGTGTGTGAAATATATATGTGTGTGTGTGTTTATATATATAATATTTAATTTATCCATTTTACTGTTAATGGACATTTGGGTTATTTCCAATTTTGGCCTATTATAAATAATGTTGCTGTGAATGTTCTTGTATATTTCTTTTGGACATATGCACATTCATTATATGCACACTCATTTCTGTTGGGTATTTATCCAGGAGTGGCATTCCTGAGACCTCATAGGATAGGTACGTGTGTGTGTGTGTGCAAGCGTGCGTGCATGTGTGTAGCTTTGGTAAATAATGCCAGTTTTCCAAACTATTGTATCAATTTATATTCCTGCTAACAATATATGAGAGTTCCAGTTGCATACATCTTTGAAAACACTTAAAAATGTTCATCCCTTTAGCTATTCTGGTAGGTGTATAATAGTATCTCATTGTGGTTTAAATGTGCATTTCATGGATGACTAAGATGTGGAGCACCTTTTCATATGCTTATTGATGGTTTATGAAGTGTCTGTTCAAGTCTCTTGCTTATATTTTAAAAGAATGGGTTATCTGGTTTTGTTTTCTTCCCTGAGCAGGGATCGAACCCAGGCTGCAGCGGTAAGAGCACTGAAGCCTAGCCACTACACCACCAGGGAACTCCTGGTTTTGTTTTCTTGATGTATAAGAGTTCTTTTTTTTTTCTTTTTAATTTATTTTTATTGTTAGACTTATTGGGGTGACACCTGTTAGCAAGGATTACATAGGTTTCAGGCTGTATAAGAGTTCTCTAAATAGTCTAAGTATGAGTTCTTTGTTGGAGGTATGTATTACAAGTATCATTTCTTGGTCTGCGGCTTAACTGTTCACTCTCTTAGTTGTATCTTTTGATGAACAGAAGTTCTTAATTTTAATGACATTCATTACCCTTATCTTTTCAACCTTTTTCCTTTCAGCTATTTTTTTTTTCAGTATGTATGTGATATGTTTAAACAATCTTTTCCTACCTCAAGGCCATAAGGATTTTCTTCTATGTTTTCTTCTAGAAGTTATATTGTTTTATCTTTCACACTTAGGACTCTGATACATGTTGCATTAACATTAGTGTATAGTGTGAGCTAGGAGTCAAGATTCATTCTCCCAGGCCCCCATCCAAATTTCCAGCACCAGTTTTTTAAAAATACCCCTTTCTTTGAATTGTAGTGACCCTTTTCCCATAAATCAAGTGATCATATGAGTGTATGAGTCTATCTCAGGGTTCTCTGTTCTGTATCATTGGTCTATTTGTCTAATCTGTGTCAATAGTATATTGTCTTAATTATTAAAGTTTTATAATGAGGTATGGCAGTGTAAGGTCTCAAGCTTCGTTCTTCTCCAACATCGCATTGTGTGCTCAGACTTTTAGCATTTTCACATAAATTTTAGAATCAGCGTATTAACTTTAAAAGAGCTATTGTGTGAATAGCTGGGTAGAGGGCTTAGCATTGCCTCCTAGGGATGTTCATACCATACACATACAAAGCCATCGGCAGGAATGTGGGCACCTCCTTTTTACATGGATCTCTGAAAAGAAGAGTGTAACTTGTTCAGTAAATGGACCATTCTACTAGAAACATGAGGGCACTGTGATGGCCACCTATCTTACTCTGCCTATTCAGCATTCTTCGGTGACCCAGCCCATTCTTTGTTTCAAGAACTCATCCTGTCTTACTCTTGGTTCCAGTGAGGCTGACCTCAGGCTGATCAGAGCATTCTATGGCCTTGAGCACAGTGATTGGTTCCGGGGTGGTCACATGATCCATGTCAGGCCAATAAAAGGAAGACCTGGGGTTCTTGGCAGTTACCAAGAGAGAACTCCTGCTTTTTCATGGGAGTTACTGAGCTCATAGAACGTGAGCCAGGAACCATCAGTGGCTATCTTTGAGGCTTTCTAGGGACAGCCTGTCTTAGAATTAAACACCACCAAAGAAAGCAGAGCCAAGGGTTAGAAACACATATGTAGTGGTGGTGTTTGAGGGGCTGGACCCAGCCAAGCCTGAAGCCCATACTAACCCTGAGCTTTTCAGGACATCAGCCAAAGCATTCCCTGTTTTGCTTAAGCCACTTTGAGTTAAACTTCTGTCAGATGAAGTCACTAGGTATAGGAATCTTTCCCTACCTCAAAAATCACATTAGGAAAAAACAACAAACTGGTGATAGTGGGGGTCACCACAGAGAACACCTCCATGCTTGTGGGACAGGTCTGGGCAACAGACTAACTTTCTCCCTATGCATATAGTCTGATAACTTTAAAATTTTCAGACCATTAGAATGTATAATATTTTCTTCCTAAAAAATTCAGTCATTTACATTCAAGCGATTTAAGTTATTATTTAAAGAAAAATAGAACAATTTCCTCACTTATTTACATTTACCTATTTCCTAAGTATGTCATTTTAAAAAATTTGAAAAATACCAAAAAAAAAAAAATTGTGAAGGAGAAAACTCAATGTATTTGTAACCTCACCATAGTTGGCATTTTAAGATTTGTTTTGTTTTGTTTTTAATTATTTTTATGTTTTGTTTTGTTTGTTCAGTTTTATTTAATCCTTATAGCAACCCTATGAGGTAAGCATCACCAGTGCCCCATTTTACAGAGGATAATACTGATACTTAGATGAAAAGTGACTTGCTCAAATTCAGAGCTACTAATGTATACATAACACAGAGACATATATCACACACACAAAATTTGGGAAACAATTGTCTCATACTCTACAAGTAGTTGTAGTTTAATGTTTTTCACTTAAAATGATATCTTAAACATTTCCTATGACATTGATTGTTTCTTTAAATCACAATTGCTAATTGCTGTAAAATACTGGGGGTGCCACAAAAACATATACACATTTTAAGAGATGGTAGCTTTGTATTACTTTTCAAAGTTGAATTGAATTATGGTAGCAATGTGTAGTATATGCTCTTTGCTCAGAAGATGGCATTAATTGAATGAATGCTAGCGTCACCATGGGACAGGCAGGGCAGTCAGAGAAAATGGTGGAAGCGCGGCTGTTGTTCGAGGAGCACAAGACATTTGCCAGGACAATGGACACGTTGAAGAGGTGCGGTTGAGTTTCACCACATTCTCCTGACTTAACACCCCTTGACTTCTACCTGTGGGGGACCTTACAGGACGTGGTGTGCTATAGAAAACCGGCTACACTGGCAGGACTTCAGGAAGAAACTGAAAGAGCATGTGCAGTGACACAAGTGGGCACTTAGGTCAACGTGGCTCTAGTAGTAGTTCGCCCTAATCAGAAGGGTCTGGACGCTGATGGTCACCACTTTGTGCACCTCTTGTAAGTGAGAAGTGAAACGTGACTTGTATTCATCTTTTGTTATTGGTATATAATGAGTATTACAATTTTAATACAGTGTTTTTTCCTTTCTTAAAAACGTGTCTACAGTTTTTGGCACATTCTATTCTCTGCTAGGACTGAAGCATTATTAATTTATCTAATCATAACCATGGCTATTACAACTGTTTCAATGTTTCTTTCTTATTAATTTTGTTATGATAAACTCTCTAGTATGTGACTGTTAGCTTCTGTGCTTAGTTGTTCAGGTAACCCTCAGAAGTAGACTAACGGGGTCACGGAACGTGAACCCACCTGGCACAGCCTGCTACCTGCCCTCCAGAAAGGGCTGTTCCCAGCAGCATCGGTGTATGTACCCTGGCCACCACATCCTCACCAGCACTGGGCACTATTTTACTCACTTGCTCACCCTTCCCATAACATAATGAGTGTCCACAGCTGCACTTACCCCTTTTAAGTAGAATATGAACAGGATGACAGGCTTCAGAACTTTCTACTTTTGTCTTTATCGCTTGCAATTAAGTCATGAACCCTCATTCTTAAATTGGAAATGGAAGACTATCTCTTGATAAAGAAAATCCAGACATGACTAAACAAATGGAAGTAACTAGGAATATGGTGGACTATGAAGAGAGCAAGTTGCTAGCAAAGTGTGTACTCAGGGATGTACACAACTGAGTTAAATTCCAGAGAGAATCAAGGTTTTAACATAAATGATGAAATCATAAAATCGCTGGAGGAAAACACTGATGAATTATTTAATAACCTAGGAATGGGAGAAGACTTTCAGGCATGGCATTAATCTAGAAGTTCTTAAAAAAATGATACATTTAAGAACAAAAAACTTTAAGGGAAGTGAGGTGAGAGGAGGAGGATGCAGAGTGTGAAGTTTAGGGTCAATTATATGGTGATGAAAGGAGAGCAGACTTTGCAACCAAAGTTGTGAGCTCACAATACAACATAGAAATGATGTGTTACAGAATTGTACACCTGAAACTTGTGTAATGTTATTAACCAATGTTACCCCAATAAATTTAATTTTAAAAAACCCTAAAACCAAAAAGGAAAGAAATAACAAAATATGTTAAGATATAAAATAAACGAATTACTATAAGTTTTCTGGATTATTTTTTAAAAACATTCAAATTTCCATATGGCAAAAACACTACAAACTGCAACTTTTTTTTTTTAATTTTTTTTAAAGTATTTACTTCCACAACTAGAAATCATCTTACTAACATTTTATTTATTTATTTATTTATTTATTTATTTATTTATTGCTTTTTGGTATGTGGGTAGCTCCCTGGCTGGGAATCGAACCCAGGCCGCAGCACTGACAGCACCAGCGCCGAAGCCTTAAGCCACTACACCATCAGGGAACTCCCAAACTGCAACTTTAAGCAAAATGACATACAACGAAATCAATTTTACCATAGACTAATTGATATAAACAAGAATTAAGTTCCTAGGTCATATTTCTGGTCACAAAAACATTACCAAACATCTAAATAAAGACGCAAAACATTTCTAATATTAAATACTGAAATAAATGTGAGTTTTACATACGTCTAAGAAAGATTAATAAAAACAGCTAAGATGTTTTTCCAGCTGCTTTATTCCAGTTCAGAACCTGTCCAGGCAGCTCAGGGCACAAGGTGGGAACTCACCCTGGACAGGACACCTTGCTATCACAGGGCCACTCGCACATACTCACACTCACTCAACCTTGGACAACTTAGACACGCCAAGTCACCCAATGGGCACATCTTTGGGATGAGGGTAGAAACCAAAGTCCCTGGAGAAAATCCACACAGACTTTATATATATATATATATATTATTATAATTTATTTTATAAACAAAAGTCTAATTTCAATAAAATATAAATAATTTTTATAAATTAATAAAACTAACAGACATAAAAGTGGATAAAGGATATGAACAAGCTGTTTGCATGAAACAAATAGTAATGGTCAATGAACACAGTAAAAAGATAAGCAACCTCACTTATAATTGAACCAGTTAATGCAAATTAAAACAATGAAATACCTGATTACCAAGATTGTCCGTGAGATAATCATATTATTAAGATTAAGAAGATTGCTAGAAGGTTGACAAGGAGGAAAGCTAACTGGAACACTCATACATATGGGCATTAGAATTTTGGAGGGTAATTTGTTTACCTAGGCTAAGCAATATTATGATGCTGTTAAAGAGAATGAGATGAGGAGCATTCCCTGGTGGTGCAGTGGCTAGGCTCTGATGCTCTCAATGCCGTGTCCTGGGTTCAATTCCCAGCCAGGGAATTACCCACCTCAAAAAAAGAAAGAATGAGATGTACTTCTACAAGTATGTAACATAAAAAGATGTATAGGATACATTGTTAAGAGAAAAAAGTGAACTCCAGAACGGTGTATATAACATGAATTCGTTTGCTAGAAATAAAGAGTATATAGACATAAATGTGTTTAGAGGTATCTAGAAAATATTTGGAGGGATCCACAAAAAAACTGTTAAGGTTACCTGCAGGGGTTTAGGTGGGAGGAAAGGACAGTGGGGGCTCTTATTTTTCACTTTTTCTGTACTATTTGAACTTTTTTCTAACATCACACATATGTTTTATTTAAAATATATAAAACATGCATACACGAGTGTCACTGAAATCCTCAATGGCTCCCTCCTTCTGTAGGTCAAGTACAAACTCCCTAGCTACCTCCCACCATTACCTTTCACTGCGTCTCCTAATGCACCATGTTGGTTCACACCGCTGTGATTTCACCGTGCTGATTCCTTGTCTCTATTTCCCCATCATCTGCCTGGAAACTCCTCCCCGTTCTCCGAGACACACCCAAGCACTTCCTCCTCTAGGCAGCCTTTGCAGATTTCCCGTAATAAAAAACTCACCCCCCGGAGTTCCCTGATGGTGTAGTGGCTTAAGGCTTCGGCGCTGGCACTGTCAGCGCTGCGGCCTGGGTTCGATTCCCAGTCAGGGAGCTACCCACATACCAAAAAGCAAAAAAAAAAAACCAAAAAAAAAAACAAAAAAAAAAAACTCACCTCTTGAGAGACAGTGCATATCTCTCTATCGTAGCTTTCATAATTTCCTATTAAATCGTATTTGTGTCTGTCAGGTTTATTAGACTTGGAGCTCCTTTGAAGGTACAGGTTCCCAATATCTAAGCTTAAATTAATGCCAATGGAATGAAATAAATGCATACCACTTGGTATGTCTCTATCCACCAACTTGTCTTTACCTGTGCCATTCTCTCCCTGTATTTTCTTCATGGGTCCCTAAAAGTGATACTTGGTCAGTGACCATCAATACTATCTCTACTGAGGACAACTGGCCCAATAGGCATGCAAGCATGTATGTGTTTGTGCCTTGCCTCACATCCTCTCAGCCTCCGCTGTACTGCCACTATGGTCTTTTGTGCACAGGCTTTGACTGAATTTGCACTGACGGTGCTTCATCTCAAAATGAGATGTGCTGCAGCCTCTCACGTCCTGCCCCAAGATGCTTGGATGCTGCCACCTGAGATGCCTGTGGCAGTCTGCTGGGCATACCTGCATGGGCAACCGAGGGACGCACAGGTGAACACCCCTACCCAATGGGGTCAGGAGCCAATGGACATGGGCCTCTCCTTTCAGCCCACCTTGCAGACTATTTTGAGACTCATGGTCTCCTCCTCAGGAGGTTCTAGGGGACTGTCGCATCCCAATGTGATAAGCTGTAGGTTACATTTCCCTTCCCAGTTCCTTTCTCCTGCTTCCCAGAATCACTCCCCAAATACACTTCCTGCACACAAGTTGAGGGGAGCTCAGACTAAGACAAGAGCTCATCTTGGGTATGATTGGATACCTTGTTTCACACAAGTCAATGTTCAGATTCCAAGGAAAGCATTTAATTGTCCAGGCTTAGATTGCAGCCCACCCTTTGGCCAGAATGAATGCAGGTCCTCCCAAGACTTGTCCAGTGGTAGAGGGAGAACTCCCAAACCTAATCAAGATGGTTAGCTTCAGAGAAAGGCGATCGATGCCTTTCTGTAGGTTTCCCTACACTCCTAGAATCTTGAGGCACCATGTTGACCAAACTCCCGGCATCCTACACAATCCTACTTCTGCTATTACCTTTTTCAGTCCATGGCACTACTACCCTCCTAAGCTGGAACCTTGGGAGGGAGCCCCATCCACTCTCTTCACCACAGCCAGCTGAACCCCGAGTCTGGCAACTCCGCTTCCTTAATATTTCTTGACTTTCTCTTGCTCTGCATCTCACTGCCATTGCTCAATCACCTCTACCCACATGCATCAGCCTTCCAACTGACCTCCTTGAGCTAGCCCTCTCGCCTCCCACTTTCTCTTTCTCTCCCTCCCTCCTGCAAATTCTTCTTAGCTACTACAGTAATTTTCCCAAGATACAGTTTCGAACAAATCACTTTGCTGCTTTAAACTTGGCCAGCTCCCCAATGCCCTCAGGATGAAGTCATGGAACCTTTGATGACATAATCTTGTCATGACCTGGCCCTATTGGCCTCTTCATTGTCAGCCTTTGGCATTCCTCCTCCCCATACAGTTTCCCCTGCAGCCATGCTGAACTACAGACCATTCTCTCACACCTATTTTTGGTGCCTGGAATGCTCTTCTGCAATAGTTAACATGCTCCCAGCTGCAAGTAACAGAGCATCCTGACTCAAACCGGCTTAAATAATCAGGAAGTACATGATCTCACTTGATGTAGAGGCAGAATGGACACCAGGCACCATACAATCAACAGCTCAAAAATGTTGAGGAGCCAGCTCTGTCTTTTTTTCCTGCCACTCTTGGGATCAGGTTTATTGCTCATTTGAATTCTCTCTGGGTTGGAAGAACATGACAGTAGATTCAAACTTCACTCCTAGACCATACAGCCACAGGAATAAAACGAGAACATGCCTAGTGTCTTTCTTAGGCCCTCAGAAACTTTTCAGAAGCCCCCTGGCGACGTTCCCTCACCTCACATTGGCCATGATTGGCCACAAGCCTATTCCTGAACCAATCACCAGCAAAGAAATGGGATTATGATTGGAAGAAGGGATAAGGGTCATGACTACAACATCTGCCCTATTCATTTGTCTAATTTATTTAAAAACTCAACTGAAGTGTTATCTCTTCTGGAAATTTACTCAAGAGAAGCATCCCACCTCTTCCGTGTCTGTCTGCCACCCCCCCCACCCCCCCCGCCCCTGGCCCTCGACTGTAAATTCTTCCACAGCAAGAAGCTCGTCCTTATTTACTCTGTATTCCCAGAGCCTAGCTCAGGGCTGGCTCAGTAGAAACTCAATTCACTTGTTGAATATTTCTGTAATTAAAAAAACAACAACTCTATCCTTTAAATCAAAATGTATCTTACCATGTGTTCTGTCTGCAACCAACTTTTTTCCATTTAATAATATATTATAAAAATCTGTCCACCATATCACCTTTTTAGTATATGTGCTGCTGAAGCAAGCACAATATATCATCTTTTTAAATAAGTAAATGGTATTTCAGAGTATTGACACTGTACCACACTTTAACCAACCTTTATGGGCTGTTGGTCATTTAGACTTTTTCCAGTCTATGAACCATCATTATGAACAATGCATTAGGGATTCTAAGACGTAAACTTTCTTTTGCAAAGATCTTAGTTTCTGGTATTAGTTCCCTATGATAAATCCCTTCAAGTGATGTGTGGTTTTAAAAAACAAATGGTTACAAATTCTTTGATATTCCTCCCATCATGAGGTGTGGTCTGCATCCCCTCCCCTGAAATCTGGATGAATTTGTGCAGCTTCAACCCCAAGAGTACAGCAGAGATGACAGTAGGTGATTTTCGAGGCAAGGTCATAAAGATTCATGCAGCTCCCACATGGGATTTTCAGAATGCTCCCTCTCAGGACCCTCTGTTTGGAAACCCAGACGACATGTGGGGAAATGCCCAAGTCAAGATGAGAGGCCACAACAATCCTACCTGAACCTAATTTTTGAGCCATCCTAGCTTAGGCACCAGATGTGAGCTAAGAAGTCTCCAGAAGATCCCAGACCCCCCCCAGGCATAGAGCAGACAGTAACCATCCCTGCTGAGCCCTATCCAAGATCCACTGAATCCCTGAGCTTCATAAAATAGCTGTTGTCCACACTGTAAGTTTGGGGTAGTTGGTTATGCAACAATGGTATCTTGAAAACTGGAACTTTCTTTTATGAAGAGTATACACATTTTATTTATTTATTTATTTATTTTTGAAAAATGTGGGTAGTTCCCTGGCTGGGAATCGGACCCAGGCCGCAGCGTCGACAGTGACGAAGCCTTAGCCACTCCACCACCAGGGAGCTCCAGTATACACATTTTAAACCTTTTGATTTTCTATTCAATACTTAATTAAAATTGTAGAACTCAATGCAAGAACATTTTTGCCTTCCTTGAGAAACTGCTTCTGTGTATCTGGGATGTTAGCTTGAGCAAGTTTACCAACCTGTCTGCTTAGATGGGGTTCTCTGGAAGCATACCTTGACTTTGAAAGTTTGGGTCTAAGGCTTGTTGGGAAGTGCTCTTGGCAGACGTGCCTGTAAGGAAGGTAGGAAGGCAGGCTTGGTCAGAGGCAGTAGCCGACCTGCATGGTGGCTGTGATTGAGGACTTAGTTGATCCTGTAAAGAGTCCTGGACTTGGGATAGCCCTTCAGAGGTGTCCCAAATTTAAACAAGGTACCTGGGCCAGCAGCTGTCCATTAGCCACTCCTGGGAGCATCATAATGTTGGGTGAGGACCTCTGTGACAATATTCCAAATAGCTTAGGGTGGGTGTGTCAGCCTTGAAGAGGAGATCTAGGTCGAGGAGTAGAGTGTCCACTACAGTACACCCCTTGTGTCTGCTTCTGTGAAGTTTGACCCATTTGGGAATCACTTCTCCATGATTTTGATGTAGTTTTATTCTGGGGAAACCTGAAAGAGAGGGTTAGTGTGATGAATTATAATACGAGCTGTGGAAATAAATCTCAAGGTCCACCACCTGATCTAGGCTGCACTCACATCTGCTAGCATCTCTTCTGGTCTAGGCAGCTTTTCTGGTGGAGACTCAGACGTTCAACCATGAAGGGTCTGAGCCCAGGTTACCATGTTCTTCTTCCCCTGTCCATATACCATTAAAACTGGGCATTCAAACTGGAACACAAAGAGCGCCCCAGTGGATCATCTGAGCGTGACGCCTGTTCCCTTCTGCTCCTATTGCTAAGCTACATTGCCATACCTTCTCCTGATGACCAAGGTCAATAACCTCTGCCAGTATGGGGATTCCTCTCCTTGCTGATGGTCTCTTAGTTCAAGGAGTCCAAAATAATCAGGCAGCAGCCATAATTTAAAGTTCATTAGAATGCTTACTGTGTCTCCTGATGGGAAAATTACCTCTTTGGGACCTCTAGACCTTCAGAGCAGGAATAGGAAGCCCCCTTAAAGAAGGTGTAATTTGTGTGAGGTAGTTCCCTGCAGCCCAAAGCAATTCCCAGGGAAGAATCCCACTGTGAGCTGTCGGCAGCCCAAATCCCCCCAGCTGATGGTGAGTGCACTGGTCCTGGAGAGGGCATCTTAGTGAAGCATCACCACAGTATCCATTATGACATCTGAGGTTCGCTTTCCTTCCTACAAGATGGGAAATAACAATGGCTTACTGACATGGGCATTAGGAAGGAAATGAGATCATGTATGTTTAAAATGCCAGATTGAACTTAACAAACATTAATTTCTATTCCCTTTATGTTGAAAGCTCCATAAGAGATCATGTTTCCTTTCTTGCTTTGGCCGGTAAGGAGCTTATAGCTTCATCTGGGGATCCGTCACAGCAGATACATTGCTCTTTTCCATTTTCTTCTTATTTCCTTGGTCCTTCTTGTTTTTGTTTGTTTTTCTCTCCTTAACTCACCTTGAATACAATCCCTTTGTTTCAAGCTCTTTGAACTGGAAGCACGTTTGCAAATGGCAGAGGATAAATAAATGTTTAGTAGAGAAACTTGCTCTGAAGACAGCTCATTTTTCAAGAAGTGACAGAGCCTCACCCACAATACCACCCCAGCACCTGTTTGGACCTAGCTAAGCAGTTTGCTACCAGGTCTTCGATTTGTTTTGGCATCTACAAGCCAACCAGCACCGAGGCATAAGAATCCCTTCATTTACAGGGTGACTCACAGCTCTGACAAGTTGGAAAAATACAAAAATGGAGGGATTAGTGCTATCATGCACTCCCATCAGCCAAATCTTTATTCCCACCCTCTTTTCAGAAGGTCCCCTCCACTTAGCAGTCCCACCCTGCTATTGGAATTGAGCCATTTAGGGGGCAGCATGGTGCATATGTGGCCCAAATGTGGCTGAGTGGGGTCCTCTGGCTATAGGCTACCCATCAGGTTTGGAGCTAGTCTCAAGGCATTTGGGACTCAGTCATGGAGTCAGCAGGTCCCAGGTGTGTCTGGCTGGGATCCCTTCCTCATCTCCAGGATAATTCTTATAAGCAAACACCTCCTTTTCCCTCCCTTCATAGAAGGCTTCTGAGAGACAGTGGGGTGCCACACCTACTATTTTTGTTTCTGTGTCGTATATAAGATGAAGCACACTCATGAATAACACTTCCCTGGAACTCACGTCAGCAGACACTTTTGCTGAAGGATTTCACATGTCCCATTGTTCGTGGCTCCTGGCTCTCCCCACCCCTCTCCCACCATTTGTGGTTCCATGTCAAGTTCAAGAGCCCAGGCTGTCCTGGTGAACCTGGGTATTTAGCCTCCCAGGGCAGGGCTCTGAGAGGGAGTGAGAAGATTGAAACAGTGATGATATTGAGAAACAGGCTGGAATCAGGATGCCCAGATTACAATCCTCGCCCCGCCGCCTGCTTGCTGGGTGACCTAGTACATTAGCCCTCCTCTCCAAGCTTTAGCTTCCTCCACTTGAAAATGGGTGAAATAATGCCTACTTTCTGGATCCTTGTGAAAGTCAACTAGTGAACATTGGGAAAACTAGTACTATCTAATATTTCTTGATGACATACCAGGTCAGGTACTTGGTCAGGCACTATGTAGCTATTATCTCATTTAATTTTCTGATAAACCTAATTGGTGGAATGACTCCCATTTTACAGACAAAGAAATTGAGACTTATAGAAGGTCAACGACACAGCAGTAAGTGGCAGAATTGGGACTCACACCTAGGTTTCTCTGACCCCAAAGTTAGAACTCTTAACTACCACACAAGACTGGTCTTCAGTGCTCGCACAGGGCCTGGCACAGTACAGCCCTTTAACATATCTTACTGCCTTTTCCCCTAGTAAATTCTATGCACTGAGAGAGAAATCGAAGTGGTCGTTCATTTAGCACATCTTATGTGTGAAGTGCTCTCAATCTCATCCCAAAAGGATGGCATCATGACTCCCATTTTTCAAGTGAGGAAACAGAGGTTCAGAGATGTCAAATAGTTTGCTAAGGCCACACAGCAAACGAGGAGTAGAGCGGAGGTTGAACCAGGTCTTCCTTGGCCTCCAAGCCATGTTCCTATGACCACGTCATGTTGTCTCTTGATTAGGGGGCTGTCTAACAAGGTTGGTCTGTGGGGGTAAATAACCTCTTTCTCTGAGCCCCTGTACAAACTGCCCATGATGCTTCTAGGGGCTAAAACTCCCCTTTCTGGGGCAAAACTTTCATCTTCCGCCAGCAACCCAGAGAAGAAACTTTGAGACAGGCCCCTAAAGAAGTCTGGCAGTGACTAGGGTTGCACCAGGGCAGTGAGTCTCAGGACCTTTTCCCAGAGCAGTTCTTTGGCCCAGGGGGTCCTGCTCTTCAGGACGGGTACTGGGCAGAGGAAAGCAGTGACTCAGGAGCCAGCTGAAGGCATTAGCAACAAATTGCTGACTTTCCAGTTTTGCTGTGGGCTGCCCAGTGCCTGGCCCCGCTTATAATGGTAATTTGGGAGAGGAGGGAATGTGTGTAGGCGGCTCGCTGAGGGTTGGAGCTGAAGGCTTGAAGTTCGGTTTCCCAAACCCACATCAACCTAGGAAACATTTACAGGAAAGAACGCCACAGATGGTGTGTGTGTGTGTGTGTGTGTGTGTGTGTGTGTGTAAGAGAGAGGCCAGCAGCAACTGAGAGGCAGAGAGACTGAGCCAGAGAGACAAAGAAAGAACAGGAGAGAGCGCAGCAGAAGTCAAAAGGTACACAACGGCAGATGCAGCCAAGAGAGGACAGAGAGAGGAGACAAAGACACGCAGGAGGGGAGGGAAAGAGAGAGGGAAACTGACAGATGTACAAAAAGATCATTAATTCAACCAACGCTTATTGAGCACCTACTATGTGCTAGATGCTGTCTTAGGCATTGGGAATGTGATGGTGGTTACAACAGACAAAAATCTCTGTCCTCATGTCTGTCTAGTGGGATACTAGAGAAACCCAGAGAGAAAGGTAAGAATCCAGAGAAGCCCACAGAAACAAAGAGGGAACTGTATGGAGGGGCCCAGAGATGGGTCAGAACATGGACACAGAAGAGACAGAGACAGATAGGGATGCAGAGATAAAGAGAGCAAGGGACCTGTAAGACAAGAGACAGCGGAAGGACAAGAAGGTGGAGATCTGAGCGCAAGCGGACGGACAGCATTCCAGAGCTGAGAGAGGCAGAGCCCAGAGGATGTTGCATAAAGAAGCCCTCTTCCTGTGAGTTTGCTTGGCACCCTCTCTTTCCCTGCCCCCACTGTTCTCTGAGACCAGCCCCCAGCAGGTCTTGGGTTCCAGCAACATCTGTCTTAGAAAAGGGAGCCTTTCCACCACCCCTGTGCCCATTGTTCTGGGCTCCCGTGCATTGAGCTGGCCCGACGTGAGGTGCTCAACAAGTATGTACTGACTTCAGGTACTTTCTCCTGGTTATACGGATGGAAGGGCAAATTGAGGCCCAGGCTAACAGGCAGGATGGCTGCTGGGCCCCCTGGACTGCGGGCAGCATGGGAGGAGCATTGAACTGGGAGCCAGGATGCTGTGGTCTAGCAGCCGGTGGAGGGTGGCATGAGGAGTCTATGCATCACGTGAGAGCAAGTTTTGGAAGAGACCTGTATTTGAAAGCTAGGACGTTGATGGTTGCTGATGTCTGTTTCCGTGGAAACGGCTCAGAATGGGGGGTTGAGCTCGTGAGCGCTGCTCCGGGTGCCCCAGATAACTGGGGAGAGGGCCACACTGCATCTCTTTCATCACTGGGCCCTGGAATCCCCTCACCCTATCATGGGCTGCTCCGCTGGGGGTAGAGGGGGGCTAGAAAAGAAGCTGTGAACGTGGGGCTCCCAGGGGTATAAGTCACATCTGCTGAGCACTCACTGGGTGCTCCAGCAGAGCCCAGTGTCTGGCATGGAAGGAACAGAGTGAGTGACTCAGCTGAAGAAACCTTGTGAGCTCCATGACGCTCATCGTCAGGACAGACTTATTCTATCCCAACATGGATCCTTCGTTCACTCAACACACATGTAAGCCAGGTAGCAGGTGACACAGAGATGAACAGGACAGTCCTCGGCTTCCCTCAGGTTCTACGAGTGCCCAAGCTGAGTCCCAGGTGCACAGGCGCTCATGAAGTCAGTGTGGGAGGGTGCGAGAAGCTTCCCGGCCCTCCTTGCCTCCCACTGCACCCCTCCCGTGCCCCATGTGTCACCCCCTGAACCAACTGTGGTGCTCGAATATGTCAGCTGTCTCATGCCTCACGCGGCAGCCTTGCCTGGGGTCCCTTTACCACTGTTGGTTTGCCTAGCAAACTCCTGCTCAAACTTCAAAGCCCCAACTCCAAGCTTCCCTCCTCTGCAAAGCACCCTCCCCTAGGCCATTCGTTCCTTGAGGGCACAGATTGAGTCTCCTTGTCTCTGGGTCTCTGGGTCGAGTCCCCTCCCTTTCCACCTTCTCAGGGACTTTGCTCTAGGGCTTCCCTCCACTCCCCACCCAATACCTTTGGCCTTTCCCTTGCTATTCACTACATCCAATCAGCGTTTACACAGCTTCCCTCATCTCCCTGGTCTTCAACCAAAACCCAGCAAAGCTCCTCACCCGCCGGGGCACTGGCCTGTCCCTTACCCGCTTCATAGCCAAACTCCTTGAAAGAGTTGTCTGCACTATTGGTCTCACCTCCCCGCCACCCCTCCACCACTCTGATCTGGCTTCTGCCCATATTCCTGCCCTAAAACTGCTCTCACCAGCCAATCATGGCCGCTGCAGAGCTCTGTCTGTCTTGCTGTCTGCTGGTCCAGCTCCCTGGGCACCCACGCCGCTGATTGTCTCCCTGTTGGCCCAGCTGGGCAGGCCTCCTCCAGCATGTCACCAGCCTCTCCTCCAGCATGTCACCAGCCTCTCCTCCAGCTGCTGCTGCTCCTCACAGCTCTGCCTCTACCAGCTCTCCCTGAGAGAGCTCATCCTCCCCTGTTATGGTCCAAGGAAGGCTACCTCCTTCAGGCCACCAGCTCTGACCCCCTGGACCAGCTTGGCATCCCTACAATATGCCCACAGGGGTCTGTGCCCTCCACTGTGACTCTTGTCATGTTGCATCATAAGTACTGATGGAGGTGTCTGCTCCGCCATAGGCTGCAAATTCCAGGGAGCACATCCATCCCCAGGGCCTAGGACACTGGTGAGCAATGGGCTGCAGAGAGAGGCAGGAGCCAGATCACGAAGGACCTTGACCTCTTTTGTTGGGGACCTTGGGCTTCATCTTGTATGAGATAGGAACCCACTAAAGGTTGAGCAGGAGCGTGCCATGGTCACATCTGTACCTCTGACGCATCCGTCTAGCTGGCAGGGGAGGGTGGATGGACGGTTGGGGGAGAGTGTGAAGGCAGAGTGGTCAGTTGCGGGCTGGGCAGTAATCCAGGGCCGGACGCAGCAAGGAGAGGGCGGGCAGTGGAGAGCAGACAGAAGGTGGGCTGCTTCCTAGGTCCAGTTGACCAACCCTGGTGCTGGCCAGGGGGGCGCAGGGTGGTAAGAGAAGGAGCAGAGACCCGCTCTCAGGTTCCTGACCCAGGTAACTGGCTAGGTCAGTGGTGTCCAATCTTTTGGCTTCCCTGGGCCACATTAAAAGAAGAATTGTCTTGGGCTGCACATAAAATACACTAATGCTAATGAGAGCTGATGAACTATAAAAGAAGGTCACAAAAAAATGTCATAATGTTGTAAGAATTTGTGTTGGGCTGCATTCAAAGCCGTCCTGGGCTGCAGGTTGGACACACCTGGGCTAGGTGTTTAGTGTGATGTACAGAGATGGGGAATAAATAGGAATTAGAGGGGGAGACACGAGTCTAGTTCTGGACACATGGACTTTGAGGCACCTGAGGGACATCCAGGTGGGAATGCCTTGTAACTAAACAGATCAGGGGCTGGTGCCGAGAAAAAGATCTGGTCTAGTGGAATGGACTCAGGAGTCATCATGGAGGTTCAGGTATGGTCAATGCTACGTGCATGGCTAAATTTGTCCGAAGAGAAAGAGAAGGTCAAAGACAGAGCCCGAGAGAAGGCCGTTTGTGGTAGATTGTATTACTGTTCAGCAAATATCCCCTTTCTGTGGGAGGCTTATACTTCCCTGCCCCGCTGATGCTGGGGTTGGCATGTGACTTGGAAGCAGACATGGTGCTTACATGGACTGGCTTGGCCTCTGGTGCGCCCCTCACCCACTCTGAAAAGAACGCCAGGCAGACTGCCCTGCAGTCTGGGCCCCGGCAAGGGAGACCCCACTGAGCTGACTTGAGCTGCACCCCGAGGCTGATGGAGCGTGTTGGCTTGTGAGTGAGAAATAAATGGCTTTTATTTTGAGCCACTGAGATTTGGGGGCTGTTCGTTATGTAACCTTGCATCAGCAATAGCTTGACTAAGGACATTATAAGAGGAGGCTAGAGAAAACAGGATCCGTTAAAGGATGACAGGTGGAACAGGCAGAGGGGAAGGAAGGACATTAGGAGAGAGCAGAGTCCCTGAAACTGCGGGAGGAGAGAGCTTTAGCAGCATTCTGAACTCTGATGCTCTCAGGCCGGGGTCCTAAAGGTTTTGCACCACATCCAAATGTCTCCTTTTTCTCACAGGTTATACTGGAGTCACCCCAGGGCTGAAGTCTAAATTCTAGATGTTGACGACTTTCAGACTACATCTCCAGGTCAGCCTCCTCTCCAGAGCTCCAGGCTCACCATCCACCTATCTCCTGGTCATCAAATGGACTTTCCAAACTCAACACATCCAAGCCTGACCTCATCATACTCCCCACCTGCAGACCTGCTTCCCCGCCTGGGGCCTCTGACGGGCAGCCCCATCACCCCCATGAGAAGCCTGGGAGTCATCTTCAACCCCTCACTTTCTGCCAGCTACCAAGCTCAGGAAATGCTTAGCCGTCAGCTCCTCTCCACCTCCCCAGCCCCTGCACCTCTCACCACATATGCCGCTGGGCCCCCCACCCCCAGGCTTGCC
>PVJL010001284.1:0-279612 GCA_004026885.1 Lyroderma lyra | reverse complement strand
GGGCAAAGGGGATCCGCACGCTGCTCTTTGCTCTGATGATGTCCCTTCCTGCGTTGTTTAACATCGGCCTCCTGCTCTTCCTCGTCATGTTCATCTACGCCATCTTTGGGATGTCCAACTTTGCCTATGTTAAAAAGGAAGCTGGAATTGATGACATGTTCAACTTTGAAACCTTTGGCAACAGCATGATCTGCCTGTTCCAGATTACCACCTCTGCTGGCTGGGATGGATTGTTAGCACCTATTCTCAACAGTGCACCACCCGACTGTGACCCTGACACAATTCACCCTGGGAGCTCAGTCAAAGGAGACTGTGGGAACCCGTCTGTTGGGATTTTCTTTTTTGTCAGTTACATCATCATATCATTTCTGGTTGTGGTGAACATGTACATCGCTGTCATCCTGGAGAACTTCAGTGTTGCTACTGAAGAAAGTGCAGAGCCCTTGAGTGAGGATGACTTTGAGATGTTCTATGAGGTCTGGGAGAAGTTTGATCCTGATGCGACCCAGTTCATAGAGTTTTCCAAGCTCTCTGATTTTGCAGCTGCCCTGGATCCCCCTCTTCTCATCGCAAAACCAAACAAAGTCCAGCTCATCGCCATGGATCTGCCCATGGTCAGTGGGGACCGGATCCACTGCCTCGACATTTTATTCGCCTTTACGAAGCGTGTTTTGGGTGAGAGTGGAGAGATGGATGCCCTTCGAATACAGATGGAAGACCGGTTCATGGCATCCAACCCTTCCAAAGTCTCCTATGAGCCCATCACAACCACTTTGAAACGCAAGCAAGAGGAGGTATCTGCTGCTATCATTCAGCGTAATTTTAGATGCTATCTTTTAAAGCAAAGGTTAAAAAAGGTATCAAGTAAATACAATAATGAGGCAATCAAAGGGAGGGTTGACTTACCTATAAAAGAAGACATGATTATTGACAAATTAAATGGAAACTCTACCCCAGAAAAAACAGATGGAAGTTCCTCTACCACCTCTCCTCCTTCTTATGATAGTGTAACAAAGCCAGACAAAGAAAAGTTTGAGAAAGACAAACCAGAGAAAGAAAGCAAAGGGAAAGAGGTCAGGGAGAATCAAAAGTAAAAAGAAACAAAGAATTATGTTAGCAATCAATTGTTTACAGCCTATGAAGGTAAAGTCTATGTGTCAACTGGACTCCCAGAGGAGGTCTATGCCAAACTGACTGATTTAACAAATACTCACGGTCAGTGCCTATAACAAGACAGTGACCTCTCTGTCACTACAACTCTGTGAGTCAGGGTATTAACATCGACAAAAGGTTGCTGTTTTCATTACCAGCTGACACTGCTGAGGAGAAACACAACGACTACCTAGATTATAGGGGTAGTTGTGCAAAGTGATTATTGTAACTACACCAAACACATTTAGTACAGTGCTTGCATCCACTCTATTTTTAACTTCCATATCTGCCATATTTTTACAAAATTTGTTCTAGTGTATTTCCCTGGTCACTAATTCATAGTTTATTCATAATATTATGTCACTATTTTTGTAAATGACATTTAAGTTGAGGAATAAAATATATAAGACCTCTGTGTTCCTACTCCAAAAGTTTCTCAAATAATCAGACAAAATTATTTTGTCCAAGAAATGAAATTTTTGCTCAAATCCTGAAAGAAAATTTAATGTCAACAATTTCAGGTACTTCCATTTTCTAGATGACTTTAATTCTGAAAGTGTTTTGGTATGTTTTGTTTGTTTCTATCTAAAAAGTTATGTGCCTGTAAAGTCTCCTCTAATTTTTAAAGGATTATTTTTATGCAAAGTATTCTGTTTCAGCAAGTGCAAATTTTATTCCAAGTTCCAGAGCTCTATATTTAATTTTGGTTAAATGCTTTCCAAAAGAAGTAATCTAATAAATTTGGTCTAGAAAAGTATATCTAAAGTATCACTTTAGAATAGTTGTTCCACACTCTGCCACAGTATTGCTTTGCCATATTCTGCTTTTAGCAAAGCTGACATTTTATGTCAATTAAACACCCTCTGTTATGTAAATAGTTATTTTATCCTGTGGTGCATGTTAGGGCAAATATATATATATATATATTTAAGTATATATACAGCCTGATAAACAACTTCTATTAAATCAAATATGTACCACAGTGTATGTGTCTTTTGCGAGCTTCCAACAGGGATGGATCCTGTACCATTCATTAAACATGAATAGTATGAGTCTATCACTAATGCATGTTAATATTGCCTATGCTGCTCTATTTTACTCAATCAATTCTTCATAAGTCTTGTTTAGAAGTCCTATGTTGGTGGTAGAGTGAATTCAACCAGTTCTCTGTCTAGTATGTCAAGCAGAATAGCTTGCAGTTATTTAAAGGCACTTTTACTTTTGCATTTTTAATTTGAATATTGTACGGTGTTTCTCTAGATTTCAAGAAAACACACTGTGTATTGCCTATTGTCAAAACCTATACTTCATATTTTGCTAAAAATGTGGCCAAACTTGTTTAAATTTAAATAATGTAAAAAATATGATCAATTTTATTTGTTGCATTTTGTATATAAGAAAATTATTTTCAGGTTGATGACATGGCAATTTATTTTACTTTATGCTTTTGCTTTTTATTTTTAATCACAACTCCAAACTTTTGAATCCATAAGACTTTTCAATGGATAATTTCCTAAAATAAAAGCTAGACAACGGGTTTTGTGAATTTCTTTCTTATATTTTCTACCATGCCAATAGGAGATACGTTGGTAAAAAACTCAAACCTAGATCATTTTCTACCAACTGTGGTTGCCTAAATATAATCCTTTATTCATGGAAGGTTTTGGTTTTTTTTACTCAACTTTTGTAGTATTTGCTAATGCAGACTAGTCTTATTTTTTCAATTCCTTGCTGCACTAAAGCTATTAAGAAATATAACATGGGCTCTGTCCTTTCTAGCCATGAACAAAGTGGCCAAGTAGTGCAATTACCTAACATTATATAATTTTTTTTTGTTTTTGGCACAAACCAAAAATTAAATGTTAATTCATTTTACAAAACTATTTACTTGTAGTGTATTTATGAATTGCATGCGGGGAATTACTATTACTAAAAAGAATGGGAGCTACATCATTACTGAGACAAAAGAATAAATATTTCATTTTTTATTGTATTTAATTTCTTGGCCTCTTTTTTTATTGTTGGAAGTTTAAAACATACATAATTAATGAAACCTGTACTTGATCTGACATTTGTATACATAAAAGTTCACATGAATTTTGTGATAACCTAGTGCATGACCTACCAAGCAGTACTATAGAATAAAGGCTATTTTGGGGGTTGGGGAGGATTTGAACTGTGTTGCTTCTTTTTTTAAATATTTTTTTATTGTTAGACTTATTGGGGTGACATTGATTATCAAGAATTGCATAGGTTCCAGGTGTATAATTCTACATTGTCTATTTGTTGCATTATATGTTCACCACCCAGTGTGAGTTCTCTTTCCATCACCATAGATTGGGCTTCCCCTCCCTCTTCTCCCACCCTTTCTCCCCTTGCCCCCAGGAACCACTAAATTATTGACTGTGTCCATGAGTTTGTTTGTTTGTTTGTTTGTTGCTTTCAAGTTTCATATTCCACATACAAGTGAAGTCATATGGTTCTTGGTTTTTTTCTGTCTGGCTTATTTCCCTTAGCATGATGATCTCAAGGTCCATCCACTTTGTGACAAATGGCAGTATTTCATCTTTTCTTACAGCTGAGCAATATTCCATTGTGTATGTGTACCACAGCTTCTTTATCCAGTCATCTGTCGCAGGACCTTTGGTTGTTTCCATGTCTTGGCCACTGTGAACAGTGCTGCGATGAACATTGGGGTACATAAGTCTTTGCGGACTCAGGTTTTCACATTATTTGGGTAGATCTCCAGAAGGGGGATTGCTGGGTCACATGGTAACTCCATTCCCAATTTTCTGAGGAACCTCCACACTGCCTTCCACAGTGGTTGTACCAGTTTGCACTCCCACCAGCAGTGTACCAGAGTTCCTTTCTCTCCACATCCTCTCCAGCACTTGTTATTCCTTCTCTTGTTGATAACAGCCATTCTGACAGGTGTGAGGTGATATCTCATTGTGGTTTTGATTTGCATTTCCCTGATAGCTAATGAGGATGAGCATTTTTTCATGTCTGCTGGCCATTTGTATTTCTTCGTGGGAGAAGTGTCAGTTTAGGTCCTCTGCCCACTTTTTAATTGGGTGGTTTGTTTTCTGTTGTTGAGTCATATTAGTTCTTTATATATTTTAGATACTAGATCCTAATCAGATGCATTGTTTGCAAATATTTTCCCCCATTAATAAAGGCTATTAAAAGCAGTTTTTGTGAACTTCTGTGTGTGCAAAGGATCACACCCACCTGTTCCAACTTGCATGTCCAATAACCATAATAGCCACCTACAATGATTATCAATTTTAGTTAATTACATTATCTGTAAGCATTTTAATCTCAACTCCTCTCAATGTAATTGATATCATCACCAAGTTTCTTGGTAGTTAATAAATATTATATATTTTGTTACTTAAATGTATTTTATGTACTTCTCTTTACAGACAAAGTATTAATGATAAAGTGATTAAGGATTTATATTAATTTTTTTCAGGGTCCCTTGGGTTTATATCACGTCAAAAATCAAACATTTATTCTCAATGGAAAACTCCAGTTGTAATGCATATTTTTTGAAGATGAATTGGATCTAAATATGCATTTAATATTACCCCAACATAAATGATATAATGTAACTTAATTGGAACTCAATGGCTTCTTTCTGCTCAAGTCAATTTTCAGATGTTGCCAATAGCACCAAGAAGTAAAGTATTACTTTGCAAAATCCCTAGCATTTTAATGTATCCCATTATGTAATCATTAGCCAAGCAATCTATTAATTAAGACACATTATATCCAAATGATCACCTTCCAAAATAGTCAGAAGACTCCAAGTTACTCTTCAAAACATTATTCAGATAACTTTAAATAGAAACACAGTATTTGGCCTTGACTTTAATCCCAATAAAAGTCTTCTTGTCCTCAAAGATTTTATACCACAAAGTTGAAGAATGCTTTAAATAACTGAAAGGATGGCTATTATTTCTTCTTTGTGCTCCTACAGACTTCTAAAAGACAACACATCCTATATAACAGAACATATTAAAAAAAATTATGACTTATTTATAAAACTGTCTCAAAACATAAATTACTTCCTGGTTATTAAGTAGTATTTGCCACAGAATTTGAAGATGTTGGGCTTGAGTTCTATATTCCCTAAGAGTACTGTTTTTATCACAAAAGTTACAAAGATGCACATCATTCTTATAAAAATCACATCTAATCTGTTTTATGCTTTTCACAAAGAAAATAATTAATAATTTGATGCATTCAAACATTTTTTACCCCTAAGGGTCCTTTTGGTGGCAGTGTTTCCCCTCTTCTCTCCAGAATCTCTCTGTTCTTTGACATACTAAAGTACAAATCTGAAACCTTCTAAAACTGACAGCACCCCATTGATGAGAGAACCAATTTACTTTCTCATTAAGAAGTAAAAAACAAATTTCTCTGGATAAACTGCCCTTCACATATCCCACTACTGTCATCTATCATTGGCCACCACTCCACAACTCAGGCTCCTTGCCCCACAGAATCACTTAATTGCCAATTACACAATATATTTACTCTCTTTGCCTGAAATATCCTTCTCTCTCCTTTTTCCCCAGGTAAAAACATTGCTCATCTTTTAAGAACTGGCTCAAATATCATCACCCTTTAGGAAGCTTCCTCAGATTTCCTCAAATAGAACATATGTATTATTTTTCCTCAGATTTCCTATGATAATGTATATTATACTACACTATATTACAATTTTTGTCTTTATATCTTCTAAAAGACTGTAGTACATCCAAGGTGTAGGACACATCTAAATAATTTTTTTCTACTCTTCTTTCCTTTATCTACAATGACAGGTATATAGCTAGTAGAATTGATTCTTGTAGAAACAAACACAAATATTTAAGCACCAAATAATACCAGTAATTTTTTTAGACCTTACTGAGAATGATTCTCAAATTCATTAGCATCTAAATTCAGATGATCCACTTGTATAATCAGTTAAAATTATACAAATATCTTGGAAATGCTATATTGCATGTAAACCTTGTAACTGTGGTTTACAAGTAATGTCTATTTCCTAACAGAAACTACTAAAATGAACAACTTCATTTCATTAATACTATCAGTGAAAGAATAGTTTTATTTAGTTGTCCCCAATTAGAAATATCTCACATGAAAAAAAAATAGGTTTCATTTCAGTACCTTAATCGTAAAGATATAGTCTTCACTTTAGATAATTCATTAGTACACTGGTAGTGTGATAACTTTTTGGAGTTTGTTAATGAATATATATTTCCATCCTATAATGAGACAACTATCCTAAAATCTTTCAATCATAAAATATCTAAAAAGAGAATAAAATACTTGAAAAGGCCATTTTCGGCTGGGCTTACAAGAAAGCAAGGGGAGTTCCCTAGGGCTGACTGAGAAAGGTAAGCGAGCAGTGAACTCAGAATCTGCTCTTTGGGCTTCTATGAACCCCCGTGACCTACAGCTTGGCTTTAATTGCCTGCATACAGGAAAGAGAAGACAAATATTTGTATCCAATAAGAGTTAGAGATCCTGAAGAAATTCAAGACCCACAAAAAGCTACACACTTTACAAAAACAGTTTTAAAAATCAACTTTGCGAAAACAGACTGAAAGGCACCGTGGCAAGCAAACTTCTGTGTCTTGTCTTAGCTCTGGGTTCACTTGAGATTCATAGTCATAGGCCTAGAATTCGCCTGGATTTATGGCCCAAATCCATACTACCTGCCTACTACAAAATACTGCGAGCCAAAACTTCAATTTAAGGTAGACATCAGTTGCTAGTGATTCCAGGCTCCGGGGAAAAACTTACTGAAATGCTTTCTGAAAGACCACGCCTCAGCCCACACCACAAAGATATTCCAAAGTCCAAGAAACATGAACTCACAGTAAGAGAAACAGCAAAGTAAATAATGAGAAAACAAAGATGCAGAGTGGGAAACATATCCATAGTCTTCAGCTACAGAATAGAAGTATGTTTAATAGTGTATTCAGTTCCCAGGCAGGGAACCACCAAAAAAAGTGTAAAAAAAAAAAAAAAGAGGAATTAAAATATGAATAATAAGAGATAAAATATCAGACACACTTAAAAGACATTATGCCATTTCTACAAATAAAGAACATAATAATTAAAATTAAAACAAAATGGAAGACTTAAATAGCAGGTTACAAGGAAGTGAAGAGAGAACTAGTGACTTTGAATGTGGAAAAAATTACAAACAAAACAGCAGATGCAAATATATGAAATATATGAAAAACCTTAAGAGAAATTATGCAAGTTGTGAGGAAAATTGGAATTCCATAACTGAATTCCAAAAGGAAAATTAAAATATTTAATATTTTATATATTTTATATGTAGTATATAAAATAAAAGTGGATCCAATGTACAATTACATAATGACTAAGAATTTTCCATTATTGATAATGGATATATGAAATCCTAACATTCAGTATTCACAAAAAAATCCTAATCAAGATAAATAAAAGAGAGCCATACTCAGGCACAAGTTAATACATTTCAGATTAATAAAGTCCTGGAGAAAATCTTAAAAGTAAACAGACAAACTAAAAAGAACAATATGAATATAACAGCAATAAAAATATTACAAGAATGTCTGTTAAATTGGTATTTTATACTGAAAAACTATCTTTAACAATAAAGAGGAAATAAAAACATTTTTAGATAAACAAAAGAGGAAATATTTTTACCAATATATTCTCACATAAAAAGTATCTGAAATATATACTTCAAGAACAAGAAAAATTATTTCATCAAAATTTCTAAGGTACAAAAAGGAATGTTTAGACAAAAAAATGTAAACCCGTGATAAACAGAATAAAGTTAAAAATACAGTAATGGCAAAAAGCAACAATAATTTTTACTTCTGCTGTTAAAACTAAAATATAGAACTGAAAAAGTGAAATATTTTCATGCAAGCTGGGAGAAATGTTGATGGAGTTCCATTATAAGGTCTTTATCTTGTTCAGGAGAATGATAAAAATATTAACTTTAAATTTTGCTTAAAATGCTAACAAATTTCAAAGATATATAGAGAAACAAATTAAGTAAAAATGATAAAACTAGTATAGGAGGAAAATGAAATAATTTGATATTTAATCAACTCAAAAGCATAAAAAGAGTAAAATTAAAAAACATAAGACAAATAAAAAATACGAAATAACCTGGTGAAAATTAACAATAGAATGTAATGAGTGCAGAAAAAAACCTAAAAGGACATGTAACCTTTGATTATCTTTAAAAGCTTCATCTATTAAACACATAAAGAATTCTGCAGCAACATTTGAAAAACTCTCATGACTTTTTTCAAATACACACCACATTTATTAAAATGTATTAAAATAGACCAAAAGCAAGTGTCGAATATTTCCAAAGAATTGATATCATACAGACCATATTATGTTCTCTGATATGAATGCAATTAAATTAAAAACCTAACTTTTTAGAATATATTTGGAGCCTAAGTTCTAACTGTGGATAAGGACAAAGAGCTTTAGAGCAGTGCCTGAGGGGACTGACTTTATTTGGAACAGAAAGTATAGAACTCCTTGTCTAAGGGCGCTATCAAAAACAAAAGATCTTGATGGACATTAAGAAGAGGCTAGTAGCTACATGATACTTTCAAAACAATAGCTCAGCCAGGCATTTAATAGAGTGAACCAAGGAAAGAAGATGCTACAAAGGGCCCTCTTAAGGTCACAGCCAACTCTGTGGGTCAAGAAGGCGATACATGCATTAAGCCTCATTCATTCCGAAGAAATCAGAACAAGACTTCGGAGCAGGCATGAAAGCACTCCCTGAAGCACACAAACCATCCTGCAGGACAGCATAAGGCTCACCTGCACGGGAGGAGGCTAGGATTAAAAATAAATTCAGATCCATTTCTAGCAGTCTAAAACATTGTGTGCAAGTCCAAGGTTGTACTTCCTTAGAAATAGAGAGAATGCAAAGCTACTAGTCCCTAGCTGAACATAAGGACCAAAATCCAAACTCCCTGAACTGTGATAATGGCCTCCAAGACACGCACACATCCAATGGCAAAGAGTGAAAATCTAACTGGATAAGGGGACTTAAACACAACCTTTGACCAATAAGTGGCTAATGCTGACCCAAGGGCATCACTAAGGTATCCAGGCTAAGAAAGAAAAATAAAGGAAAACAATCTGAACTGGGAAATCAGAAGCTGAACACAGTAGAGGAAACAGACTATAAAATTAGTTCAGCAAATCACTAAACAAATAAGAAAAGAAAAAAATAAGCAAGCAAACAATAACAGCAATAATCTTGGAGGGTAAACAGGATCAGAAATTTCAGAGTTGAAAAACAGTAACTACAGTTAAAAAAAAAAAAATCCATTAGGGAAGATTGGCAGTAAATTTGAATCTGGCAGAAAGAAAAATAGCAAAATTGAGGGTAAACTGATAATGATTACACAATCTGAAGAAGAGAGAGAAAAATAAAATGAAGAAAAATAAACAGTCTAGAAAAATAAACAGTCTAGAAAAATGTGAGACACCATAATGTACACCAACATATGTGTAATGGTGGTGCCAAAAGGAAAGAAAAATGAAAACATTTGAAGGAATAATGGCTGAAAACTTCCCAAATTTGATGAAAAACATTAATCTATACATCCAAGAAGACAAGTGTTGATGAGCATATGGAAAAACTGGAATTCTTGCACACTGTTGGCAGGAATGCAAAATGGTAGAGCTACTATGAAAAACAGCATGGAGCTTCCTCAAAAAATTAAAAAGAGAACAACCATAAAATCCATCAATCTCACTTCTGGTTATTCATCCTAAAGAAATGAAATCAGCATCTCAAAGAGATACTATCACTACCATTTTTATCACTGCACTATTCAAAATAGTCCAGATGTGGAAACAAGTCCATCTATGATGAATGGATAAAGAAAATATGGCATAAACAGGGTGGCCAAAAAGTAGGTATACAGTTGTGTCAATGAAATGCATCACAACAGACTGGAATTTGTGTTGTACTGGACAGGTTCAAGGAATGTTGCAATGTTGTTGGAAGACATTTCGAGCACTTACAAGATTAAACAGTGTTAAACAAATGTAAATGTAATAAACAATATAATAAAATGCAAATAAACTATACTGTATGCCTACTTTTGGGCCTCTCCTTATATACAAAGGAATAGTATTCAGGAAAGAAGTTCTGCAATGACATGGTATGAATGAACCTTGAGGACATTATGTGAAGTGCAATAAGCCAATCACAGAAAAACAAATACTGCATAATTCCACTTATACCAGATATAAAGTAGTCAAATTCATAGATTCAAAGATTGGAATGGTGGTTGCCAGGGGCTGGAGGCAGTGGAAATGGGGAGTTACTAATCAACAGGCTTTTTGGTTAATAAGCTTTAGAGATGTGCCGCACAACATTGTACCTATAGTCAACAACAGTGTATCATGCTCTTAAAAACTGAAGAAGGTAAATCTGTTAAGTGTTCTTATAATAAAATAAAATTTTAAAAAAGAAATAAAATAAAGTCTTGGGATTTTATAGATAACAGTCTTTTTCAGTAAATGTTCTGCATATATTTGAAAACAATGTCTATTCTGCAGTTGGGAGATACAGCGATCTACGTATTTAATGTTTAAACATCTCTATTTACGCAGTATTTTTGTCTGCTTATTCTATTAATAACCGAGAAAAACATGTTAAAATTTCTATATAATTGTGGATTTGCCTATTTCTCCTTTAAATTTAGTCTGGTTTCGCCTGCACACAAACCTGGCCTAAGCCTCAAAGAAGCCAAAAGAGATCAAGAAGGTCGATGACCTGCCAACGAAGCTGGACCCCGGCAAGGTGGAACTGCACACTTACCTGGTCCAGGGCCCAGGGAAAGTGGAGACGAACTGGGGAGCTAGAGGAGTTTGTGGCCCCAGTGCTGCCCTGGCTGCTCCCGAAAGATGAACAGCAACAGGCACAATTTAGCATATTATTTGGGGCCACATACGGACCCTCAAAGCATAAAATAATATGGCGCCTGCTTCCTTTCTGCCTAGTGGCAAGACTAAACCAAAGGCGTACTGCTAAGGGAATTCTGGGAAATGTAGTTCTAACTTATTTAAATTCATTTCATGTAAGCTACCAAGTTAAGGAGGAGTCCAGGACCCAAGGTAAATTTGACATGAATTATGTAAAATTCATTTGATTCAGGATGCTTTATGAAGTCACAGGTCTGGAAGAATACTGTACCATCCCACTACCATTACAAGATATAGCCACCAAGTAAAAATATACTTAGTTTCTGATAACAGAGCTAATTTAAAGGAATACTCGTAAGTATGTATGTAAAATACTGCCAAAAATTTGTGACAAATGTGAATCAAATGCTCACTCCCTAATGAATTAATTTGGTAAATTTAGTTTGTATAAATAATGTATATGGTGCATATCTATGGTGTCTAATGATAAAACCCTTTTTTTTATGTATGTGGGCAGTTACAATTTCAAATTATACTAGAAGTCTGTTTAAAAGCAAAAGAAAAAAATTTTTTCCTTTCAAATATTTATAACGTGTATCAACAGTATTCCCAGGGTAAGGTAGTATTTGGCTTTCCAGTGATCATTAATATTTAAATCACTTCGAGGATTTGGAGAACTAGAGACAAAGTTGAAGTTAACACAAACAGGGTAGGATAAACCGTGTGCAGATGCTAGAAAAATCCTTGTGATGTGGGTTTCACGGTTATGAAATCAGGATTTGGGTGCGGCTTTTGGGTAACAGCATTATGTAAAAATACAAAAAAGAAATAACACAATTAAGCAAATCTCGATGGAAAGAGGGGAAGTGAGGTGAGTTTTTCCTCGGAAAAGACCCCTCCCCCCAACTCTCCTAAGGTCTTTAGCTCTGAGCCGCTTCCCGAAGGACACACGGTTGTCATGGAGACAGGAGAGGCCTCCTCCTTAGCCCTCCGAGCAGAAATAGCAGGGCTGGTTGGAGCAAGCATGGGAACACAGTGATGACCCCTTTTGCTGCTTGCAGTGGACTTCATGCAATGACCTAATGTATTGAAAGAGAAAATAGAATACAAACACTCTTCCCCCAGCCTTCCCCTCCCTGCCCCCCGCCCCGATACACACACACACACACACACACACACACACACACACAAAATATTAGGGACAATAAGGATACTCTTGGATCACCTATTTACTTAGTTAAAAGTTAAATAGATCAAAGAGCTGCTTTAAGAAAAGCCATTTATTTCTTCTAAAGTTCAATAAAGACAAAGCTTTTACTACTCTAATTAACTCAATCTTTCTATATAACGGAAACAGTTATTAGTAATAAAAATAAACAATATTATAACAAGAATATATAAATTCTTAAGGAAGTTACATACTAATTATTAGAATCTTTCATTAAATACCAATAATATGTACAGAAATATAACCATAAACTAACAAATTTCTTAAAATTAAAAATGACTAAAAGGAAAAACAAATATAAAATCTATGGTACTTAAAAAGAACATTTTCTCCTATTATATAAAAATGCACTATTTATATTATAAAACAGAACAAATTAAATCAACTGGAATTTAAAGGGTAATTAAAAGTGAAAATGTGAGTCAGTAATATTTAATGGTATTCTTTATATTTCAATTGTCTGGACAAGCATAAATAACATTTCCTCTTTTATTCTGTAGTCTTCTTAAATTCAAAGCATAGTTACTTTGTCTAGAAAATCTATGGTCATATCTTAAATTTATGTTGACATCCTGTATCCTTTAGGAGAGAATGCAAACAGGAAAAAGCATGTAAATGAAAAAGTTAATAAAATAATAAATTTACATGTAAACTATTCTAAATTTTTAATTACAGCAAGCCACTTACCTTGAAAAAAAACTCTAAAAGAAAATTAACTCAAGAACATTTCTGGATTTTATTAAGTCCTTAGATAAAAATGCTGTGATTATCTTGGTTTATACATTATTTGTGAACTACATACATCACTAAAGTTAACAGTGTGTTTTTTAAAAATAGATGCTGGAATCTATGTAATTCTTGCTAACCAATATCACCTCAATAATTCTAACAATAAAAAAAAATAGATGATAGATAATGTGGATGGAATTTTTTACCTTTAAATAAGGAAACAAGATGTTGAAGATTTTATTCTTCTAGATTCTGAGAGCACAGTCAAGCACAGAAATTAATAACATGATGCCACCCCAATTTTTTCTGGAACAAAACATGGAAAACAAGCCAGAAATGAAAAAAATGTTACATAAAAACAGGATTTTAAGCTACAGTGAAAATAAATGCAAAATACACTTTTTAGGAAGTACTCATGCTTTTCAGAAAGACAATATTAAAACAACATTTATCAACTACTGAACTAAGTGCCTGGTGTTTATAAAAATTTATCCTTTTTTTTTTATCAGACCCCAATGAGCTAAGTTTTTAAAGATAAGGAAACGGAGGCTCAGGATCACAAAGCAGTGATAGAGCCAACATTCAAATCCAGACCTGGCTGCTGCCCAACCTGCCCAAATTCAAGCTCTATGTAGTATATTGCTTCTCTAAAACTATCAGACACATTAGCTATTTCACAGCTATCTTTCTTTCATCAATATTTTCTCTGAAATCACATTTGATATTACTTAATATTTATTGAATATCCTTTTATGTAGAGAATCAGAAGGTGTGAGAGAATACAAAACTCTGTAGTTCTTGCCCTTGAGCTTAAAATAATTTAATTTCAGAACAAGTTGTTCTGAGTTTAAAGGCTTGATCACATCAACTGTTCTGTTCTGGATATGGAAAAAGATTGATTAAATAGACAGTGTCTCACTCAATTAGGGTCAGGCAGCAGTGACACACATGCAGAAGAAATAATTAAACACAGGCACAAAAGAATGAAGGAAATAATATAAATAGAGACAGTGGAGAGACCAAACAAAGCAAAATACATGCAAGATGATCATTGATTCACTTAACATTTATTGAACATCTACTGTGCTAAATGCTAAGGAAACAAAATTGCCCAAGAATATACAGTACACGCTCTGCTTTCACTGAGTTTACCTACTACTAGGGGGCACAGAGAAACAAACAAAAAATGTCAATGTTGTGTGATAAGGTTAAAAAAAGTGGAGGACATACAGGCTGCTATGGGAACTATAGCACTTAACCCAGTCTTCATTACTTTACTGTACAAAGGGATAGCTAAGTGAACCTGAGGATAAAAAAAGACTTAACAACTAGATGGTAAGGAACAGACCATATCATATCGCAGGGCCTAGCACAGATTCCTGGCAAAGAATAGACACATATTTTATGACTTACCAAGCTGATCCAATAAACAAATGAAGAGGGAGATAATCTTGAATCCAACCAAGGGTCTTAAGAATGACAAGTCAGTGTAAGAGTTTATTTTGAGAAGAGGCTGGTAAAATATTATTTTTTATCTCTACTTTTGATTTTTAAACTCAGAATAATTAGCTACCTATATCCTCTTACAAATGACGCCACTATTATTAATCTTGTACATATGTAATGTTCTTTTGCTGGATTCTGTAGGGTAGCTTTCAGGCATATCTTATTTAATAAGAAAAAATAGGATATAAAATAATATTAAAAAATACAATAAAAAATAACATTACTGTATAACCAATGTCTGGCAAACAAATGCACAAATAATTTATGCCTTTGCCTTATAAAACATATATAACCACAAACATGCATATATGTGAGGGTATTTATAAGTAGAGATCTAAAAGAAATTAGTCCTATTAGCACCAACAGGTTTACAGAGATTACTTATTGTATTTATTTTTTCATGTTTATGATTTTTTAAGAATTTCTATAATAAGACTCCTCATAACACACATGCACAGAATATATATATAGTCAAATAGCCATGCTGATTTTTATGGGTCATTACATACAATTTCCTAAAGAAACATATATTCAAGGTACTTAAGTTTATGGTTTTAGGTAAATCAGATAATTATAAATGCCTGCTGATCTGCAAGTGATTGTATACAGAAAGGAAAAATTATTTTTGATAAGTGTACAGAATTGGAGGTATTGCACCTTCAACTTCAAAATATCTTAGTGTTTTAATTTTTGAAGTATGTATGAATAGCTAACATTTATAAACTTAAAATCTATACTTGTTGATTTTCATGAATTATGTCAGTTAATTCTCACAATCACCACATGAGAGAGAGAGAGAGACACTACTTTTATTCCCATTTCAAAGATGTGGTGACTGAGGCTTAGGGTTAGAAACAGAACCAAGGTCACATAACTACTAGATGGCAGGTATTTAAATCTAGGTGACTCCTGAGCCCACGGTTGGTTTGAACTACCGGAGTAAACTGTATCTTTCAGCTTTCTCATAATGCTGTAAAATTAATTCGATCTACAATTACCACTTAGACCAAATATAAAAATAAAACAAATTACTGTATTTTTCCATGTTTAAGATGACACTTTTGTCTAAAATTGTTAGACTAAAAATTAGAAGTTGTCTTATACATGGGAGTAACTGGTTAATATTGATTTCTTAATGTTGGATTAGAAAAGTAGGGGTCATCTTATACATGGGGGCGTCTTATACATGGAAAAATATGGTACTCTTTGGAGTGCATACTTTGCCATCTAACATCTGCTTTTATCTCTGCATCTTAATGAATGTATATTAAGACAATGCTAATTAAATATCCAATTTTTGAAGGGAAAAATAGGATACAATTTAGTATTTTTACAGAGACTTAAATTCTGATTAGATTAATTTGAGTTATTCAGATTCGCTCTTGGTTGTTTGAAGTACCTAGTCTGAAGTCATCTAACATCTGTTATATTTAAGTATAGACCAAACCATATTCTTAGAAGATAGTTGACTCTACTCCAAGTTGCTAGGGAAGTAGAAACCGATCTTCTAAGGAAACTCTTTCATTCACTCAAGTTCATTACCCCTATTATCCTAATTAACAAATTCCCAAGTGTGAGGGATCTCTTGGTACTACTTAGGCACCCAAGAGTGTGAGATGGCAGCAGAAATGGGATACACACCTACAGATGGTTTCTGGCTAATTGTAAATGTCAAGAATTTGGCATCTAAATAGAAGATTTATTAACTACTTTTCAAATAGTGGAAGACAGTATTGTAACTGGTGAGACTTTTAAAAAGGAAACTAAGATTATATACTCTGGAAACACATTTTTAAAAGATGCTTTAACTGATAGGAAGTTTTCTTAACAATGTAGTTGTCTTTGACTACTTAAATAGAGGCAAATTTTAAAATTAGAACCGCTATTATTACTAATACATATAAGTGACATTTACATTAAAAATCTATTCCAGGAAAGAAAATATTAAGGTAGAGGCTGGGTGTTCCCTTGCCAATTGGCCAAAAGTCTAACGTTTTAGCTTTGGGAATAAGTGTTGAATGAGGCCTGGAGGGGATGGGGCATGTTAAGCCACACAGGTCTCTACCATTTAAATCAGAGATAGGGAATATACACTGAAGCATATAAAGAGGATGCCAAAAAATGTATACACATTTTAAGAAAGGGAAAAACCATATTAGCATTGTAATACTCAATATATACTGATAACAAAAGATGAATACAGGTCACATTTAACTTCTGCAATTACGAGAAGTGCTCAAAGTAGTTATCCTCAGCATCCAGATACTTCTGATTATGGTGAAGTACTGCTTAGCAACATTGACCAGTGTCCACTTGTATCACTGCACGTGGCATTTCAATTTCTTCCTGCAGTCCTGTCAATGTAGCCAGTTTTTTGTGGTGCACCACATCCTTTAAAGTCCCCCATAGGTGGAAGTCAAGGGGTGTTAAGTCAGAAAGATGTGGGGGAAGCTCATACAACATTCTCGAATTTCAAATACCACTTCAAAATGAACAACAACGATGTTTCTGCCATTTCTTTGACTGTCCTGCCTGTCGCGTGGTGACGCCAGCATTCATTTGATTAACGCTCTCTTATGAGCGAAAGTCACACTACACATTGCTACCATAATTCAATTCAACTTTGAAAAGTAATACATAGATAACATCTCTTAAAATGTTTATACAGACTTTTTGGCACCCTCGATATTTTAAAGGGTAATGATATACATTTATTTTACATCTTTAGGGTTTTTTAATAATTTTTGTCATTGTTAAATTTTTGGGGGTGACATTGGTTAGTAAAAATCACATAGGTTCCCATTGTACAAGTGTATAATACATCATCTCTGTGTTGTGTTAGGCATTCTTCACCCAGAATCAGTTTTCTTTCTATTACCATGTATTTGAGACCTTGTCCCTTCTTCTACACAGGTTCTTAATCGCTTATAAATTACAAATTTTGTTTTGAACAGTTTGTCAGCATTTATCTTTTAGTGAAAGAAAAGGCATAAACTTACTGTACTTAGAAACAAAGTATTCAAATTTACCAACTCAAGTAATAAAAAATGACTTTTGTAGCAAGGAAGTTTAAATGGGTTGTTTTATATCTTTGCCATTTTGGGGAAGATGTTTTATCACTCTGATTTGTCATGGTGTAAGACTTTCTTTAAGCATTCGATTTTAGAGTTGCGTAGTAAAATTTAAAGAGCAGAAAGGGATTGCTGAATATGTCATGTTAGCTTCACACTGTGAAATGGCATACTAATATTAGTAAAATAATAATTAGGATTAAAACAATTATGATATGGGTATTCTGGGGCAGATTGTCCCAGGGGAACAAGAGTTATCCAGTCATCTAGTCTCTCTCTCTCTTTTCCTCTCTTTGTTTATATAGTTTATATAAACAAAGCATCACAAGACCAGAGCATCACATCCAGCTGTTTGAGCAGTTCCTGAGGGATTGAAATCCACTTGCTACTAAATGTGACTACAAGATAACCCACAGTAAAGTGCAGCCTATTCTGTAGCACTGCAGCACATCTTTGTACCTGCACTGGAATAACAAGTGTAGAAAACTGATGGAAAACAAAAAACTGATACAAGCATGATAGTCAAGCAAAAATGCAGAAAGATTTAATTTCAAGAAGCTCAAACTGGTGAAATGAAACCATGGGCGATGTTGGCTAATGTTTGCCTACTATGCAATGATAGTATAATATAAAATAATGATAACAGTAAAAACAATTGTAATATCTAACACTTAATCCCCTCTACTATTTGGCAGGCATCATGTTAAAGGTTACATAATTGGATCATATAATCCTTATGGAGACCCAATAGGATCTATTGTGATTTCCACTTTATAGACAAGGAAAATGAGATTTAGAGAAGTCTAAGAAGGTGACTTCTCTGAGATCACACTCTTTGTGCTGATTATAGATGGTGACAAATTCCTTTTACTTCTCCCACTGAAAAGTGGGTCTATGTTACCTCCTTTCGAATCTGAATGGGTTCTGTGATTACTTTGACCACTACGTTTTGGGCAGAAGAGATACTATGCCAATTTCTGAACCACGGCTCTTACTCCTTTGTTTTAGAAAACTCTCTCTGGGGAAAGCCAGCTGCTGTGTAAGAAAACCAACTACCCCAAGACCATCATGCTATGAAACCCAAGCCCATCACCTAGAAAGGCCATAATGAGAGCAAGATGCCCAATCATCCCTTAGCTCTTCCAGTGCTACCATCTCAGGCTGATATGGAGGGGGTGTGATGATTAATTTTATGTGCACAAATAACTGCTAAAACATTATTTCTCAGAGTGTCGGTGAGTGTCTCGGGAAGAGATTAGTATTTGAATCAGTATGCTGAGTAATGCAGATCCTTCTTCACCAATTTATGTGGACATCATCCAATCCATTCAGGGCTTGAAAAAAGCAAAATTGTAGAGGAAAGGTGAATCCTCCCTCTCTGCTTGAGCTGAGACATTCGTCTTATCCTGCCCTCACATATCCATGCTCTTGGTTCCTGGCCTTTTGAACTCATACTGGAACTAAATACCATCAGTCTCCCACCCTCTTCAATTTTCATGGACTCTGACTGAATTACAATACTGGTTTTCCTGTTTTTCAAGTTTGCAGATGTAGATTGTGGGACTTCCACAGCCTCCATAACCATGGGAACCAATTTCTATAATAAATCTAAGGCGATTCTGCCTCAGCTGTTGACCTCAACAGCATTAGAAACCTTAAATAAAAGCTGCCCTTCTGAACTGAATCAATTCACAGAATTATGCAAGGAAATACTAAATTAAATACTAAATGCTAAAGTAAACCACTAATTTTTGAGGTTGTTTGTTACATGGCAATAGATGAGAACACTCTTATGAATTGTTTTAGACAGTAGCATACACCATCTCGGCAGGGGAGTACTAGTTTCATAACAATATCAAGTTCCCCTACTACAAGATAGTATTTGCCTTTTTCACTGTGTTGATATTTGCATTGATGGTGCAAAAGCATTGGTAGATAAAATTAGGGGTGTCTCAGCCTGAGTCAAGGAAGTGACACCAAATGATAAGAATAGGCAATAATTATAGTCTTACTGCCACACACAATGTTTTTAAATACAATTTTACTTTAAAATGTGCTAGATGAAGCAGTGAAAGTTATTGTATAAAATGTTGATCATAAGTACATGTATTTTGAGTATTGTGTGACAAAATAGGAGTATGCCACAAACCCTTCTGTTTTATACCAGTCATTTTGAGGAAAAGCAATTGGTTATTGAGGTTGGAAATAAACTAGCTTCATTTTTTATGAAACACCATTTTTACTTGAAAATTGACACACAAGCTATGGTTATTCAGACTTGGGTATTTGACAGGCATTTCCTTGGAAATGAATGAAACAAGCCTGTCACTTCAAGGGAAAAACTGACACTATTTTTACCAGTGATAAAATTTGAACTTTCCAGCAAAAATAAAAATTTTCGAAAAACCTGTAACTGCCTCAATGAAATTGACAACTTTCCAATACTTAAAAGCTTTTCTGATGAGTTCAGTGATGTTAACAAATGTAATTTTTTGTACCATATAATGAAATGTGTTAACATTGGGAAGACCTATATAATTCAATGAAGCAATATTTTCCAATTGACCAATCCATGACAGTAAAGAAATCACATAGGAATTAAGATCCACTCAAAGTACAAGATAGGCCAGTAGATGTTAAATGTCACTAAGTACCCAAATTTTATTGATTTGGTTTCAGTTTCCACGTTGCAACTAACTTTTAAGAAATACCCATTTGTTGAGTTTTAGTGTAATATTAAAGGCTAATATTCACAATTATCTGGAAAGTATTAAAATGCTTCTTACTTTTCCAATTACATATCTATGTGAACCCATATTCTCTTCATACACTTATTCCAAACAACATATTGCTATAGACAGAATGCAGAAGTAGATATGAAAATCTAGCTGTCTTTTATTGTCATGCATTAAAGAGATTTGCAAAAACTTACAACAGTGCCACTCTTCTCACTGTATTTCTCTTGTTTTGGAAATTACAGTTGTTCCACACACACACATATACCCAGATATTTATGTTACTATGTAATGGTTTTATTACTGTTATTTTAAAATAAATACATATTTAAATTTTTTCTTAGTTTTAGTTTCTAATACAGTAAATAGCAATACATATAACCCACATTAAACAAAAACACATTGAGGTTCTCAAAAAATTTTAAGAATATAAAGGAGTCCTGAGATAAAAAAGTTTGAAGGTCACTACTCTAAAATAAAATACTTCACATGCCATGCGCACAAACATTGATCTGATTATACATTTATTATGAGGGAAGTGATCATATGGCCCAGATGGCAAGAAAGTAAAGCCCAGAACCAGGAACAGGCCTATCAAAAATTACCTGCGGATGGCATGATAAGAGAAATTACAAGTGTATTCAATGTAGAATGGTCTGATGATTTTATATCAGAGAAACAACTATAGTAGTAGTTTTTATTATTGCATTTAACAGTGCTATTTGTGGGTGACAAGTTCTTTATGCTAATTATATATAAGAACTTCATAACTTATATTTGCATACAGAAACACATAGTATTATGTCATGGAATTGTTATCGAATGTTTAGAAATTTTATCTTTTGTTATGTCCTATTGTTACTAAGCAAAAAAGCTAGATAATAAACCCCTGGTTCACATTTACAGCAATTTCATTCTTGGATTAACAACCTGTCTCCTTTAAAAAGTGTCATTCTTAGTTTCTGGCTAGAGGGTGGATCTATTATTCCCTGGGTTCAGACACTTCAGCTCTTAATAACATCCTTAGGACATTTTTACCATCTTATTATTATTACATGAGAGGCAAAAATAAGCCTACTAGTACTAGGTTGAATAACATTTTTAAAAAACCAACTTAAGTAATTAGGGAAAGATATTAGTAGAGGTGCTATTCTGTGTTATGCTTAAATTCTTCTTTAGAAAAAATTCAAACACTAGTTTTTCATCTGAAGCTTTTCTGGAGTAGTGCCCTTCGGTGAGAATGCTGTTGCTAACTCTGCAATTTATTTTTAGTCTGAATTACAGATAACCCCTTTATTCTGTTTACAGCCCACGCACTCATGAAACATTCCCTCTTTTTCTAACACAGGAATTAGTTGCTGCAGTGCTCTAGGAAGAGAGTCATATTGTCACCACATGACTCATTTCGGTAAGGAGCCTAAAGCACTTCAACAAGGTAGTGTTGCCATGGCAAATAGATACAGTATCTAGTTCTGTGTGAATCAAGGGGAATAAAATTAACACTTCAAGTGTATATGCAGTTATATTAATATAAATGCATGCATGCATACTAATTTAAATGTTACTGGAGTTATGTTTTCCTCCTCTACAGGGCTTATAGAAAATGCTGTCAAATCATCTTTTTTTTCTGGTTGCATAAACATTGTCAACTGGTTCCCAAAAAAGATAAAATACAATGTTTTAAATATATGTTTTCCTAACTCCTTCTGGCAAGTAAAGACTATTGCACAGAGGAAAATAACATACCTTTAAATATTTTATAATTCTTAAAAATTCCCATGACTACATCAACTCTGTTTCTAAACATGTATGTGTACTACATAAAGAACATAAAGCTTTAGGCAAAGAGCTATACTTTCTTTTTTTTTAATGTTTTCTATTATTGAGACAAGATGGCGACTGGAGAGGAGGTTCCTAAAGCCTCTCCCAGAAAACATAATGTTTTCTATTATTTTTCGTAAGTAGAAGAATGCTATTATGAGAAAGTACTAACTAGATTTGTGCTCAAAAAACTGTATATTTTAAAAAAAATATTACTAGCATTACCTGAATGTTTCTTTGAGCTCACTGTAAATTTTAGCCCCTCCTCCTCCACATCTAGCCCCACTACACATACATACACAGATACTGGAAGTTAAATTTGGTTCTCTGGGATTGTTAAATAATTCCAAAAATGACATGGCTCTGTTTATCTAAGGAAGTAACACTTGAAATAATAAAATATAAAAGAGTAACTTTCCCCCTAAAAATATTAACTTAAGTAAATAAAATTAGTACATTTTCAAATTTATCAAAACTTAGAAAAGTAACATAACTTTTGATTCACTGGGGTAATGGTTGTGAAAGAGAAGTCGAGTAAGAAGATGTATATAAGACTAAATCAAAGCTAAAATAAAGATAGATTGAATATAAATATATTTGGTTAAAATGATCGTATTTCAGAATGCTTTTACAGCTCTGTAAGTATCACACCCAAAAGTAAAAATAGCATGGTAGTTTAAGAACACCGAATGTCTCATAAATTACTTTAAAAAAGGGCCAGAAACTTACCATTTCTCAAAAATATTGCCACCATTTTCACTGTTTAATTGTATTTATATTTCCTTTATGGGTCCCACTTAAGTTCCAGGTACAAGGGCCCACATAAAAGTTTTGTGAGCTGCAATGAATGGCAGGGATTGGGGCTGACAAAGAGAAAAGGGGTCATTGTGAACAAATCATATTAGAAATTGAGAGAGAAAGAAAAGGAGGCTGAAGGGAGTTACAGATTTCAGATTTGTGACTGGATAAAAACGGCAGTACCAGTGTTTCAGACAGCAAATACAGCTCGGGGGTATGTTAGTGGGAGAAAGCAAGCAGTTCCATTTAGGAACTCTTTTACATGGGATATTATTGGGATATCCTGGTAGATTCAAACCCAGACCACCTAGCGGCAGTGTGCCACACCTTCTAGATGTGTTGTGAGGATTAAATGTACTAATAGTTTTAATGAACTTAGTATAGACTTAGGAAGAACTTGTTGAAAGTTTTCTGTAATTGTTTTTAAAAGAGGCTATAAAACTTCAGAACATCAAGACTGTGTTTGCAGTGCTTAAAGCCAGCTTTTGATGACTTTGATCAGAAAAAGTCCTGATGGGCTTTCTCAAAAATGCTTTTCTCATTTACCTTGAAGTAGGTCCACCTTCTAGGACAATGAAAAGCTCAAAAGGTCAGACAGTGTGACCAGCAAAATAAAAGTCTAGAAGTGGTGAAGTTATTTTTACAAACTGTTTCCTTACATGATATAACATTTCTATGATTTTCAATGAACAGGAATATTAGGTAATTAAACATAAGCATTCAAATAAGATCTAGGAATGTGGCTCAAGTGAAATTTTCAATCTTTTTTAATTGTTAGTTTTTATAGAGCACATATTTCACATTTGTAAAATTCAATTACTAGACTAAAATTATTGACTAAGTCAATCTTTCCTTGGAAACAAGGCATATATGCTATTCATTTAATAAGCCTAATGTTGTCACATGACTTTCAGATAGTAGGTGCTTAATAACTTATTTTTGAATTAAATTACTAGTATAAATTAGAAAAATTTCTGAAAAATTTTAAAATAAATTTATCTAGTCAATTTATTATGCCTTGCTTCTTACTGATATTCTCTCTGAAAAGAAGTATAACATTCACATAATTTAATTAGATAAGAGAGCAACTTTGTCTAGTCACCTGCTATAAAGGTTTTATCCTATAAACAAGGGACTCAGGCAAATTGACACCTGCTGGCCATTGCTACAGCATTCAGGTGAAAATAAATAAAAACAAGCTAAGAAATATTAAAAACTAGTAAATAATAAAAATATAGGCCCTGTCCAGTTTGGTCTAACAGAGATCACAAAAAGAAAAAAAAAACTTGGATTTTTATCTTCTTGCCCCATAGATAATTATAAAAGAAAAACAATGGTCAATTAAATTGAGTTGACATGATATAAAGCAGGAAGCTGCAATCTGTAGCCTTCTGCAGGGTCATATAAGGGAAATGAGTCCAAAGTCTGTATTTTTAATTAATAGTTCTGGTAATTATTCAAAGCTACATTTTTAAATCACATAGACCAAAGCAGGCACCAAAATAATAATAATAATTCATAGAATGTGATGAACAGGATTAATCCATTATAACTAGCATAAAAGTTATCTGAAATATTTTTGTTGACTTGCTAAGCAATGGAAAAAATTACAAATCATTTCTTGTAAACACTATTGTACAGTCCCAGAGTTTGTGCAATACTATGATGGCTCAGATTTTTAAATGTGCAAATCTTGGCTACAGGTCTCTTCAAGAAACTTTTGAAGGTCTCTTCAAAATGCAATTACAATTTAAACAAATTTTGTAGAAATATGCTCTTTCACTTTTCACTTTCTGCCAATGACTGTGGTACAAACAGTCTAATAATATTCTATGTGCATTCATTTTACAATCTAAAATATCAAAATGCTATTAACTCTAGTATGCTTGGTGACATATTCTCCCATGAGAAACAAATCTCATCCTACAGATCAAGGGATGTAAAATGAACCATTAACCTTACACAGAAATATGCTGACTTGATATTTTTCAAAGAAGTTCAATGGCATTTTATTGCACTACTAATCCTTGCTCCTTTTATTATCTTCACATATTATATTTAACTGTCTCCCATCCTGATCTTTCTAAGTTCTTTGAACTTGGCCTCAGCACAGCTGGGCCACTCTAACCATTAGCTCCCAGTCATACAACTAATGAATGAAGACCATTAGAACAATGATCTGGGAAGTATGTTGGGTTGCTGAATATTCAAAGTGCAATCAGGAAGCAGTGTCAGCTTCTTTATAAAGTATAAAGAAAAAATTTAGGTTTAGAACACAGAGTTAAGGGCAACCCAAGCCAGGCACTGTCTTCAAAAGCCCTAAACTTCATATCTATCTGTCTGTATGTATGTTTATCATTAAGTCATCTTCTATTTATCCGTATAACTACTACCAGGGTTTTAATATTTAATCTATGTAAAAAGAAATCACAGCATAATGGAATATTTTAGATGTTGTAAATTTAGCTTTGTTGTGTCCAGAAGGTATCCATCTTCTCTCTCTCTCTCTCTCTCTCTCTCACACACACACACACACACACACACACACACCCAACATGATCTATGGCAATAACCGTGAATACACAATGTGGTTCTTAGCTACATGCTTATAGTCTTGTTAGTAATTGTAATGATTTAACCCTATTTCCTCTTGTTTCTTCATAGAAATTACAACTGCTGGATTGATATTCTATTCATAATGACTTATTTATTTATTTGTTATTTATTTTTTTAACGTTTTTTTAAAATTCGTTTTTATTGTTAGACTTATTGGGGTGCCATCTGTTAGCAAGGATTACATAGGTTCCAGGTGTACAATTCTACAGTGCATTGTCAACTTGATGTATAATAAGTTCACCACCCAGTGTGAGTTCTCTTTCCATCACCTTATATTTAGCTTCCCCCCCTCCTCTCCCACCCCCTCTCCCTTCTCCCCTCCCCTCCCCACTCATCCCCAAATAACCATTGAACTATTGATTGTGTCCATGAGTTGTTTGTTTGTTTGTTCATTTCTTTTCTCTTTGTTGCTTTCAGTTTTATATTCCGCATATGACTGAAGTCATACAGTTCTTTGTTTTTTCTGTCTGGCTTATTTCACTAAGCATGATGATCTCCAGGTCCATCCATTTTGTTGCAAATGGCAATATTTCATCTTTTCTTACAGCTGAATAATATTCCATTGTGTATATATCACAGCTTCTTTATCCAGTCATCTGTCGCAGGGCACTTGGGTTGTTTCCATGTTTTGGCCACTGTGAACAGTGCTGCAATGAACATTGGGGTACATAAGTCTTTGCGGACAAAGGTTTTCAAGTTCTTTGGGTAGATCCCCAGAAGGGGGATTGCTGGGTCAAATGGTAACTCCATTCCCAATTTTCTGAGGAACCTCCATACTGCATAATGACTTTTTTTTAAAAATAAAGGATTACATCTTTCCTCAATATTCTTCTCCTAGGTTATTCTTACAAGTTCCTTTTTCTTTCTTTCTTTCTTTTTTAATACATGACTTTTATTGCATCTTCAAAATATCATAAATAAATCTGAGGAATCACTCAACATCTTGGCATTTCTGTGACTGGACAACTTAGATCTTATCCATCAGCCTGCTGAACTGTTCCTTTTTCAGAAACATAGATTCCATCCAAAAATTTTCTGATATCTTTGTTTTTAACTGTTTTTGTTGTTGAATCAAAGCAGCTGAATTTGATGCAAATTCAATATCATTTCCTTTAAGAATTAACTCATCTTTTTGGGCTTGAGATACTGAAAAAGCAACACCTGACCTCATCCAAACCCTGAGGATATATTTTTCACCCAAGAAATTTCGTATTTCAACAAGAGAACCATTCCCACGGATAACGCCGTCAATGGGGAGGTGAGCATGCACAGACCTCATCTCGTGTAACAGAAGCCCAGTGTGACACCCTAGATCACGTTCTGTGCGTGACTACGGACAGTGCGAACAGTAGCCAGTTGCTTTCTATTTCCCCACCATTTGTCAACCCAGAGCCTTTTTCTTTCCCAGAAGACTTGAGTTCTACATTGATGTGATTGAAGTCCTTCAGCCGGGTGCCTCCGGGGCTCTTCACAATAACTGTGTGTCCCTTCAGAGTGATGTCCACATTTTCTGGAATGTCCACAATCTGATTGCTGAGAATGGTCTTCATCCTTGCAGTAGATGCAATAGATGCAGCTTATAAGTCCAGTTTTCATAATATTCATTTCTTTTATTCATTTCTACACCAATCATTTTCTTTTCTACCATTTGAAGGTAAAGGAGAGGAGCCTACAACAGATGCATTATGGTACTGATGACTATGGGAAGTAGTTACATGGTTTCCTCCTATTAACATAATTCAGTTACTGAAATTTCAAATGGTAGCACTATACTGTTGACTCACAAATAGTCATTAAATAGAATCCAAATTATTTTGAGCCTATATTTTTGCCTGGTCCATCATTCTCCATCTGGATACTTTGCTTTTTGTCCTTAACTGTTCTCTGTATGTCTAACTGTGAATTTCTCAGCTCCTTTTATCTGGTTACTAACATGTTAAAAATAATTCAGGGTATCCACCATGCCATGCCCAGTGTCACTAAATCTCCTGAGTGATTGTCACTCTTGCTGAGTGAGCATCACATCCAGTAACCCTGCCACCTCCCTCCTCAGATAAGAAAACATGATGCAACCAAACCAATCAGAACTTTTACCTTCTCTGTCCCTCTGTCTCACAGATACAAAGACTACATCTATTGCTGTTGAGCTATAATGTTGTGTAGCTCTTAGACTGGCAACCATGATCATGCATTAAAAGGGAATATTTACTGAACACGTAAAGCAATAAACAAAAGATGCATGGTCCAAAACCTCTCCTGGTGAAGGAGAATGACAAGAACCAAACAATTGTATGAGTAATCATTTTAAAAGTCTAGTCGAGGGAGTTCCCTGATGGTGTAGTGGCTTAAGGCTTCGGCACTGGTGCTGCGGCCTGGGTTCGATTCCCAGTCAGGGAGCTACCCACATACAGAAAAGCAAAAAAAAAAAAAAAAAAAAAGGTAAAAGTCTAGTCGAGGCTTTCCTTTATATGACTTCATAGCATAGGAAAGGAATATTAAGGAATGTAAAAGGGCCAAGGATGTTGTATAATATGTTTGTGGACACATGACTACATTTAGAGGGAAGGGATCACTCAAGGAAGTAACTCCAAGTTGCAACTTAAAAAATAGTTGGCCCTGCAAAGGGAGACAGAATGAACAGTTTAGAAACACTGGGTGTATAAAAACACTGAGACAGGGAGGGGGTTGTATAATGAGTAAATTATAAAGAGGAACAGCATGCTGGAGTTTGGTGGGGAATTGAAAGATTAGAGTGGGTCAAGCTTCAAAAGGCAGACAGGGACCATGTCATGACAAGCCTTGTAAACTGTATTAAGGAATTGGGATGATGTATAAGTAAATTGAATCAGTTGGAAAAGAATAATAAAAAGTGAAGCAAATATGAGAGATCATGGGGCCCCTGAGCAATTTCTAGATTCCTTAAATCTAGCTTAAATTCCCTGCAGCCTAGATACAGTCTTTCTGTTCCAATCTGCCCTCCATGCTGCTGCTAGTGATAACTTTGTAAATACAGATCTTATTTTACCACTACCTTGTTTTAAAAACTATGATGATTGTCCATGTCTAAGTTTATACATGCAATCCCAGTGTGTATCCTTAAGGAGTAGACTCCCAGTATATCATACACTTTTCTAGATTCATCTTCTGCCATCTCATCCCATATACCTTGTACTTTAGTCATACCAAGCTATTCACTTTTCCTAAAAAATGACACAGTGTTATGTGTCCTTGTTTTTCTTATGCCCTTTCTCTGCCGTGTCTTATCTTCTTTGGAAATCTTTGCAAGCCTCAAATGTCATCACTTCTATGACATCTTCCTAGACTGTATTTTCTGTATTCCAATGGCATTTTATTTGTGTTATTTATTTAAAATACACCATTTAAAAGTTTTACTTGTGGATTTATACTCTCAAAATATGAGTATTTTATGGGTATTTCATGAATAATTTTTTGCTGTACCTAGTACATAATACTCAAAATGTTTAGTGACAGGATTAACATAATACCTTTTGGCAAAAATTAACGTATTTTATAGCATTCCCAAAACTGAGTGTTACATACAATTACGATTAATGTTCATTTTTTTCCCCACTGAGTCATCTAATCACTATACTTTAAAATGCAATAGAATAAATAAAGTTCTAAATTATGTATTACAAATAGACAACTTTTATTATACTAGTTATGAATTTTCCTCATGTAAAATATGACTCTATTGAAACCATTTATATATCTTAAAAGGTAAGAGAATACATAAAAGATGTTAATGTATCCCATTCTCTAAAAAAACGTTGTTCAAGTAAAAAAGGGAAGTATAAAACAATTAGGTAAGAGATAAAGAAAATTGTTTCCCTTTTATATTTGTGATAGAAACAACAGATTATTCCAGGAGACTACCTGTCCAAAATAGTTTTAGGAAACTTCTATCCATGGAAAGTAAAATGAAATAAATAACATTTAAGCGTTCTCTGATAAACTTTTGCAGGCCCCTAAAAGTCAGATCCTGATTCCTTACAGAAATCAAATATACTGTGTCAGAACCAGGAGACATTATTCTGGACATAATTCTGATACGCGTAAACTCTCTGACCTTGCAGTTCACCCATCTTCCTTGGACTGTTGATCTATTTGTTAAATGATGAGTTGGAATAAGTGAAATAACTTCTAGTTATTGTAGTCTGTAATTGTACACATTAATGATTTTTTTGTAAGAAGATCTAAATATAGCCTACCTTTTCTCCACTAAAACGCTGATAAAACTGATTTTAGACTATTTTGATATTGTCTTATACACATGTAGAATATTTAAGAGGTTTTCGCTTTTTAAATTGATCCTCTTTAGTGCCTTCCTTCCACACTCTGCCAGTGGCACTGGTTATCACGTGAACAAGCATGCTGGCACTTGCCGTAAGCTCAGGCAAGCTGCTTCCCTAAGAATGACCCCTGAGAGCAATTGCACCAGGATTCTACCTCTTTTTGCAGAATTCCAACAGCAAAATTTTCCTGTAGGCTTAGCATCCAGCTGACCCAGTTTTTCACTGCCTGCAGCTCCAAATAGTCTGCTGAAATAATGATTGCACATCTATCACCTTTCCCCTACTAGGCAAGAAGCTCCCTTTCGGTGAGGATTGCTGTTAATGAGAGATAAGGATATGCATGTATGTGCTCCCACTTCCCACAGCCATTGCTGACATCTTTAGCTCACCTTCACAGAACTAAACCAGACCTCACAGTTCTCCTTAGAAAAGCCTCACTCACGTACAACCACTAATAATCGATTACGGTTGGCATCTGAGATGTAACTTGTCACCCTGGGTCAGGTGGTTTCAACAACTTTTAGGATTAAGTCTCATTTAAAGCAGTTCTGGTTTTATTAAATGGGTGTAAGTAGAGGTTATAGCATATTTAGAAATTTTTAAAAAGACCATCTTCTTTTTGTTTTCTAACCAGGACTCAGTATTAGAGGAAGATAAGATTAAATTGCTTTCATTTCATCTTTAAATGATATTATTAACTATATAATCTATATAATCTACGAGTCCATAAGTCTAAGGTAGAATGTCTAAAATTTAGCATTGGCTAAAATAAAGTTTGACATGTTTCTGGTATCTATTAGAATCAAAAAATAAATATCTCTTACAGCGTAGAGTTATCTGAGTGTAGACAAGTGATGTAAAAATTTGGAAGCATTAAATTTTAGCTACCACCATTTTGTATTTCATGCTATGATAAACATTTTCAGACACAAAAGAAGAGTTCCCAAAGATTCAATGTTGTTCTCTGGCCTAAGTTATTTGTACATATGGACTGTTTATACCATTTAAAAATAAGTGAGCAATAAAATGGAGTAAGCCACAGGCTTTCCTAGCCTATGCATTTTAGCCTGGTTTCTCTCAGCAGGTAGTTGCATAAAACGTTACACGTATATCAAGGTGTTGATCAATGTTGTGGGTAATCCCAAATATGAGATGGTTTCAAGTTGTCTGGACTGAGGGGTTTTTAGACCTGCCCAAACACTAAATTTGGGGTCCACAAAAAGTAAGGGCAGGACCTAAACTCCCACATTCTAAACACTCAGAGCAAACCATGGTGAACTAGTCACCCCACTTATACATTAAATACCATGTGCCCCATTCTACAGATGAAAAAGATTGAGGTACAGAGAGATGCAGTAACTTGTGCACATTTACACTGTTAAAAAGTGGCAAGACGAGATTCTGTTGTGCTTCTGTATTACACAGCATAAAGAGCATATTATACTCTCTTCCCATTACAAAAGATAGTTTGGTTGTTGTTTTTTTAATTCATTTCTCCGATGTACACATGTAAAATATATAATATGAAGTATTATTTTAAAATCTGAAATAACAATAGTTAACATTAATGGTATGATGATTTAAGTCCTATAATTCTATGAGATAGGTACTGTTAATATTTCCATTTTACAGACAAAAGAACTAAGGCATAGTTAGGTTAAGTAACTTCCTCATAGAAAGAAATTTTCAGCATCTAGACATAGCCAAGACAGACTGGTTTCATTGTTGTTGAGCTAGGTTGTTGAGCTAGCCCATTAGAACTACTTATCAATTAATATTGGAAGCACTTCAGATTTCCTGGTACTGTGAAGAGATTGGGAAGAGCTGTGGGAAGTACAGAAAAGGTAAGTAACCCGGACTCTAAATTCACATGTAAATACTTAGTTCCATGGAAACACTAAATTTGGGGTCCACAAAAAGTAAAGGCAGGACCATAAATACATTTTATATGACACTGTTATTTTTGAATTCTTCATTTTGATTTGTCTTTTGGTTCACTGATGTATATTTTCATGTTACTTTTGAAACTATATGGGTGACATATTTTCAGAGAATTTACTTATGTATAAATTAAGTTTGCTATCTTTATTCATGAAATAATTGGTTTAATATAAAATCCTTGAATTAGAACATTTTTCCTTCTGAGTTTTATAGAAAATTGGTACAAGTAGTTTGTTTCATTATCTTCCTATCTCAATGTTTTTGAAATATTTTATTACATTATTGGAAAATCTTTTTAAATTACCAAGATGTGCCTACCTATAGATTTCTTTGTATTGATTTTTGTCTGGAACATAGAGAAACTTTTCAACCAGCATCATAACCCAGGACATTTTTCACCAATTATCTTTGGTGATTCTGATCCAATTATTGTAGTCTCTTTCTCAGATCATGTGTGATTTTGAGACTGACCTTATATTTTTGGCTTTTCATATTTATGATTGACCTCACCTTTTTTATTATTTTGCCTTTTGTTATACATTCTGAGAGAGGTACTCATTGTTTCTCACATTACTGACTTAATTTCCTGCAGTGTCAAATCTGCTTTTTACTGTCTCCAATGTGAATTTTAATCCATATAATGAATTATTATCTTACTTTGTATCAAAAACTATATATATAATTATATATAAGTATATAACTATATATAACTACTCTATATAGCTATATATAAATATGTGTATGTGTATATATATACACACGTATGTACATACACACACACACACAGACACACACACACACACATCTTTTAGCTTTATATCAGGAATGCCAAACATTTTTCTAAAATCTAATTCTTAGGGCTACTTTTTTCCCAAGGTAATTTTTCACAGTCTCCAAGTCAGTTTTTTTTTTTCAGTTATTCAATATAGAGTCATGCTTCCCTAGACTCTTAACATTTATAGATAGAAAACATTTAGTGATAGCAAATGAGCAAATTAACCTTTGTCCCCATTGTCCTGATACAATCTCTCTCTGTAATCTACAATGTTATGGCAAGAAAATCAACACTTTTTAAACCTCTCTCTCGATATGTAAGAAGCTTTTAATCTAGTGAGGTTCTTCTGCACTGAAGTGGGACCTTCTACTACCTCCCAGTTGCTGGCTCCGCAGCTCTCTTCACAGTGGAGTCAGGAGCACTACAGGTCTGATACCATGGCTCTGGGTGTCCTCTCTACAGTAGTGGACTTGTGTAGAGCATAATTTCCAGACTGTAGCATGCTACTGGCAGTAAATATACCACCACTCTTCTTCTGCCATATGCCTTCAACTGCCTTTACCATGTGTACGGGAGTGCGGGAAATAACAGTTTAGTTTAGCCCCAGGTAATTGTCAGTTCAGACTCTCTGGAGTGAGTATGTCTAGGGAAAGGGTGGCAAGGTGACCTGAAGGAGAAAAATAATTATCATTCTATTAACTCTTTCAATTAGAAAAAAATCATAATAAAACAGCATAAGATTAGGAGTCTAGTTCCTGCACTTTAAAATCCATTTTTGTGGTTCTTGCTGTTACTGAAAATACCTTGCAGATTTTGGCATAGGCTAAGTTTCTGTTTCATATTGCAATTGCATGGTGAGAATTCCTCTTTATATGTGTCTTCGTAGGTACTGGGAAGTTGCAGGAGACTGCAGTGAGAACTAGATAACTTTTAAACAAGAACCCACGAGAATATCTTTAATTCAGCCAAGACTGCATGCCTTATATTTTTCAAGAGTTCCTGGAATTAAATATAAAATAGTTTTCATTAACTTTCCTCATGATTTCTATTAGTCTTTGAAGTACAACAGAATAACAACGTGCATTGCTTTTGATCTTTGGTGTTACTGCATAGTGACTCTTTGAACATGCGGGGCTAGATAATTTACATATCAACTTAAATAGCATCAAAGATTTGTGAAGCACTTTGAGTGTTGTACAGGCAGGTTATCAGACGTAGCAGGGCTGCTTTTGGTTTTGACACTTCTGTTGAGTCACCTAATACATAATTGGGTTATCTGAAAATTATAATGGTGATACCTGATTCTACTGCTGTCCTAATAACAGGACATTCACATCAGAATGATTACCTTGTACATTAAAAAATACTTTTCCCAGGACTATTAAGTCCAACCTCACAATGTTAAAACAGTACAGACAAGGCCATCATAAGCAGACTTCAGGTGTCTATTTTGCATTGGGAGGAGATGGTCTAACAGGACATTTCCATCTCTGTCATTATAAATAAAACATTTGCATTAACAACAACATTACATATGTGGATTCTCAAATTCAATTTAAAGGTTCATCAAAATTGCAGGTACTGTGCTATTAACTAGTGTAATTTCCTTTACATTCTCAACAATTTAGCCTAAATGCCACTTGTAAAATATTGTACTTTCTTCTGATTCAACTATGCCTATAGCATTGCCATCATTTTCTTCAACTTTTCATTTCACTAACATGAAGTTTCTGTTAATTGAGTTCCCAGTACCTCAACCATGACTACAACGAAAATAAGTCTATGATACAGGTTTTAATTTTCTTTTTTCTAAATTAAATGGATTGGTATTTAATAAATATTTTTAAAATAAGAAAAAGAGCACAGAAAAATGCTCCCAGGTTAATTGTGGTCATTAGTGCTATAATCTTTCTAATAAATGGAACAAAAATTCAAATGTTTTTTGTAATGTGCTTACTCATACATATTTATCACCAATAAAAATATTATGAACATCATAAATTCAGAATTTTTCTAGCTACACTTTAGAAAACTGACAAATATCATATGCATATCACTACACTAAACAGCCTAGGAGACTGAATAAATGAATTTTTAAATCACACATTAAATAAAAATATCTGAGTTTAGTTCAAAGATCTATCTAGAGCATTTCTCTGACTGTATCTCTGTTTGATGTATGAGTTATGTGTACTACTTAGAAAGGCAGAAAAATAATGGCAAAATGGAAATTAAAATCACTGCAGGGAGATGATTATGGTACATACTTAAACTAGGAATTATTATGGGTAAGGCTACATAAAAAGGTCCCATTACAATAATGCATTTATATTATTCATACAATTTTACTTCACTTTTTTTCTCTTTTCACTAAAAGCACCCATAGAGGTCCCTAGCTTCCCCTAACACCCAAACACAAAGCTGGAATTGGGGGCAAATCAATGTCTATTACTAAGAAGTTAGTGAACAGTGTAGACCTTCTTCCCAGCAGAAGGTCCCTAACCACTGAGCACCAAGCTATGGTTCCTTCAGCTTGGAGCAGCTAGCTATGTTAATGGGGCTGGGCAAGTGAGACAGGAGTGGGATCCTGCTGTGCGAAGAAGTGTGGCCTGTGCCCTCACATTGCTTCAGAGTCAGAGCCTGGTCCAGAACTTTCCCTAAGGCCCCTCTTGTCTGTCCTCAGTCTAGTTTCTAAGATGGTGACTGAAGAGGGTGTTGACTTTCTTCTTGAGAAGGAAACACCAGTGAATGCCCATTAGCACTGGGTAGGAAGACAAAACAATCGATTTTTCTTTATTAAAAATTCCCTATTTGTTAAGAAGCACCTAATGTAAATCCTGAAAAATTTTAAGAAGCCAACATGTCCCATCTTAATTCACTGCCATCAATAACTCTACCACCATTTGTGCTTCCTGTGAAAACAAGTGATTGCTACCCTCTCTGTAGATATTCCTTGTCCCCACACTAATTTAGATCTCTACACTAGAGGCCCTTTTTTTGCTTAATCTGGTTCAAGTTGGAGTTCTATTATGACAAAAAATGCTAACCTATGAGAAGAAAATCAACAATTGTAAGTTGAATGACAGATGAAGGAGGAAGATAAAGAAGAAAAGAAAATTAAAATTCTTTAATGTTTACTAAACTCACTCAAAAATACAAAAGTTTTTGAACTTGTAATCAGAATTATTAGTGTTGGGTAGCAATCATGTGTCAAACCTCCAGGATGGAATCTCAAAAAAAAAAAAGTCTGTAATAAACACAAGGATTCACTATGTAAATCATACAATAACAATTATAAAAGAATTTAAAAACTTGGTTTATGTTAAAACTTCTCTACTATGAACTCAGAAGCCTTCCAGAATTAAAAAAAAAAAAAAGAAAAGAAAAAGAAAAAACTACTAATATTATGCAGCTATGTTAATTTCTCCACTGGCTTCCAAAAGTCTAACATCGTTAAAAAAAGTGAATAAAAGAAAATTGCAAATTTTGCTCTCTAAATTGACCAACAATTTAAAATATCGAAAGGTTAATACAGAAGGTTCTTAGAGTCTAATGGATATTTGCAGTTCTGAGAAAGATAATTATTCTGTATTGATTTTTGAAATTGTAGAGTCTAACATAATATGTAGGTTTTTCAGATATATACAAATAGCACTGATCTGTCTATACTTCCTTTTAAAAAGTTATGTTCTTTAAATATTGTCCCTTCAAACTGACAACCCATTATATTTGACCATTATGTAATATGCACTAAGAGCAATATGCTAGGGCTAGGTAGAAGCTGCAGATCCAAAGTAATTCAAATGGAAATTAATTCAGCAGTCTAGGGAAATACTACCACAAAACAATGCCTTGCCAAATCTCATTAAATCAATTTAGAAAGGCATATGGCTGGAAAGGTAAAAATAAATCAATATGATTAAAAAGGAAGTGTATTGCTTTGCAACAAAAAGAGAGGAGTTATAGTATCTGGTTGCTAAGTAACAGGATTTTAAGTAGAAATTATTTGTCTTCCTTACAGGATAAGACAGTTTCGAGGATTAGAACAAAATACTGTTTGCATATGGTCCGATTTATACAAACTTCATTTTCCTCAACAAGTCCTACTCCACCTTTAAAGAGGGAGATGAGCTTTCATCAGAATAGCAATTGCCTAGCAACAAGATGCTAAGAAGCACTGAGTCCTTCCAGAAAGTGCTCTGTCTCTCCCCCCCACTGCAGTGAAATGACCTCTAGCACAGACCGATGCCCTTGAGAGAACCACCTTAACAACCAGAAAGCTACAGGAAGAGAGTTTTGCTAAAATCACTACAAGATCTAAGCTTTTTATTTTGTTTTTAAGCAGACAGCACAGTGCTCACTCTGCTTAGCACTACACAAAGCATTTTCACAAACATGATTTCACTTCTTTTAAGCCCCTGGCTTTCATCAGTGTTGAGTCATGTGACTAACTACCTTATTAGCCACAGTCTTCACGTGTATCTGGGCTTACCTGGATGCCAAATGTTTGTTGAAAAGAAGTGATCTCCATCATCTTTATATGAACTCAAGTGTTACACTTCCCCACGCCCACTCCACAATAAGCAGGGCAGCAAATTCTCTTACTCTGCACTCCTACCTCCTTGATAAAAGTTGTATGTATTTATTCCTTTATTTTTTCATTGAGTTCCTATTAAGTACACAGAGCTAGGTCTTGTAGATAAAATTAGGAATAAGACATAGGAGTTTATAGAAGAGTCATATAATGGTCAAGAAAACCAAGAAGCAGTAGAGGAGCTGCCTCCAGGTGATACCTCCACCATGAGACCCAAAGAGACTATTAGTGGGTCAGAAATTAGTGGGAGTGGCTGAAAAGTGAGGTGGAATTGAGATGGGGAAAAACAGCTAGTTATCTGGCAGAGAGAACAAAGGCATTCTCAAGACAGGGAGCCTGGCACCTGGAAAATGCATTACCCTCTCTCCTTGTAATACAATAATCCTAAGGTTTGAGTCAAATTCACTCAAAAACTTTTTATTGCAACTTAGGAAACAGCCAAAAGACAGTTTACAAATGTAATAATACAAAAGCTGTTGGCATTTCACCAGTATTTTATTCAAATTACATGTAATAAAATGTGCTTTCATATGCATCCAAATGGGGTAACAGGGCTTGGACTATGCTCAAAATAATTATTCTTAAGGATACAGGACCGTATTTAGTAAATAAAACTGTTGTCAAATTGTAACTGCCCCAGAAAAATTAGGAAATGTATTCTGAGCAAACCAGATACAACCCTTGAGATCGTCTGTATTCACATGTACAGTACTTACCTATTATTAATGTCGATCTCATTTTTCTTTTAAAGGAGAAGAATAGGCACAGCAATTGACTAGGATTGTTTAAAAAGATAAAAACATGTGATCTAATTTCTGAAAACATTACGCCCAAAATTAGAGCTTCAGGCTTCTCTGATCGCTCTTCAGAGTCTGGCGGTCTGCCCTGCCTCTCTGCTGCCCTCATGCGACTTGACGGAGGATTGCAGGCTAACAGAAACCCGTCTCTGAGAACAAACCTGCCATCTCCTTGGCATAGAACTATAGAAAGGAAGGATGATGTGTCGAGCACATGCCTTTCCCACAGATTCCAGGAATCTGGATTTGTTGTGACTCAATCATCGTGCTGATGGGTTTCTATTGAATAATATTTTCAGGCTTTATTTCAAAGAGAGGAGAGATTTTCCAACACTCAGAGAGCTCAGAATATACATTTAGATAATAGGAAGGATGAGGAGACAAGATTTAATGGGCTAATTAAAGCTGCAACTTGTATAATTACAGAACATTAAATGCCAAGAACTAAACCTTACTGGGGTTTTTATTTTCGACCTTACATTTTTTGCTAGTGAAATGATATACCTCAAGGACTCCATCTAACTTTATTTTACTCAAGTTAGATATATGTATTTCTTTAAAAGAATAAGCTATTTTGCCAAGTTGTATCACATATGAAATGTGAAAGAAAATTTCTATTTTGGGCTAACATTTTTAGTGTGCTCTTTAAATATGCCAATCCTTTCTTCTTTATTTCTATTCTGTGCCTTAGAGATTGTAAATATTCTCATAGCTTCATGTATGATACTTCTGCAGGTGATTCTCCAGCTTCTCTTGTGTACTAGACATGAATCTTTGTATGTCTCACCAAAGTCCCAAAATAAAAAGATAATTTCTTCTGTCCTCAAACCTGATTTCATCTTGATTTTATATTCTTGGGGAGTCTCATAATTTTCCAGGCTTAACATTAAAATTTATTTTTAAATCTCCTTTCCCCTTGCCTCTGAATTAATTTTCCTATCAGTCAGTGCTAGGAACCCTGCCCTGGGCTTGCTTATAACAGGTTGGAGATTCCTGGTGAAAAGTAGATGTTTAATAAAGTAGATACTTTCCAGAATGGATAATTCTATAGTAGATAGAAAGATGAATGGATGCATAGGAAAAGATAGATATTAGATAATCATAATTTTTAAAAAGGTTAATAGGGGGAGTTCCCTGGTGGTGTAGTGGCTTAAGGCTTCCGCGCTGGCGCTGTCAGCGCTGCGGCCTGGGTTCGATTCCCAGTCAGGGAGCTACCCACATACCAAAAAGAAAAAAAAAAAAAAGGCTAATAGGATAAGTATATTTTAACGAGGACATGAAATCTAATTCAAGGCAGAAATATAAAAAGGATAGGTTTCCATAATGAAGTGGTTTTTAAACTAATGTTTATAAGACAAGAAATTGTTTATCAGGTGAAAAGAAGGAGGAAAGCATTTCAGCGGAGAGTGGTTTGTTCTTCAGCTTCGCGGCAGGAAGGACCTTGCCGTCTTCATAAAGCTGTGCGTAGGCAGTGGAGAGAGGAGAGTAAGGTGATGAAGATGTGGACAGAGTGGAATGCTGCTCAAAGCTTTTCCTCCCCTTTGGCATGCTTTTAGTTTGTTCTGTTTTGTGTTTAATTGACCAGAAAGCCTTTAGATAGGAAACAGAGGTGCAGATGTCCCAGGCCCCATTATACTCTGTAGTCTGACAGGCAGCTGGGTTATATATTCATACCCACTGCCCCCTCCCCATAGGTATTTGAGATTGAAATTGAGCCTTAGAGCCCATGAGATTAGAGATTATATACTAAGAGCAAAAAAGAAATTAAAAAAAAAAAAACTCTGGAAAATTTTTAATGAGGGAAGTGACACATCCTGATTTGAACTTATAAAATACCTTAAAACATTTCCATAACACTTTAAGTCTGGCCCCCAATTTTTCCTTGCTATTAAAAGTGGTGTTTTGCTATGGTTAGGTTAAAAAAGTGACTTGGGGGAACCTACTAGGACAGTAGGCTGTCAGCAGTGGGGGCCCAGAAGAAGGGTCCCAATCTCTTCAATTTGGGGATTGGGTCCCAGCTTCAGTTCAGCAGCAGCCAGTGGCAGTTGTCCACTCCAAATGAAATATCGATACAGATTCTGAGGGGGATGGCCAGGACAGCAGCAACAGGATCAGAAATCTCTTCGAGATGCCTTCTGGAGAAGCTGGACTGGACAAAACAGGGCGAGTGACCGTTCCTCGCGTCCTTCCCAAGATAGGAGGGCCTGTCTTCGTGGACATTGCCTTCCCCCCTTTGGTTCCTTCCAACAAAAGATGAGTACTTTACCCCACCTCTGATGGACAACAGGGGCAACCCCTCACAAATCACAAAACATCCAAATTCTCTTAATTACCGGTGGTTGTCACGGGCTTTTATGGAAACACTACAGCTGTTATGTGAAAACTGGATTGTTTAGTTAGCAGATTATTGGTAAGCACTTGTGATAGTTTCAATGAGACAGGAAAGTTTCTTAACAATTTAAGATATTCAAGAAGCAGAATCAGTTTGACTCAGGGATTGCTTCGGTGCCAGGAAGTAGAGGAGGAAAGTGTCAAGAAAGATCTGTGATCACCCAGTTTTCTAAAATGAAAAAAAGAAAAAGAAAAGGAATAGGATGGCCCAGTCTACTGAAACACTTGGAGGAAGGGATCTGCAGGGAAGACCATGAGCCATGAGTTAGTAAAATGAGACTCTAGATTGGGGCCTAGTATGAAACTCACGTGAAAGCCTCATTTCATCTCCACATAACAGTGAGTGGAGAATATTTATTGTATCTTCTTCACTGCAAACACAAAATTAAGTGTTGTTAAATGATGGCTGCTGAGAGATTCCATGCAACAAATCACCTAAAGATAGGAAGTCTGTCTCCTTTCCATGGAGCCAAGGGTCTTAGTCTAGAATCCATGACTCTGAGCAAAGACTTCTAGGAATTTGTTAACTCCCTGAAACTGAAAACAAGTGTGTGTGTGTGTGTGTGTGTATTCTTTCAGCTACGGGGTCAATAAATGTCATCATCAAAGAGAAATATTACTTCACCACCAGCTACTGTTAGTAAGTAAAAGGTAGGTATTTGGAGTGAGTTTCCATTCTTAACCCAATTATACCATCCCAGTTATAACATGATCAAGTCATTATATCTTTAATGTTTCAGACTTTATGTCCTAAAATGGGGCTAATGATGACTTCATTATGCCTCATATTATTCAGGGCTTCACTTGGAGACCGAGGAAATACATATATGCACCTCACTCTCCTCCTTCCCCGACCTAATGCCGGAGCTCCCATCAGCTGAACCCAACTGCAAGCCAAACTGCAAAGCTGCGTGTTGATGTGCTCCACACAGCGCACCCTCCCAGGCAAAAAGACGCAGAGCGGGCTGGGCTGGGCTGGGGGCGGCAGGGGCAGTGGGTAAAAATGAAGGTACCCGGCACGTGCAAACTTCTTAAAGGTAAATGAACTAAAACGTGGTCTTTACACTTGCCCTTTCACCTCCTTCAGGGTCTTGACAAAATGTCACCTTTTTGGTAAGTCCTTCTCTCATGACAGTATTTGAGCTGCCCGTGATGCCCCTCGCCTGCTTGGAGATCGGTGGTACAACTACCACCATTACACAGGCCGCACACTTGACTTTCTTTCTTTGTTTTGTTTTGTCAGCCTGTCCCCACTAGACCACAGCTCCAAAGGAGCAGCAACTATTTTGTCTCCTGGAAAACTGCCATATCCTCCATGATTGCATCAGCAATATCTGATACCCCATGGGTGCTCCATATATACTTAATTAAATAAATAAAGGAAAGTGTAAGTCACCTTTAGGAAGTAAATTCCTATTCTGTGTTTTAGAAATGGAAACTGCCCCACTAATAACAAGACTGTAATGATTTTTTTTTTCAAAATCATTACAAAGTCCTATTGGTAGTTTTCCCTACCGAATCTTATCTCCTAAATCTCTCCTTTTCCAAGTTTTACATTCTTTCTTTAGTTAGCTCAAATATCTTTTTCTATTTAGTTTTTCCTGTTTTGTCAAAAGTAACCACTTTCTGATGATCTTCATAGCATATTATCTGTATCCCTCATAGCAATACTCTCCTCTCATAGGTGTCAGTTGTTTGTGCACATCTGTTACTAGCAAAACTGCATCCCAAGTTCTCAGAAGGGTTTGTGAATTATGCAATGTCCGTATTCTACAGCACTGAGCACGACCCAGCACCTGTAATGTGGTGTTAAAGAGCATCAGCTATGGGGTCAGAGGATTTGCATTCAGCTCTTGCCTCTACACTCACTGTGAAACACTGACATCTAAGCTGCATCATGGAGTTGCTGCAAGGGTTAAATACAATGATACGTTTAACCCATTAGCCAAGAAATGCTCAGTAAAGTATTTCTACGATTAGCCTAGTGAGTGTTCAGTATATGTTCAAAAATGAATGGCTATTATAAGATATGGAAGAATGGAATCTATACAAGATGTAATCTTTCCATGTCCTTGATTGTGATGTTTGATAAGTCTTTCAAGTGAACAGGAAAAAAATTCAGCGTTAACAATATATGCTCTCGAGTCAGGCTGCTCAGGCGCAAACCCATTCTTACTACCTGTGTGACTTCAGTTAGGTATTTAAGTTTTCTACCCCCGAGTTTTCTCATCTCTGTAACCCATAGTGAACAGAGCCTGGGTGTAGTAAATAATAAATACCACTAATTATTATAGACACTAAAAGCCAGACTGAAAAAAATTTTTTTTTTCTAATCTGACAGGCTGTTAGACATTCACAGATTTTAGGAATTGAGTTTGCATGTTAATAAATAAAGAGCTATAATTAATCTTTTTGGAGCTTCTCATAGCCAAGATCTTTTCTTCTTCAAGATAGAGTTAAATCACAGATATTTAGGAAAAAAATTATTTCAAAACAAGCAATGTTCCAAAGAAGTCAAATATAACTTTAAAAATTCTTTTATGTGTTTGTAAAAAGTAATCTTCAAAGCAGTTGTTATTAAAATTTTCTACTTTCTGTCATCCAACAGTGTTATTTCACAATCATTAATAATTAATAATAGGTCTCTGATTCATTCTTGCGCACTCTAAAAATAGGATACCATGAATAGGCTTAGATCCTTAGCAACAGAATATTGAGTACTCTATCAGCCTAACCCAGGTAGCTATTTGCATTTTGCAAACAGATCTGTCTCAGAATCTCTAAATCAGAAGGTATTTAATGCAAGGTCAGACAACATTTTTTCCTATCTGCAGTTATTTCAAACACATCTCATTAAAGGCCTCATTTCTTCTGCTCTCAATTTACCTGGGGGTAGAGGACCACTAACTTGTGCTACCATTTTGGGCCCTAAACACAGAGACCATCGAATATGAAGCCTACGAAATCAGCACCAACCTGGCCAGCTACCTGATGGGAGCTTCTGATGTCCACTATGTGACAGACATTTGAACGAGCTCTGATTAATAACAAAATGACATTACTACTGATAAGCACCTAATTTTTTTAAACATTTAACCTGTTCAGTAAGCAGTGTAAGGCACTATTCTATATACTTTACAAATATGAGTTTATTTACTCTTTATGAAAACTCCATGGGGAAACCAATGCAAAAGTTTAAGTATGCTTCTAAGAGCCACATGCCTAATAAGTGGAAGATCCATGATGGAAGCCTGGGTCCTGAACCTGAGAGCCTAAACTTTAGAAAATCCAACAAACCAGTAAGTCATGGATCTGGTTAACAAATGTCTACATAGCTCTTGGTTTAATGGCAGGACAAATGTGGGGTTGTCATGTGTGTATAGGGTGAGTGTATATGAGTTCCTTAATTTAGTACTCAAAATATTTAAGTCATGAAGTGAGCTTTTATGTAGTGAGTTCACTAATATGAAATAATAGGGAGTTCCCCGGTGGTGTAGTGGCTAGGCTTTAGCACTGTCAACACTGCGGCCTGGGTTCGATTCCCAGCCAGGGAGCTACCCACATAATAAATAAATAAATAAAATAAATAATAATCAGGAAACAGTAGAGTTGAACATAAAGGTGTACATCAGAGGCAACAACAGAAGAGCCTCCATATTTTGTAACATGTAGCCCTGGGCTTACTCAAGAGTAGAAAACAGCATTTCTGATTTTTCCCCATGAGAAGTAGTCTGTCTCTCTCTCTCTTTCTCAGATTGTGTGATGAAGATGATAGATAGATAGATAGATCGATAGACCCCCCTCACTTCTGCATGTCACCCAAATTCCTCTTCTATTCTTTTTCTTTCTACAGATGAGATAACTTCAAGCCTGAGCCCATGAATATCTCTCTGGAAACCAGCAGTGTCCAATTCAATAACCATGAACCACAAGGTACTATATCAATTAATTGAATAAACAAGTTAAAAATTTAGTTGCTCAGTCCATTAGCCACATGTGGGTAGTAGCTATCACTGGATAGCCCAGACATGGAGCATGCTCATCACCACAGAATGTTCTGTTCTAGAGAATGATGGGAGCCACCGTCAGCCCTGTCTTCTGAAAGCAGTTTGAGTTTCTTTATTTTTGTGTCATCACACAGCTACACAATTAAGTTTAAGAAAACCACCTACTATAAACATTGAAATTATTTGGCAACATTTTCTTTATCAGATACTTCTTTCAGTCTGTGAACATTCCTTGATCAAAATCATTGGCAAGATTCCATGGATTTTTCAAGGTTTTCCCCCCCTTACATAATATCTTTCCAAGTCACTAAAAGCAGAGAACTTAGTGAATTTTCTAATCAAAGAAAATAAAACTAGCTCATTCTTTTCTTTACCTAAAAGTTCTATCTAACTTCATGCATTCTTAGGAGAAAACCATCTTTACTGCATTGTTTCCTATTCTGATATGGGCTCACCTCACTCTGTCTCCAGGAATTGTATCCAAATGAATAAAACAATTTCTGTATTTAATTTACATAATATTGTATCACTCAGAGACAGGCAACAATTAAGCCACAATGTCAGCAACTAATAAAATTTAGACAATAAAAACATGATTATTTATACTAAATATTAGACTAGTTTCTCCATAATTTCTTTGGCTAAAGTGAATTATAATATCTACTAATGCATTTATCCATAATATGTTTAATTATCAGTTACTATATGCCTGATACTATATTAGGTGTGCCCCCAAAGTTCTTGTAATATAATTAGGCTCAAATTACTGAAATATGAAAGTGGTATCTGTTGCCCTTGGAGTTCACATAGGGTGATGGTGATTGGCTACATTCAAATCTTTGCCTACATTCTCCCCAAATCACACAGATCCCAAAAGGGAGCAAATAAAACCATCCATAACCCATGCCTACAGCATAACTGGGAGACAGGGAATGTGACAAACTTTAATTTCCACGTAAGAGAGGAACAAGCCTCCAAGGCTGTAGGCATACGCCAAGGCCCAGGCCAGGACAAGAATGAGGAGAAGGCAGTGCAGCACACCAGCAGCAGAACCCTGAAGAAAAAGGCATGACTTCCAGAACTAGAAAGTTTCACCTGGACTGGAGAAATATCAAGAATGTGGATGAGACCTGGGGAATCAGAGCACTGGCTCCCACAGAAAGGAAGGGACAGAAAAGTGCATAGGAGCTGAGAAGGCAGTCTAGGGTAGAGGGAGTGAACTTGGAAGCGAGGGTGGAATCCCTTAAAGAGTTGGTGATGAAGGGAAAGTAGGAGCAAGAGATAGAAATTAAGAAAAACTAAGAAACCAAGGAGAACCAGAACCAGGAGATATACCCAGTGACCTCTCTAAAAGGTCAATGCCAGCACTCAAATCACTTATGCCTGCACCCAGAGAATAAAGGTAATAGGAGATAATTCTAAACAACCCAGATAATACAGTGCTCATGAGCACTTCCTTAGAAATCTACTAGAAGAGGAGCTTTGTCCAGTCAGATACAAATTAGGAAACTTCAGCAAAAGGACAGATGGTGAACAGTGAATATATTATATATACATACGAGGACTGTCCAGGAAAAATCCAACCATAAATTCCTCTAGTTTTCATAGTACATGGCTGGATACTTTCCAGACATTTAATTGTAGATCTAAGACTACAATAATGGTGAGAAAATGGTAAAAGAATAGTTTGTCATATATTTTGACAAAATTTAAACATATAATTAAAGAAATGGGAGAAAAAAGAGAAAGGAAAAGAGGAAATACATTTACTAAGTATCATAAAGTGATAAAAGCATATCATTTTAAACTGGCATACCAACTGAGTAATAAAGGTACTAAGGGCAATGTAAAAGGCATTAAGGTAACCACTAGAAAAAATAAAAATCTTTCTAAATACCAAATTAAAGACTCTATCCACCCCAGCCATCACACACAAAAAAAAAAAAATGCAAGGAAGAAGACCACATGGAGAAACATAGGAACATATAACATATATGTAAATATAAACCATAATAACAGAATTGAAACCAAACAGTCATATCAATATATGAAAATAAGTTTACTTAAAGAGAGCTTTAGATTGGCTCACAAAGTAAAATTCAATTCTGTGCCACATGCTATAGACACACTCAAAGAGATTCGGGAATGCTAAACATAAAGGGATGGAGGAAGTTATATTAATACAGAAAAGAGGTATGAGGACTATTTCTACAGAAGAAGGAACTAGGGAGTTGGATTCCAATCCTGTTGCCTACATGGTCCAAGACTCAGAACTTAAGCAGATGCTAACCAATCACACAGAACAAACCATCTGAAGGCTATTGAGCCAAGACATTCCATTATGGCCATTCCCATAGTTAAGCCTACTACAAACAAACCACAGTTTGTGTCTTTCAAAAGTTAGATAAGCCCTCCCTTAGTCTTCTTGCATCTTACAGAAATTAAAGATAAACTTATTGTTGTTCTTTCATCTTTTTCCCACACCAAGAAATTTTCCACAGAAGCAAGAAAACACATATCAATCCTATCCTTGGGAATGATGGGGAGGTCTGCATCTCTTCCACTAGTGATCAGAGACCATCAGTCTGTCTATGGAATGGCCTCTTTTTACTTACTCTCTGCTAAATAAACTTACTTTCACTTTGAGCTCTAGATTGGCTCACATTTGAATTATTTCCTATGTGAAGCTAAGAACCTTCTTGGTTCAGGACTTGAGTTCCCACCCCAGGGGGTTTGCTCCTCCAGCATCTTATCAGTCTAATAAAAGAGTAGGGTTGACAATCTTGCTATAGGGCAAGGCATATATAAGCCCAAAAAGTATTAAATGAGACAAGGAAGGGCATGTTAAAATGATGACAGTTATAATTTATAATGAAGTTAATATTTTTAACTACCCATGAATACAACAACGACCTTTTAAATGCAGAAACACTAAGAAATGCCAGGAGGAATGGTCAAAAACAAAATAATAATATAGGACTTTACTGTATTACTCCCAGACCAAAAAAGTCAAATGGACAAAAAACAAGTAAGAATATAAAATACTTCTTACATTGTGAATAAGGTAGATCTTATGACTCTACATTTAATTTTACCACCAATAAGAATTTATGTATCTTCTTCAGAAGTCCATATAGATCATTCACATAAATTTACCATGTATTCTCTCACATAGAAATCCTCAATAATTTCCATAAAGTAGATATAATTCAAATAACATACTCTGATTAACGTACAATATAAATAGAAATTATTAAGAAAAAATTTTAAATGTATTTTCCAGATAAAATGTAAAAACTCTCTACTAAACATCTCTTTGGTAAAAAGAGAAATGGTAGATTAAGTTGCAGCATTTCTTTTAAAAATAATGATAATAAAAACAGTATATGGAATATAATTAAAGCTGTGATCAAAGGAAAATTCATAGCCTTAAACGTTTTTATCAATAAAAATGAAAGAATAAAAATAAATGAATATAAATCTGAGCCTGAAAGTCTAGGATAAACAAATAAACAAACATTATAAACAGAAGAAAGCACACAATGAAAGGAAATGATAAATAAAAGCAGAAATTAACAATTAAAAAGAATACTAGAATTAATAAATTAAAATACTGGTTTTTTTGGGAAAACCACTTGCTAAGTTACTTAAAGGTAAGAAGGGAGAAAGCATATATAAGAAGTAACCACTGAAAGAGAGGGAATTAAAATATTTAAGAGTACTTTGCACAACTCTGTGCAAGTAATACAGAGATGAAATAGTAATTTCCCAAAACTACCTTATTAAAAAGGCAACAAGTCAAGATGATAGCTTCACAAGAAAATTAATTCTCTAAACCCTCAAAGACCAGATAATCTAATTGTGCTTAAATTATTCTAGAACATGGAAAAAGAACACTTCCAAAAGCGAGTAAAATATTGCTAATGAAACTTAATGAAGCTGATATTAGAAAATCAGTTAATTAATCCTCACCCGCTAAATGTTAAGAGATTGTACCTCCCCAACCCCAAGATTTGGGGAGGAATAACTATGGAAAGCCCTGAGGTCACCTCATCACAGCACTAGGCAGCTACAATACCCTGCTTGACTTCCTGGGGAAGCTTGACCCCCGGTTTGAGTTGCTGTAGGCACTGCGTGGTTCCAAAGTAAATGGAGGTAGTTTAGTCTCCTATGGCCAGGCTGACCCGCCTCTTGCCCCTGACCAAAGCTACCACCCTACAATAGCTCAAAACATCACCCTTCCCCCAGCCCTCAATGCAGGGTTTTCTCATAGTTTGTTTCCTCCATTTATCTCTCTGTTTTTCTGGGGTGGCTTTGGGAGGTGGGGTTGGGGTGGGGAAAGAGTTGGCAGTCCTGCTAGATTCATCTCTTGGGTGGAACTGGAAGCTCTGCAGAGAAAGGAAATGTGACTGGTTCAACTAAAACTCAGCATTCTTAAAAGGGAGTGGTGGAAGATAAAGTTATAAAGCTATTTCAGAATTATGAACAGTTGCACATGACTTAATTTTGGTTTTAAACCAGATTTGGTAGATCCCTGAATTATTTTCCAACTCAGGAAAATTTTCATTAAAATAGTGCTATAGAAAGATCAATCTAGTGTTAATCATTTAGGAGGCCATTGCAGTATGCTCGAGACCCCTGCTGCTGAAAGCACGGGCCACCAGCCAACAGTGTAGGCATCACCTGGGAACTTGTTTAAATGCAAACTCCCAGGTCCCCCGCCCCCAGCCTATGGGGTCAGAATCTGCATTTTAATAAAACTTTCAGGGGATTTGTCTGTACACTAAATTATGAGAAGCAGTGTCCTAGGCATCATAAACTAACACCCCAAAAAGAAGGAATGGATGCAAGAGAAATTGTACTTCAAAGAAATGCTAAAGGTTGGATAAGACAATACGGTTGCACGGTTGGGTTCCTAGGAATATGGGAAAACTGGCCCCAAAAGCAAATTCATAATGGGTTTGACTGTAGTTAATGGTTTACAACTGCATGCTGCTTATTTTCAAAATAATTTAAATTGTTAAATCATAGTAATATTTCAATTTGGAAAAAAAATCAATAGAAAACCTGCTATTATTACTTTAACTCTCGAAGATTTTACATGGCTTATGTTTTTAGTGAAGCTTTCCATCAGATTTCCATTTTCTTTCTTACAATGTGGTAAATTTAGAGTCTTCCCCCAAAGTTCCCTTTGTCACTAACCTGGGCATTTCTCCAAGCCCAAAGATAGTAGTGAAAATTATAGGCTCTTCCTACATACTTTTCTTTTTTAAGCAACTAGATCTGGGTTCCATATTAGCAAGCCTCAATCTTTCCCTATTTGCAGAGATTTTATTTTAAACACCAGCACCTGATTAAAACAGGAGGCTAAATTCATTAATGTGCATTTAAAGGTGTTGATTTGTATAGTTTATATAATTTCTTACTAAATACACTGGAGTTTTATAAATATTATGATAGAATGATAGAAATGTGAAAGCATCTTAAATAGGTGCTGGGAAAGCTAATTGTTAATACGATCAATTTGGTTTAGATTATGTAAATGAAATACAAATAATAATATAGAAATAGAAAGTATAATTACAATGAAAGATGAGTTCCTCTGTGTAACATAAATGTACCAACACTACTCTCAGAAGGTTTTACCTCATGTTAAAGTTAAAATTAAGAAAATTTGGTTGATCTCAGTAACACCCTGTCACTCTCAACAACAGAAAATTTTACGTTGAACAATGTATGATTACAAACTGTGTATGAGTAATAGAAAAAAATCAGTTTTTAGAAGTAACTCAGCATTTTTTCAAAATGCCCCTCAAGGCAGAAAAAACTATTTCTTACAAGCTAATGTCATATCTCTTTCTTTGGTCTCTTAATCTCATTTCTAAAACTTATGGAATATTACTCAGCTGTAAGAAAAGATGAAATATTGCCATTTGCAACAAAATGGATGGACCTGGAGATCATCATGCTTAGTGAGATAAGCCAGACAGAAAAAACCAAAAACTGTATGACTTCACTCATATGTGGAATATAAAACTGAAAGCAACAAAGAACAATAATGAACAAACAAACAAAAAACCCATGGACACAATCAATAGTTTATTTGGGGACAAGTGGGGAGGAAATGGGAGAGGATGGAACTTATGTAATTCTTGCTAACAAATGTCACCCCAATAAGTCTAATTAAAAAAAGAAATACATGATAAAAGAAAAAAATTTCTATTCTCTTTCCTTGGAAATCTACCTATCATTTCCATAACTCATCTTAAAACTCCTCCTTGTATGTCTGCATCTATTTTTTTCTCATTCTGTGTTCATAATCTACAACAAATACACTTTTGTATATCTCTCTAATTAAAAACTTTATTTCCAATATTTCCAGTTTCAAAAACTCAAGAATAGGTGCATGGAGAGTGTCCAGGGACTCTGCTGGTCTCAGTAATACTTCTACATAGTTAATGTTGTTACATATTTAAACAATACAGAATACATGATCTTGTCTCCCTAAGGGGTTGAACACTCACAAACTCTGTATCCATTGCTCATAAATTTTTCTCAAGACTGCATATGGGTACATCCCTTCAGGATACAGTGCTTTAGAGAATTATGAAGGCTCTACATGGAATATCTCACTTTACCATGTTCTAATTGTTCAGACTTTAAATTGCTTTTTGGACTATGTTAATGTCTTTAATTCAGAAAATTCTTTGCTTTATGACATTAAAGAGATGGGCAATATCAATTTAAACATTTGTTATAGGACTGCATTATTCTTATAGAATGACAGAGATTATTCAGGAAATAGTTGTGAAGTTATAGTTAAACAGTTGTTGCCAGAATAGCCTTTGCTCCCAGACTATGCAAAATATTTAACTTCATCATATACAAATCTCAGTGGATTTCAGATATTTTAATTGGTCAAGGTAAAGAAAAAATAAATGAAGCAGCATTTCCTGTACAGGAGGAGTCCTGGGATTTGACTGTAGAATAATTAAATTTTAATGAAACAGAAGTCTATGGGAATCAAACTGGTGAATAGGGAAAGGGATCTAAAGTGTGCATTCATGCTGATATATATATATAATAGTCTTGGAAAATGAGCCAATTATGAGAGGGTCATTTTGTATGGTCAATGATGTAGGTATTTCATAAGTAAATAACTTTTAATCAGTCTCAGTGGAATAAATCTGGATAAAGTCGTGTTCACTCTCTCCTGTTATCCCAAATGAAGTATTAATCTCTACAACTCTGTGCTTACAATGAAATATATATGGATTTATTCCCATGTTTGAACAACCTAAAACGTTCCCTATAAGTTTAATTTCCTTAGTTCCCCACTTTAATTATTTTACTTCAGTAAAGAAAATTATGGTGGTATGAATTGTCTTTATTTGGATGGTTCTCAGTTTTCCTTCAAAATTGCTTTGTGAAAATTGTCTGGTGCTTAGAGCCTCCTTAGGGGAAATAAACATGCTCCTTTTCAATTATGCTTTTCAGGGCAGATATAAAATTTCAAAAATTTTATTCTAGCAAATGAAATATCCTTATTCACCATTTTTAGCACACTAAAAACAATATATTTAAATAAATCAGGTTTTAAAATCTTAAAAATCAGATAGTTTGCTTTTTATTTACACTATTCCATACAATAGAAAAAGAAAATTCCACTAATTTATTTTATGAAGATAGAATAATACAAATTTTTAAATCCTGATAAAATAGTTTTTAAAAGTGTGTATCAATGTCTCATGAATATGGATGAAAAATTATAAATGAAGTAATAACAAGTAAATTCAACAGTATGTTAAAAGACTAAGATGATGATAAAGTAGAAATTCCATTAGGAATAAAACAATTACACATAATTGGAAATATGACATCATATATACAAATAAAAGCAAAAAAAAATGACCTGTAAAAAGTCAACTGGAAATTCTAGCAGTTATTTCTGTATAAAGAACTGTAAGTAAAATACGACTAGGCAGAAACTAAATATACTGAAGACTATCTACCAAAAAGAAACAAGCAAAGAGAAAAGGGTAAAACACTAACACCATTTTTTTAAAGTCAGGAAGAATGTAGAAAAACCAACTAGGATGATGATTATTTAAAATTCTTTTGGAATTTCTAGCAATTGAGATACTCTAAAAAATAAAATATTGGCTATGAGTGTTTAAAAAAAAGAAAGAAAACCATCTATATTTCCAGATAAGAGTATTTTGTAGCTAGAAACCCCAAGAAAATCTAGAATTAAAAAGAAAATTAGATAAGAGGCATATAAAATAAACATGCTACAATCAATAGTTTTATTTTTTTAATAATAATGAAGGAGGAAATGGAAATGAAATAAAAACATTCTCATAAAAACACAAAGCTTGTAATTCCTAGGAAGTTACAGGGATTATATAAAGAAAACGATAATATGTTATTAAATGGAGAGGCATAAATTAATACTGAATTTGGGAAGTCATCATATTATATCCATATTATAACCATTCCACATTAATATATTCATTTAACATAATGCATAGACATTAAAACTTACTATGAAGTTACTATAATTAGAAGAGTATAATATTGTCACCGTAATAAACAAATTTGGAGAACAGAACAGAGAATATAAAATTATGTTCAAATATACATGAGAACTTTATGAATAAAATTGGCTCTTAATTCAGTGTTACTCAATTAGAAACTCCCATAAAAAACCAAAAATTTAGACTCGTACTTCGTACAATGTATTTTTTTAATCTCAGATAAATAAAATATTTTAATGTGATGCAGTAAAAATATTCATAAGTAAGTAAAAACACTTCTTTAGTAAATGAAAAGAACCATCCATAAGTAAAAACCAACCATCTATTAAAAAAAGAAAAAATAAATTGCCTTTTTATAATATCTGTCCATATATACCATCAACAGAATCTACAGATAAACTAAAGACTGGGTAAATTATTTGCAGTATATGTAATAGCCAAAAGAGTTCAAAAGTTGGTAAGAATTTTAAAATGGACAAAGAGAAAAGCTATAAATTCATAGCAGAGGATACACACACACACACACACACACACACACACACACACCCCTTTCATTTGAAAAAAGTCAATAGAAATATTTTTATTGTAGTAAAAATTATAAAACATGACATCTATTTTCTTAACAAAATTTTAAGTGTGCAGTACAATATTGTTAATTTTATGCACAGTGTTGTACAGCTGATCTCTAGAACTTTTTCATCTTGCATGACTAAAGCTATACCTATTGAATCCAACTCTCCATTTCCCCCTCAATAGAATTCTTTTTGTTATTCAATGTCAATAGAATAAAAAAATTCAAATTAAACAAAATAGCATCATTTTCCAACCTTCAGATCGTCATCATCATCATCTTCCCCCAGTGCTGGCAAGGATGTTGGGCAATAGGCATTCTTTTATATCTATGCTAGCAGTCAAAATTATTGTAAACATTTTAGAAAGAAATTAAGAATTATTTATTAAAATGAAAGCTTCACATATCCTTGACCAATAACTCCATTCTTTTTTTTAAAATGCATTTTATTTTATTTTATTTTATTTTTGTGGTTGTATGTGGGTAGTTCCCTGGCTGGGAATCGAACCCAGGCCGCAGCGTTGACAGCACCGAAGCTTTAGCCACTACACCACCAGGGAACTCCAATAACTCCATTCTTTAAAATGTTTCTGACAGATAAAAACAACAGGATCAGTATGTAGTAGTATTTCTATAATGTTTACTTAAATATTATTTGTAGTGGTAAAAAGAAAAGCTGAAATTATCTAGATGTGTAGAAGCAAGGAAACATCTGAGTAATGTGTGTGTGTGTGTTTTATCTTTTTCGGGCAATGAAAGAAATATACACTTACACATGTTCATATACATATGTATTAATATTTGTGCATGCCAAGAAGGATGATGGGAAGATATATAGCATATATTAAGTTAATTACCTCAAGGGGTGAGATTGGAGGCCCTAAAATGGGAGGACATTATTAGTTTTTTCTGTATTTATCCTGGTAATCTTTCACTGTTAAAATGAACACACACTGCAGAATAATGAAAATTTATGGCCAAAATAGACTTTACAGATCTGTTATTCATTCACCATACTTTAGAAATGTGTAAATTAAGCCCAATGTTGAGATGTTCAAGGTTATGTAGCCATGGCTCAAAACCAGACTTTCTGACTTTTATATCACACTGTTCCAATTCAAACTATAAAATCAAATTCTGAAAATAAGTTGCAGCTAACTTTATAGGAAACTCTTATGAGCCCATTAGTGGATACTATTGATTGCTTGTTTTTTGATCTGTGTGTTCACACACACACACACACACACACACACACACACTCTCTCTCTCTTTCCCTAGAAGTTTTGGCTAACATATAAATGTTTAAATTTCAATAAGTTAATTTAAAAATCAATGCCCATTTAGATAAATGAAGCTATCTGTGTTGTCAAAAGATAAAAGACAAAGATGATATCCAAAATATTTTACAATAGGTATAATACAATGCTGATCAATTTGCCTTCACACACCAACCCAGTCAAAATAGATACCAGCTATCCAGGTGTAAATATCTGTTGGAAACTGAAAAATATTAGCCCTTACTAAAGCTTAAATATGATGACAAATTATATCTTTAAAAGGATTCGAATATTTTACATGAAAACCTTATACAAAATTAACATTATAAAAAATATAAGCAACCCTTTATATAGCCGTGCCATGTAGTTCCCATCTTTTTTTCTACATGTTCATAATATTCACAGTTCAAAGCCTCTTCCTTAAACACATATGAAAATATAATAAATGAGGAGCTATAAATGGTAATAAAAAGTAGACACAAGCAGTAAAAATGACAGAGGAAGAATCTGAAACATGTGAGTAGTCCATGGGCAAGTCATGGTTAAAGGGGACTGGAGCCAGCCTTGGTGTCATTGCCAAGAGATTTTGTGATGTGTACACATTTATGTATGCAGCACATTTGAAGGTGGGTGAAAATACAGACCATAAAAAGAGGGTAAAAATACAGACCAGAAAAAAATTGCATCAAAATGTAATTAAAAAGCAAATCTTCACAGGGACCTCTGTAATTATAAATGTAAATTTAAATGTCTGATAGCTTTTCAACCATGAACACTAACAGCTTGAACAAATTATTTTGTTATTTTGTTAACCTGCCGAAGGATTATTAATAAGACTCACATAGAATCATTTCCTCATCTTTTTGAAGATCAATAAGGAAATGGCGGGTTTCTCTGCAAATATCTGAAGATTTCCACACCACAAAGCCCTCTAGGTACAACTCAGTATTTTGTAGGAGCCCGGTATTAAATCGTAAAAGAAGTAATATGCTTCCCTCTAGTGGCCAATGTGCAAAATTGATGAAAATTTAGCATTGTTCCTTCATGTTATTTAAGAGCAGTCAAGGCCTAGGCCGCGAGCCATATTCAAGATTTAAATGGGTTTGCAATGAAAAGGACCAGACCACCTTGATATAATGCAAGTGAACTCTCCAGGAAATGAAATTCCAAATCAGCCAGATTAAAATGTTTCAAAATGGGGCCTAGTGCTTTCATTACCACCATGACTACATAAATACAGATTTTTTTTTCCTCCAAGGTATCCAAATTTTGACTTAATATCTAGTAATCTTGATTCCTAAGACAATCTTTACTGTCTATAGAAAGAACAATCATTTAGACTAATTTTTCAAGAGAAAATTTATCAGATTCTACCTCTTCTTGCCCCTAGCCAGATGTATTCTTTTCCTGCTCTGAATTCCAATAACATTTGATTCTACATTTATTTAGGTCTTTGTTTCCTAAAATATATTTAGTCCCTTGTAGCCCCTAGGATGGGCTTGGCTCATTGGGTGTGCCTAAGAAATATTTGAATAAATGAATAAATGAGTGGGAATTGGATAATGAGTGGATGGATGGATCCATGATAGGCAGTAAAACAATCACCCTTAATTAAGCAGAGAAAAAAACCCACACTATTGATTGTTCAAATATAAATAAAATTTACCCTTGAACAACACAGGAGTTGGGGCACTAAATTCCTCCCCCACATAGTCGAAAATCCACATACAACTTTTGACTTCCCAATAGGCTACTAATAGCATATTGTCAATCTGAAAAGTCTTACTGATAGCGTAAACAGTTAACACATATTTTGTATGTTATGTGTATTCTACACTGTATTCTTACCATAAAGTAAGCTAAAGAAAAGAAAATATTATTAAGAAAATCGCAAGGGAGAAAAAATACACTTACAGTACTGTACATATTTATTGAAGAAGGCCTGCATATAGATGGTTTCCACATTTCAAGCCTGTGCTGTTCAAGGGTCAACAGTATCTCCAAGGTTCACTGCACTGGTTCTAATTTTTAAAAAAAAATTAGAAAGGCAAGAATGGCTCCAAATTAAGCCTGGGGACTCTGCTGTACTCCATTGACACCAGGAATGAACACGCTGGCTTTGCCCACTCCTTTCGTAGGCCCTAGAAGGATTATACAGTTTCTTGAGCACAAAAGCAGTCAGAAGAAAACCTGAGAAGGTTGGAGTGGGTCCCTCACCCACCACCCTCAGGAAATGCTCTGTGGGGGGAGGGGGGGGTCACAAAACTAAACATATAGTCAAATGCTTCCTTGGAGCTTGGTAGGAATATCATAAACAATCGCTCTTGGAGGCCAAGTCAATCCTTGAGTTTCTGGTTCAGGTGCTCTGTGAATGCTGACTGGGAGTGGTTGGTGATGTGGTGAGTGAGGTGGAATAACATGTAACAACATTAGATGGAAGCCTGGTTTTTGGACTCTTTAAATGGCCCCAGCTTGCCCTTGAAGTTTACAAGGGTTCTACTCGGACATGGTGACAATTAGATGGCTGGCCCGCCTTTCAGTCACAATTCCATTTCCTTCAAACATAGGAGGAATTGGAAAAGGTAAGGACACAAGACTCAGTCTTCAGTCTTGATGTCTCTCCACGTACTTTCTCTTGGGCTACTGATCCTGCCTAATAGCATCAATTATCATTTATACTAATGATTGCCCAACTGATTTTCTAAACCTGAGCTCTCACCCAACCTAGATTCCAATACCTCCAGTTCCCTATAGGACATCTAAATCTTTCCAGCTGCAAACCCTTCCTTTTGGTAGCAAACTAGCTTTCCTATTTGTCCTGTTTTAAATCTCATTTCAGCAGGAGCCAAGGATTCTATACAGGGCTACCTGTAGAGAAGAAGGTTCCCATTCTATTTGAGGTTTCAGAACTGTGTATGATGGTCTGAGATAGAGAACTCAGTCTGAAGGAGATTGGCAGATAAACAAAGCTAGTTATAATGTGATCGACAGTAAGCTATTATACCATTCCAGAACAAGAAAGTCTTCAACATAAAAGACAGGACTGCACTTTTCTACAGAAACTGAGGCATAGGTTATAGATAGAAAGTTTTTTTAAGATTGTTCACAGTTTTAGACATCTCTTAGTAAGCTAGTAAGCTTTCTGCTTCATGCCATAGATTCAAGTCCTATTCATTAGTAATATGCATGTCATGGTAATAAGCTGCAAAATATAATTTTTAAATTATACTTAACTTTATCCCTACATAAATTATCCACTTTTTGGATTTTTGCAGGCAGTTTTTAATCCCAGTATTATAATAATCTCTCAGCAATCTCTTTATGGTCTAAGCTCATCCAACAGCAATATGTACAATCCGTCTGTCTCATAGATGCACTGGAATCAACCAATGATATTAATGGGTATCTTTTCTTAAGCAAGTTGTAGCTGCCATCTGGGTATTTTCACAGAAGATACATCATCCATATTACCACAAAAAGAAAAATCATGTTAATTTGGCAACTTTCCTGTGAAGACCCCTCTTAATTTAGACATTATAATTGCTTGCTTTCTGAGGTTTGTATTAAATAGAAAAATGTGCTCCTTAGAGTCCTAATGAATATTACCCTTGACTTATCCCAAATGTGGTAAGGTGATCATGATTGGACATCACCACTGGACCATAGTTTATGCCCTGAGAAAAATAATGAGAGGGGTAAGAACTTCTTGCCTATTTTAGAAGAATCTTACTGTCAGAAACTCAGCTGTAGAAATAGACACCCTCTGTCATCTGTCCCAAAAAATGGAGTGTACAGGACCACTGATCCTATTCTAGGAATCCAGACAATTTAGATAATTGATGACTCCTATCTTCTCACAGAAGGCAGGAGCAGTGTATGAAATATCTGAGTAGGATAAGACATTGCATTTTGTAGGAGAGAAGGGAAAACTGAAACCCTTTGCAAAGTCTCTATCTCTTAGTGTATTATTAGTGGAGATTAAACTCAAAATTCTCCATGGAACAGAATCCCCTCACAGAACTGCTGAATAAAATCAGCCTATGTAGTCCTCTAAGATCTAAGGCAGCGGTTCTCAACCTTTGGGTCGTGACCCCTTTGGGGGTCGAACGACCCTCTCACAGGGGTCACCTAAGACCATCGGAAAACACATATCAGATATTTACATGACGATTCATAACAGTAGCAACATTACAGTTATGAAGTAGCAACGAAAATAATGTTATGGGGGTCACCACACCATGAGGAACTGTATTAAAGGGTCGTGGCATCAGGAAGGTTGAGAATCACTGATGTAAGGGATATTTAATAACACAATTGTCAATGCATCTCTGCTCGATTAGGATATTGACAGCAATTTTCATTTGGGGTCAGAGCAGATGCTTAAAACATGCATTGTCCAGAACAGATGTAGACTCTGCTCATATCTTTTCTGAATTCATCTATATAACACTGAACTAATGCTATGTTTCAGCAGAAACATACAAGAGTGTATATCTAATAACTAAAGTCCCTGCTTAGTCTTAGTGGTATATGTTGAAGAGAAACCCAGGCCTTAAATCAGGTTAAAGGGGGAATAAAAGAAGATCAAACAAAGTCAACCATGAATCTATTCTTGTTGCAATTTTGTGTCACCAACAGTCCTGAAACCCAGAAGCAAAGGTTACATGACTGACCCTACCTAAGAACTTTAGTGTGGGCCAGTCTTGATGTAATCTTAAACTCATCCGCAATTGACATCAATAAGTCCCCCTCATTGTCATTACCCCCATTGTGTGTTTAATTTTGGAAGTCCTTGCTGGATCCATGAATCTCTTCCCTAAATCTCAGTAGATATTTTCCAGACCTGTAAATGTTCACTTGAACTTCATGTTCAGGATATGTATAATTAACGGTTACTTTGCACAGAGCACTGGTTTCAGGAATCTTGAAAATCTGTGGGAGACTTTACCAAAGTTTTAATCTTGCAAGCCATGATGACCAAACATGTTACAGGCAAGTAATTTGTGTTCCTACACCATAAGATCATCTTCTTGGTAGGTCAAACTGTAACCAATATTGGTTATTATTTAATCCCATGAACACGTATAACTCACAATTTCAGATTAGACCTTTGGGTTCTAGTTCACTCCTAGACCTTCATGCTTTATGCTTTCTTGTGTTGAAAAACTTATCTTTAGCATATCTGTCAGAACAAAAATGGCTCTAAACTCACATTTTAAAGTGACTCTGTCACAGCATTATTCACAAGGTGGAAGCAACTCAAATATACATAAAATGGGTGAATGGATAAACAAAATGTGGTATGTACATGCAATGGAATATTATTCAGCCATGAAAAGATAAATATTGTATGATTCCACTTAATATGAGCTACCTAGAGTAATTCTTATAGAGAAAGGAAGTAGAGTGGTGATTACTAGAGACTGGAGGGAGAGATGACTGGGAGTTATTTTTTAAAGGGTATAGTGTTTCAGTTTTGCAAGATGAAAAGAGTTCTGGAGATGTTTGGCAGTGATGTTTACAGAACAATATACTTAATATCACTTAGCTGTACACATAAAAATGGTTAAGATGGTAAATTTTATGTTATGCTTATTTTACCACAATAAAAACAAGAGGAAAAAATAACTCTGGTACCATATCATTCACCCTAGGACAAGGGTGTATCTTTCTTTCCCAATGTAACTTATGATAATACAAAATACTCATTCTTACAAACACCCCTATTTATACTGCATACTTCTCAGTTCTTATTGTAAGTACAGTCACTCTAGTGGTAGGCGACACTTACGTTAATTCCAAGTGGTACAGATTGAAGTCTGGTCACCAACCTTCATGTAACAAAAGACATGCAACGGAGTCCTAAATAATTTAGCTGGTGATCACTTGTCCATCTGGTGTTTATATTTACTCACCTCACTGATTAGCCATCTGTCTTTTGTCTAGTGAATCTCAGTCTCATTAATCCACCTAGCAGCAAATATGATCACAGCCAGCTCTGATCAAAAGATGCTCCAACTTTAACAGGCAGTTTAACGTTGTGCAGGGTGGGCTGAGTCCACACCTGTGCTGTTAAGCTACTGCACTATACTGTCTCGATGAAACATAAAAATGCTTTCTAAAATATAATTTATATTATCAGCAACATATTAATATTAATGACAATGATCTGAGAGTCACTAAATCTTACATAATAAGAGTCACTTATTATGCAAGGAAAAAACTTTGAAATAAAAAATGTGTATGAGGGCTGTCTGGAAAAAATCCAGCCACAAATGCCTCTATTTTTCATATTATATGGCTGAATACTTTCAGAACAGCCCCGTATGTGAAATTTGGGAAGTCAACAGAAACAATGAACAGTAAATGGAATCCTTTACAAAACGGGGGGAGGGAGTAATTTATAATATCAACTTGAGAAATTCTTACAGAACTAAAAGGAAAAGAAACTATTGTTGAAAAAAAAGAAGTTAAAATACTTGCAAAACAAACTGGGATAATCCAAAAGTTAAAATACTGCTCAGCAATAAAAAGGAATAAACTATTGATACCTGTGGTAACTTAAATGGACCACAAGGGCATTATGACAAGTGAAATAAGCCAATCTCAAAAGAGTCACAAAGTGTTTAATTCTACTTACATAATAGTGCCAAATTGTGAAATTATAGCAATTGAGAACGGATTAGTGGTTGCCCGAGGCTGGGGATGGTAAAGGGGTAAGAGCTGTGACTATAGAGGGAGGGAGATCTTTGTGCAGATGGAATAGTTTCATATCCTAGAGTGTTGGTGATTACACTAATCTAGCAGGTGTTATTAATAAAGTGGCATAGAGCTATACACACACACTGTACTAAATTACTGGTTTGATATTGTTAAGACAATTATGTAAGGTGATAACACTTGGAAAATATGGATGAAGCATACAGAAGATTTCTTTGTACAATTTTTCCAATATACCATGAATCTATAGTTATTTCAAAATAAAAGTGGAAGGCAATAGGTGCTCTCACTACCTTGAGAGATCCAATACACATACAGAGAAGGAAGAAGTTAAAGAAGGTAATAATCAAGAATAGAGAAAAACTCTGCTATGCTTATGAAATACTTGAGTTTCTATTTTAAAAGGGCAAATCAGGAAAAATTAATGTAATGTAACTCACAGGTACAAATATTTTCAATATTAATGCTTTTCAAGGATAAGGAAAAGTTTTATATGCAGAAACTATAAATAACATACAAAGGAAAAAGAATTCAAGTTAACATTACATTTTCTTTTTATATACAAATTTTAGTAGTTACAAGAGCAATTTTTGTGCAAGTAACTTTTAAAATTTTAAATTATTTTGAAAACTTATTTAAAATGCATGTCCCTGGACCCCGTCTCCATAGATTCTGAAGCAGAGGGCCCAACAATTTTATTTGAGTAAGACTATTCTATTGGATTTTGCAGAGAAAGAGAATTTCAAGAAAAGTTATGAAATATCATTAATAGGCATGATTGAACTTTATATTATACAGAGAATACACACTTTTTTTGTACAATATCCACAGAACAAATATTAAAATTGACTCCATTAGTTTTATTTAAGTAGCATTTTTTACTCATCCGCTCCATAGGGCATATTCTTTCTATATCCAGTGTGTACCCCAGGATGTTAAGAAGTAATCAATAGTCTCAAATCTTCAGAAGATCTTAGCTCCGAAGACAGTAGTTTGTCCTGATTTAGTCACTGGTCCATAAGACTCTTAGAGACCACAAGCAAATCTTAATAAAACTCACACCAGCCTCTCTACACACTTTACCTGACTGTACTAGGCTAAATAAAGGCCTCCAAATGTGTCCCCACCTTAATTCTCAGAATCTGTGAATGTTACCTTATTTAGCAAAAGGGCCTGTGCATATGGGATAGTCATTTGAGATGACGAGATTGGTGTGGATTGTCCAGGTCAGCCCTAAATGCCAACACAGTGTTTTTATAAGGGAGACAGAAGGAAATTTCATCACCACAGAGGAGAAGATGATGTGACCATAGAGGCAGAGATTGAAGTGGTGTGGTCACAAGCCCAAAAAATGCCACAGCCACTAGAAGACAGAAGAGGCAAGGCACAGACTCCCCCCTGGGGCTTCCAGAGGGGTCATGACACTGCTGTCACCTTGATTTCAACCTAGTGATATTGATTTCAGAATTGTGAGTGAATAAATTTGTGTGATTTTAACCCACCAAGTGTGCGTTATAAGCTGCCTGTCATCAAAAATGAATATACTGACATTCTCAGTGGGTATCTACTTATTCCTCTCTCTGGGACTCTCAAATGATCACCAATAGTTCCATTATTTTCTTTGTCACCAATCTCTATGAATTTCTTCCTTTCTTACATCTATATCCAAAATGGGGGAGATGGAGGAAATAGAGTGCATTTGCATTCCTTTTCCTTTCCTAGTGAACAAATTGAATAAAAGCAGATCTCCAGAAGACAAGTATACTACATACTATTTTAAAACAGAATTACCTTTGTTTGTATGCTTATACTCTCCTGATGCTATAAATGAAGAAAGTATCTTAGCAATCTTAAGGCAATGGAGAGGCAAGAAAAGCACAACTGCCTAAGCCAAGTCTTTACAAAAGAGTTTCTTACCTCTCCTTTTACCAAAACATTAGGTTGCTAATACATGTATCATTATAATTTCATATCTAATTAATACTCTCAGTGGAAAAGTGACACATCTGATAGATATAGAGACTATAATACTTCTAAAGCCATATTTTCTAAGAACCAAGAAGTGCACATACTAACACAGGTCTTTATTGAAGATTTCGCCACCTGTATTTACATGGGCCTTAACTTTGAAGAGATTCACCTCATCAGCTTCCATAAAGAAGTGGATCCTGCATGTCCTTCAATATTTTAAAAATGTCTTTTAAACATTTTTAAAATAAACATTTTAAAATAAAATGTTTAAAATAAACATTTCTTCTGATGCCACCGTCTCTTTTGGGAATTAAGTTTGGGTCAGTTCAGTGAATGTACCCACATTTATAGTTTTTGTCTTCAATCATTTAAAGCACTTTTTATAGCTCCTGAGTAAATAAGAAGGAAACACTGTGGATTAGTCATATCTAACTAGGTAAACAGAAACTATCTCCAGTGTTCACAGTAGAAGGAATGGAAAGCACAGGTGGGCCTATGGAGAATGGAAAAGCTGAGAATTAAATGAAGGGCTGTAAAATAACTGGACATTGTCAATAGCTAAAAGTCTTTATCATCCTTAAGCTGGAGGGACAATGGGAAAACATGGAATGATTGGAATCAGGAGGCCAGGATGTGTGGGAGTGTGGTGGGTCTGAATGCAGTAGAGGCTGGAGTCACAGAGGAAGTAAAATCCCTAGAGAAGGCATCCTAAACTCAAAGGAAGAGCGGGTATCTTGATTTGCCCCTCCCCCAAACCCATTCAACACCCTGCCCTCCAATCTCCCACCATTGACTTGATCCCGCCAGAAGTCAGTTAACACTGGAGCCTGGAAAAGCCAACCTGTAGCTGATCACCTGCATCTTCGCAGCACAGAGCAGAGCAGGAGAGGAGCGAAGAACACTTTAAGGGCCACCAGGCCCAGGACAAGCCCCTCTCTGATGAAATCATTGTATAGTGTTAGATAATATAAAAATAGAATTTAATTCAACCCTTCTGCTCTACAGACAGGAAATGAGGTCCAGAGAGATTGAAACAATTTACCTAAATGCACACACCCAGTAAGCTTTTGGGCCCCAGCACACAGCGTGCTTTTATAAAGAGCTATTGGTTGTGAAACTGTTTCTGTTTAATTTAATCCACATTATGAAGTGCTTGGTAGCTGGGCCCATTTCATATTCATCCCCAGTATTTGATTCAGTGCCTCATGCCTAGAAAACACTCAAGAAAATATTTATTGAACTAATTGTAAAAGAAAACAGAGCCCGTCAGCTGATTTAAGGTAGCTTTAAATAACTTCCAGTCAAAAGTGAGTTACTAGCAAGTTAAACAAAGGAGACTGCCAAAACTATGTCTCTCAAATGTTTTAAAAGGAAGTACACATTTTCATTGGCATATCATGCTTTAAGCTCCCTACCATTAAAAATGGGGGCAAAGATACAATCTTCTTTTAACTATCATATTGATCTTTGACTTGAAATAAAAGACAAATAAGGATGTCAGCAATAAAAACCTGTACAGGTTGTATAGAATAGAGACATTCAAATAAAAACCTCATAAATATTTATGTGGTCATGTGTGGGAGGCGTTGCCTAGAGTGTTTCCTCCACAGTCATGACTATGAGCAGAAAAGGAAACAGAGCAAAAAATATACCCAAAGAGGAATATTTAAATAGCGTGGTGGGCAGCTGGGGAGGGATGACTAATACTGCTGCAAGCAGTGGTTTAGAAACAAGAGATCTGCTAGCGATCTGGTTTTTTTTTTTTTTCTTTCTTTCTTTCTTTCTTTCTTTCTTTCTTATTTTTTTAAATTCATTTTTATTGTTAGACTTATTGGGGTGACATCTGTTAGCAAGGATTACATAGGTTTCAGGCATACAATTTTCTTCTGTTGCCATTCCTCTCTAAAACTAGTGCTGGAAAGTAAGAGGGACAGAGGACAGGGAGGTGGCGAGGGGAGAAATAAGAAGGGATAGACAGAGAGAATGCAAGCTGAAAACCCATTTCCTGCCTCTGAGCAAACAGTAATATACATGTTTACATGTTTAGAAGCTTATTTGCTGGCAACTCAATTTAAATTAAATTCATGAAACCCCTTGTATCACTTAACATTTGAACATTAGTTCAATGCCTTTATCTATACAAACTTAACATGCATTGAATTAATGTTAAAAATACTTGATGGAAGTAAAAAAAAAAACCCATTTAATTTAAAGTGAAGAGAAAGTGGAAGTTAAAGAGAGAATGACTAAATAGAGTTTCCTTTGAAATTACAGTTATTGGGGGATTTTTTTTCAGGAAGCTTCCTAGGAGTCAGGAGAAAAGCTCTGACCCTCTGATCAGTGATTAGTTACCCAACCATGGCTGCTAATTTAGGGGTGAGTGAAAACTAGATAAAATGGTTAAGAAAGAAGAAGGAGAAGGAGGGGGAGACTGATGGGGAAAAGAAATGGGAGTGGTAAGAACTATTTTGTTTCAACAAAACTCTACCAGTGCTTTCTGAGAGAAGTAATACTAGGGACAGATGTGATGGTAGGTTTGAACCTTCTATAAAGAATCTAGGAAAAACACTAAGTGTTTTTTCAAAACTTAGAATTATTTTTCTAGGTGGTTGAAATGGAATTTTAAGTAGTTTATATGTTAAATAAGTTTGTTTTCAACAATTTATGTTAGTGGATTTATGTCAAAAGAATATATATAAGGAGGCTAGGCAGAAAAAAATTAATATTGGGCCTCCAAGTTAAGTGCAGTATTGGAGATGAGTAACTTAAGGCAATTTTAACTACATCAGGATTTTCCCTTTCTTTTCTTATAAAGAAGTATATAATTTTATTACCCTGTATACAAGTAAATAAACTAGAAAAGTCAGGAGAGGAAATTCAAAATGCATAAAATGAGATAAATTCAATTGAAGAAGGCAGTGCATATTTAATTTGACGCTGGCTAAAAGATAATGAATAGCATTTCTTAAAAGATAGGCAATATTAGAATTTAAATTTTTAAGTCTATATTAGAAAGACACATCATCACCTCTATAGTATTCTTTTCAAATATTTTATCTAAAAGTAATCATGAATAAATCATCAGACAAATCCAAATTAAGATAATCTGTAAAAGGAATAACCAGGACTCTTTGCTAATATAAAAACGTAACATAAAATACATGAAAAAGACAGAGAAATGGTTGCATCCAGATGGTACGACTGCACTTCCCATCTCCCTGGTGGTGGATGGGGTTCAGTGACCAGTGAGGAGTAGAAGTGACAAGCCACTTGTCTGCCAGAGCATTTGACTGCTAATGAGAAATCCACCACAGGTCTCCCTTTTGTCTCCAGCACAATAGAACAACAGTTTCCTAGGGGAAGTTCCCATGTCCTACGAGCTCCTGACGCCTGCCAGGAGCAGAGGTCTCCCTACCTGTAATGGGTAGTGTGAGCATCTAATATGAGCGAGCAATAGACATTTGTTGTTTAAGCAGAGATTTAGGAATGGTTTGCTACCAGAGAATAACCTAAGCTATCCTGACTTGATAAATGAATAAAATCCGGGCATATACTGGTGAAAGGTACGTGGTTCAGTAGCTGGGCTCATCATACAGCAAGGGAGCAACTACAGTACTACTTACGTTGCTTGGACATTTAACACAAAACTCCTGACTTAAATGAATTCCTGAGTTTGTTGTTTATTAAAGACATTATAAGATGCATAGTATTTGTATAATTGGCTTTCTGTAAATAAGATATTCCCATAGTGCTCTGTAGAGTTATGCTAACATTAGATAGAGCGTTCTTCATGGATACAGGGTCTGGCAGAAGTCATGCTTGGACTTCAGTTGTGATTTTATTGTAAAATCATAATCATACATGCGTATGATTTTGTAATAAAAGATTTGGTATAGATTATCAGCTCATTAAAAGAGGGTGTTATTTGTACTGGATCCTATATTAATGGGTTCTGAACAACTGGACAAAGAAAGGTTTACTAGAAGAACACATGAATATAGTATCTTAAAAGGTAAAGTTATATTTTGTAGATAGCATTAGTCCCTTTGTCAATCAAATGAAGATTAACTATTCATTAGAACTTAATCTTAGGGGGTCTAAAAATTAGAAGCTAATGAACATATGACTAAATAATAAATTGTTTTAACTTTATTCCAAGTGTTGCCTTCACAAACTGTGATTTTAGCCTAGTCACTCAAATGTTTTGAATTTTTTCATATGTGGATAAGATTATTCAGGCTAAACAGGCCTAAAAGAAGGATCAAACCCTTATCATCCTTTCACCTAAAGTGCAATGTACCATGTTACTTGGATTATTTATTTATGCCCCCACCTTTAATCAAAATGGATTTAGATTATTTTATTAACATATTAAAAATCCTCTAGCAAACACATGAGGATTATGTAGTTTTCTCCTATTATACTTCTGAGTATTTTAAGAATATTGTAGAGCTTATTTAACCATAAATTTTATACAAACTGCCATGAAAATCTCTTCTGTAGAAGATCATAACACTTATATTTTTTTTTAATTTTTTTATTCATTTTTATTGTTGGATTTATTGGGGTGACATCTGTTAGCAAGGATAACACTTATAAAGCATAAGAACAAAGAAAGAGGAAGCTCATTCAGAGGAAATGTATGTTTGACTTCCTACACAATGCCCTAATACCCTGATCCAGACACCAAAATAATTGCGTTTACTCAAACATAAAATATTCAATCTCTGAAAACTAAGGATTATGATTTGATTATGTGTATTTTAGATTTATAGAGTATGTATAAATTAATTATATCTTTTTCATCAACTAGTAGATAACGTGCAATATAATTTTATGGTTTTAATCTTCCATTATATAACTTTGTATATAATCTAAAAAATCAAAACATCACTGACCTCATATTAGTATAATTAAATATGAAAGGTGATTAACAAGACAAATACATTTTAACAGACTATTTTTAACTATTCAAAAACTAGATAGATATTTGAAAATCATTCCTTTTGTGAAACATAATTTTATAGGGCATTATTCCAAATCTACTATTCTGATGTATTTACAGAGTTCTTCATAAATATTATATTAAATCATAAAGACTTGTGGGTTTCAAAATTGATAAATATCTTCTTTCCTGAGATATTTTTGCAAAGGTGTATTGCACAGAGCATGAACTTTGTAATTACCCAAACCTGAGCTTACCAGTGATGGGATTCAGGATGTGCTACCCCATAATATGGCACCTCGGCACATTAAATATAATATTTTAAGCTAAAGGAGTTTGAGAAAACTGAAGAATCAAGAAGGTCACTAAGATCTCCCTACCCAGTATCCCTTATTCCCTGAAATAGGTCATAAAACTCCCATGAGTGAAAGGTACCCTACTGGTACCAGCAGGAAGACATTCTTTTCCCCAGAGATGGGTAATATGAGGCTGAGAAATTTGCACAAACAAACCTTGTTAAAAACTAACCCTTATCTTCCTAGTTACTTCTTCACTGTTTACTACCCTTAACCCAAACCCCTCTATCTTGTCAATTTTTCAAAAATTATTTATTGTTTCTTTGTCTAAAATGAATAAAATCTTCCTGCTCTGATCACTTATTCAGGTCTTCATTGGCTGTGAAGCCTCCCAAGTGCATGCCAAAGTTCAATGAAATCTATATGCTTTTCTCCTTTTAATCTTTCTCAGACTAATTTTCAAACGCAGGCAGAGACTCTAAGAGTGTCCAGAAAAACTTCTTCCTATAACCTTGAATAGTTTATCTAAACTGAAGAGCTTCATCATCAACATTTCTAAGTTGGGGATAGTATTAACTATTTTTTAGAGATGTTGTAAACAATAAATGAGGCTATGCAACTGTTTTCAATAATTTAACAACCCACACTCTGAAAAATGTCCATGATGCAGCAGTAGAGTCACACAGGTAAAGTGCCTACCAGAAATCAATCTGTTAATTAATCTTTACTTGCCCTTATCCTCAACCCAAATTCCTAATAAAAGTAAGGAGAAACAAGAACATTTTAAGAAATGTCATTACAGTGTATTATAAAATTGTATGCCTGAAACCTATGTAATTTTATTTACCAATGCCATCCCAATAAATTTAATTTTAAAAAAGAAAGAAAACAGAGATTTTAAGGAAAACATAAGTAAGGGCTACTTCGAGCACATGACCACTCATTTTCCCTCCCAGTTAAGTGTATCCAGGTGACTAATTGCTGGCAAATGGGATATAAATAGAAGTTGTGTGTGCAACTTCTAATGGGTACCCTTAAAAGAAGACATGCTCTTCTTTGCTCCCTTTTTCCTTACTACTGACTAAAAAGTGGAGTGGGATGGGGGGGAATGTCTTTAACTCAGACAGTGGAATATCCCAGGACTGTTCTACAATTACTTTCGTGACTAAGGATACCAAAATTAGACATTATTTTTATCTCTAAATGTCAAATCAGTTGTTAGGAGCTGTGATTATACTACTACAGTAAAGAATCTTAGAGGAATAATGGGCAATGACAACAAATTAAACTGGTTATCACATATTCTATTCGGTGTTTTGAGAGGCCACGTCTCATTGTGCACTATAATTCCATGAAGAAAAAGAATATACAGAGCAAGTACTTAATAATAAGAAAAAATGGACTTAAAATGAGTTATCAATGTAATGTGCCATGTTAGAGATGAAAAATAATTAAAATGTGCATCAAGGGCTAAGTAAGGCTGTTTTCTCCTTTTTTTTCTGTTAAAGAATACTACAAAGGAGGTGGAGTTTTTTTGTTCATTTTCCATATAAACAATTCAATGAAAATGGCCAAATCAATTATGTGTTTAGGAGCTTTCTATTCTTGCTATCTGAGCCCTATTATAATGCTCTATTTCCTGTATTTCCTTGCCTGGATAGAATCTTGCTTCAGGCAACTTTTTATCTAAGCTTTCATACGTAGAAATCAAGGATTCTTACTAAATTGTTTCTCACTGGCTACTTGACCTTAACAAAACACTGAAATGGTACTGATGTCCTGGGTTGTGCCATGGAGGATCCCAGCCAATCAATTAGATGTACACTGTACACATACAGCTCACATGAGCCGGGACTAACTGCAATTACAGAACTCAGAGCTAATACACAGAGCACTTCTTTTCTAGTCAATTGTATAAAATAGTTGCTTAAAAATAATAAGGTAGGAAAAAAAAATAATACCAAATAAGCAGAACTCCCAAAATAAACACTGGTTTAAAGGTTCATTTTTAAATAACTTATCTGAAATTTGGAACATATTTTCACAAATGGAAAAAAATTTTAAGTGATGATTAGGTTTTTATCATAGAGCTAAAGTTTGCAATGATGAACAGAAAGAAACAACTCTGGCAAAACAGTAATTAAATAAAAACATAAATTCAATAAAATGTTATAGAAAATTCAAAGTTTTAAATTTGTCCTGATTTAAATACAAAGAGAATTAAATGGAGAACAAGAAAATATGGTTCCTAACCTTTGTTCTGCCAATAGCTACCTAAGTGAGCTGAGCACATTACCTGGAGATCATATTTGGTAGATAAAGAATGTACAATTCTTTTAAATCTTGAGAATTAGCTTTAGCTCTTTCCTTTGGTAATTTGCTCAGTAAGCCATAAATACCAGGGGATGAATTAAACTTAATTCAAATCTGTTGATAAACTGCATTTTCTGTATTTAATTTGCATATGTTCAACAAATATTTATTGAGGGCCTTTTGCATACTGTATATAGACAAAATATTTTGAAAGATACTTCATAAAAGAAGATATATGAAGTTCAAATCATGAGTCATCAGTAAAATGCAAATTAAAATAAAAATGAGATATCACTATATATCCACTAGAATGTCCAATATTATTAAGCTGTCAATACCACATATTGGGAAGGACATTAAGCAACTAGAACACTCATACATTGCTGATGCAAGAGTACAGTGGTACAGCACTTTATGAAGCTAAGCATACATTATCATATTCCCCACTAATGCCAGTAAGTTTTCATCAAGAGAAAACAATTGTCCACACAAATATTTGTACATGAATGTTGACAGTAACTTTATTCATAATAGCTAAAAACTGTTATCAACTCAAATATGCAAGTAAATTGATAACTAAATTGTGCTGTATCAATTTTAATGGAATAGTATTCAACAACAAAAATGAATAAACCGATGCACTTACTGACATGGATGAATCTCAAAATCATTTTCCTAGTTAATAAAGCCACACACAAATGAATACATACATTTTGACTTCATTTGCATGAAATTTTATAGCAGGAAAATCTAATCTATAATGACAGCAGATTAATAGTTCCCTGGGCTCAGGGTTGGAGAAGGATTGACTGTGAAGGTGCCAAAGAGGACTCTCTGGGGTGATGGGAATATTCTATATCCAATTTGGCAAGATGGTTACAAGGATGTATATCATTTTGAAAACTCACAGAGCGTACGAGGGCTGCCTAGAAAAACTCCAGCCATAAATGCCTCTTTTTCATATTCCATGGCTGAATACTTTCCAGACGGCCCTTGTACACTTGTAAACTGCCAGATTCTCAGGAGCATCTGAGGTAGGACACAACTTTGGGGGGAAATGACAGGAACTTGAATTCAGAGCTCACCAATGATGTCAGAGGACCTTTCAGAACCCATGAAATAACTCACAAGAGGAAGAGAAAGCTTCGTTTTTTAAGTCCAGAGAGCAGAAGCTTATTTACAAGGACACCAGGCCACTATAGTGAAAAAGAAGCCTTGAAAGAAGCCTTTCCCAGACTCTCAAATGCCACAGATGCCAAGGACTGAGTGTGGCAAAAGGAAGAGAGAAGAAACCAACTGGTGGCCCACGGCCTCGCAGACCACAGGCGCCCACCTGCTGCCCCGGAGAGCTTTAATTGCTAAATCGGGACCCTCAGAGTCTTACCTAACCGTGATGGGGGTTGTTGGAAATACGATTTAGTAACCAGGGAACCTTTTCCCACTGAACACATTTTAAGAAGAGAAGTGAAAAATAAAAAATAAAGTTGAGTTTTAATTACAGTGTGTTTGCTATGCCAATGCAGCTTTGAGGCAAACAAGGTAATGTTAGCACCAGCCATCCCAGACTGCCCCAACCTCCTCATCACTGGTTCCAGTCAGATCGCCTCGAAAATCTTGAAGTTACCACCACCTCAGCCAATCAGCTATGACTGGGAAGAGCCATTGGGTTGAAATGCAGGTGTTGGAGCTTCTCTCTTTGCAGTGTATGTAGGGATAGGGGTAGATACCAAAAGTTAAAATGGTGGTGAAAGAGTCTTAGAAAGAGCAAGCAGAGACTGTGCACGTGAGTTAGGATGTAGGGAGCAGTTAATATACAGGATCAGGCACAAATAATGCCCTTTCTATTTACAAAATCATGTAACTCTGTACTATAACAATATTATAACTACATTAACATAACCACTTTAAAAAGGGTGTTACTTCTGCCAGTCTCTGCATTATGTGAAGAAGAGTTAGTCTTTTCTTGTTCCATTTTGCATGACAAAAAGGGTCTAAGTTCTGCTCAGATACAGCAAAGACTAAACATCACTACATCCAGAATGGAATCTTGCCTCTGGGAAAAGAGAAGAAAGAATAGATTGAGGATATTGCTGGAGGTAAGAACTAAAGAAGGAGGGGAGGGTGGGGGTGGGAGGTGGGGGTGGGGGAAGAGAGAGAGAGAGAGGAAAGAAAGGAAATTTCCAGATTTCTCTCTGAAGTAGACTTCTATTTATGTTGGCCGGTGACATGAGTTTTTAATGTTTGCACCATCCTCCACCCCAAGTGCAATTATCCAGAGGTACCGTGTGGCCAAAGTGACTACATAGAAGTCTAGAATATCTGACATCCCCCACAACATTGACCCCAGGATTTGGGCTTCCTACTTCTTTAAGGACCAAATCACTGGATCTTGCAAAATGAATTGTGAATCAATTAATTACTAAAGACCATGTTTTCCTGACTATAAATATTTTTATCACTGAAATCACTGAAAAAGTTAAGTTGCCTCCCTTGAATATTATCAGCAGACATGTCGCATGAAAAAGATGTCAGTAGGGGAAGCTAAATATAGGGTGATGGAGAGAGAAGTCACATTAGGTGGTGAACTTATTATACAACAAGCTGACAATGCACTGTAGAATTGTATGCCTGAAACCTATGTAATCCTTGCTAACAGATGTCACCCCAATAAGTCTAGCAATAAAAATGAATTAAAAAAAAAAAGAAAAGAAAAAGATGTCAGTAGTTTACCAGAACTATGACTAGAGATCATTTGAACCAACACAGAAACCAATCACAAATGGATTATAGGATAATAATAATTTCAAATTTTGTTGTTTCTATTTCATTTTAAACATTATTTTTAATCCTATCTTTTCCCATAAATACTTGGAGAATAGATAACAAAATAGATTTATATAAAACAAGTATGTATGGTCATCTGATACTTAGGAGATTATTTCAAAAGGAATTTCTAAAAGGGAAATATTTTTTATAACTAAGGTAAATAAAAATATCCCCCCAAAAATGTAATTGTTTTTCTCTGCAGCTGCATCTGTGAAGAGTTATAGTGCCCTAATAGCAATTGGCTATTTAAGTTAAAGAGGGAAAAGTATACATGATTTATTTTCACTTCCTCCCCATTTAACTTGAGGGGTGTGTGTGTGTGTGTGTGTGTGTGTGTGTGTTTGGGTGAAGATATGCATTAAATGTATTAGACTATTTTTATTTTTCCTCAGAAGTCACTCAAGAGGAAATTTTGCAGGCTTTTCAGTAGGACATACTACACACCAAAAACTTCTCTGATTTTTACAATTAAATTTTAAAACACACACACACATTCTTCTTATAATTTACTTACTCTGGTTGTTGCTACTATTCTACAATCCCAATCTTTAAGTCTATTGTTCCTTCCCTTCAGATAATTTACATTTTCATTATAGTATGTTTCACATTATTTAGCTACCTTATTTATTTATTTATTTATTTATTTATTTATTTATTTATTTATTTATTGCCTTTATGGTGGGAACGTTTAAGGTCAGGCCAAGAATGTTCATCTAAATACTCAGTAAGGGCTTTGCTGTCCTGTGCTTCCCACCACGTTCGGGTCAGGTCCCTGTGCAGCAAGGTTGTGAGAATGCAGCTGCTGGCCTGGGTTACTCCTTCTCTAGCCCTTAGGGAAGTCTTTTCGGACATCGCGTTGAAGAGGGTAGTAATATTTAGAACAAATATATATAGAGTCTTATCATTCTTGCCCATACTATTTTAAAATTTCTTTTTATAATCAAGCTCAGTGCTTGACTGGCTATATGGCAAGAGGCCACTTTGTTTACACTGACATTTTTTCTAGAAAACAGATATAGAGTCTCATGTTGAAGAGCTAGATTGGAATAGCTGTGAGAAAGGAACACTGTTGAGAAAGGGAAAAATTAAAGCAAAATGAACTGAAATGAAAACAAATACCTTAAAAAAAAATCAAGTAAAAAAAATGTCTTGCTTCCTTATCACTTTCACTTCCTTTTCCCACATGGCTTTCCATATGGAGAAACCAGCCATTAATAAGAATGAAGCTACATATTACACATTATATTTAACTTCATGAAACACAAATAGTGCTTCATATTTAAAAAAATGTATTTCACATCTTTGCAAATTGAGTACCTTTTCTGTTTTTGTCTAATATACCTATGGGACCTCTCCAGTTTACAGGAGGAGAGTGTGTAGTAAAAGGCAATACTACAAACTAAAACATCATGACAAATAATTTTTAAAAACTAACTAGGATCTCTCTTTATCTATTTTCAATGCTCCATTCTCTTTCTTATTTTATTTCCCCAATAATACATGTGCCTGCCGCATTCCTCAGATTAGGAATTGCTATAACCTCTCCTTATCCTACTTTCAATGATCAAGGTCCAACTCACATCCTCCCCAGCATCATGGAATGGGGGAATTACAGATTCCAGAGGAAACCGAAAACTACTTAGTGTTTTCATTTATGCTGGTCATGGTTGAGGCTACTGCCCCAGCCTACCTTTACTTCAAACTGTTTCCCTCGGGCCTATTCCCCAGTGCTTGGCAGGAAATCCATAGGAGCTTGTCCAATAGTCTGGCCCTGAACTGGGTGAGGGATTGGAACCTAGTCCAAGAAACCTGATTTCTAGGCTGGCAGCCTCCCAAGAGAAGGTTTGGTCCAAAGGCTGTGTCCAACAGAAGTGATGGCATTTAACTAAGCATGTCAGATTCACTTTCTCTAGAATTTTCCCAAGAGAAAGGAGTGACGAGCTGGTCAGTTGCAATAGAAGAACAGACTAATCTACAAAAGAAGCCAAAATTCCATGAGATAAAGATAAGCTGGCCATGATAGACAGAGAAAGCAAACATCCAGGGCTTTCTGAGACCCTGCCAAGTTTTCTAGTCCTAGATCCAGTAAAGAAATACTTCTAACAACTACCCCTCCTCATTCCTGAGAAGCTCAAGTAGGTTGCTATTACTTGTAAGCAAAGAACACCCAGCCCCTATCCTATCCTTCATCATCCCCTACAATACTCTTGTAACACAACTTCCCTACCCGGTGGTCATGCTTACATTTAAATATCTCCAGTAGGAGTTTGCTACTCAAGCTATGCCAGTGTATCTCTAGGTTATTAGATTATAAAGCCATTTCTTATATTGAGTAAACCCTTAATCGCCTGAATTTTATATTCTCTAGTTATTTAAGCTCCATAAGGTCTTTCATCATTCTGATTCCTCTCTTATAAAATGTCCCAGTTTATCTATAAATTTTCCAAATTGTGGCTCCCACAGCAGCAAATAATAGTTCATCTATGGTGTAACCAACATAGATGGTCTGGATTACCACTTATCTTCTTTTGTGTAATCTTTCAAGTACACTTGTCCAAGACTGCAGGAAACTTTTGAAAAACGTGACACTTGAATCATTTAAAAATTACGGTTAATTAAAAGCACTAACTTGTTTTGAAATGAGTTTTATACAACCCACGTATTCCCACCTTATATCTTTGTAGTTCATTTTTTAGAACCAAGGTTAGGATGTTAGGTTTACAAGTTAAATTTCATCTTTGCTAAGCTAAATTTTATCAGTTTCCAGTCTGCCAGAAAATGACCCTGACCATCCACCTCAGCCTTCTATGATCGCTCAATCCTCTCTGAACTGCTCTAGCAAATATATCTATGTCACTCATTTGGCATATCACTTATACTACCTGATCAAGTCATTCCTCTTTTAATGAAGGGTGGCTTCAAAGTACAGAGCTGATATATCTTGTTTTCAGAAATGATAGAGTACTATGCACAAAAATTTTACTTTTCACTAGTAACATTCAAAAATGAAAATAATGTGAGCACACTCAGTGGGTCATACACTGTTTTTCTAGTCAGTACATATGAGTTTCCAAATATGTGACTGGTGTGAGGCTATGCAATAGCGTCTAGTGTATATTTACCCTCCTTAATGAGGACAATCCTCTTGAAACATGAGTGGATATTTTTTACCTTCAACTGGTAGAATTATGGGTATTTTTGGCATGTTTTAAAATATATTTCTTCTAACCATTTTTAAGACAGACAATACATCTTACAAGTGGTTGAAAGGATCATTTTGCTTGAATCTTCAATGCTTGAAGAGTCTCAGATTTAGACCTTAACTCTAAATGAAGTTACATATACAGCTACAGAGATACACTAAACAGATTAAATTTTGTCCCTCTTAATCAATTTTAAACTCCTGTCCCATTAAAACACCATCTCACTGTTGTGCATTATGAATACATACATTTGAATATATCTTACAATTATATGAAAAAGAGAATGACATTACACTGTATTTTGGAATTAAAAGCAGAGCATAATTTATTAAATAGAAACATTTAAAACTATCACAACTGCGTGCCACACTTTTCTGTAATTTTCTTATTTATTTTTTTCAATATTCTGGTTGCATTAATAAATGGAGGTGAGCCAGGCCTTTCTCAGTTTCTCAGAGGCCCTACAGGCAAATAAGCATCATGATCTCATTACTGAAATGTTCTCCTGTTGTCCCTTATTTCCAGCCACATTAAACTTATTCTCACTTAACAACAAGACCTTTTACTAACTGATTACTCCTGAGATTGTTTCTTGCATTTGGTACATTTCTAATGAGCAGCAGTAATTGAATGAGTCATTGTGCTACTGGGCTCAGTGAAGAAAAAACATCATCATTAAGAACAATATAAATGTGATCCCTTCCCTCAAGGAGTTTCCTTTTCCCATAGACAGTCCATAACCACCTATAGCACGAAGGAAAGGACTGTGTATTATATTTTAGGAATTGACAAAACTACCAGAGACCAGACATAGTCAGATTAAGAGATTTAAAAGAAGTTTGCCAGCCCCTTATTTCTACACTATTAGCAATTCCTGGTTCTAGTCACAAAGTTCTTTTTGGTCCCTTTACTCCCACTTCCTGATTGTAAACCCACTTGCCATTCTCCGTGATAAAGTGTGTTTCTGTCACATATCATGCACAAGGAGGCAATGTTCCAGCTAGCAGAGGTCACACAGTCACACTTGTCACTAGCACTGCTGCTGCCAACATTCCACCCCACTCTCCTTCCCAGTTCCTGGGCTGATCCAGTTAAGAGTGCGATCTTGCTGAGCCTCTGCTCTTCCTAGCCAGTCCAACTGAGGGGTACACAATTTCCTTTCTCCCAGTTTAATTCGGCTGATACAGGGCTGAAATGTTGCAAATGGAACTTTATTAAAACAAAAGAAAGAGAAAGATCAAAATAGGTAAATTAGCTCTTACTTACTCTAGCAAAACCTTCATAGAGTTCCTTGACTAAGAGGCTCTAAAAGGCAGACAGCACCCAGTTTCATTTCTTCAGTACGATCTCTGTACATGTGCATGAGCATATTTATTAATGAGTGACAAAAACTGCTGGTGTTTGAGGACAAATCTCAGATTGCTCACCCACTGTCCTGCATCATGTTCTTCAAATTTTAGGGGGCATGAAGTGGCCAATTGGAAACAGCCACTCATCTCCAGCTTTTGGAGCTTAGGAAATGGTTCTGACATTACAAAGTCAATACTGTGAGCTGCAAATATAAAGGATCAAATTGGAGTTTTGATTCCCAGTAGAAACAATTCTTTCCATAGAGACTTAAAATTGCATTCTCTATCACAAATGCAGAAAATACAGGCATTACAGCAGAAGATGTTGAGAGAGCACTCTAGGCAGAGCCAGAGCTGCAGTTTTGCTGGGTCAGTCTCCAGGTTTATGATAAAAAACTAATAATAATTCTCTGTGATAGTGATGTACACCCATAAGCAAGACACGGGCAACCAGTGCTGGCCAGCTACCTAAGTTTCTAAGAATAAGACCAACGTGGGACAAACAGAAGGGGATCCCCATCATATTGACCGAGTATTCCCCTGGCCCTATTAGCCAAGGTTTCTTACCAGCTCATTAATGAGGCAAAACTAAAAATATGTAAATCTAATGACTTATAGTTTATTCTACAGTAGACTCTCAGTTAACTGGCACCTATGAGGATTGGTAGATGTCAGATTAATGTACCTAGCACTCTCAAGCAACCAGCAAAACTCTAATGCAACTGGCAAAAAATCGAAGATTCTTTTGCATGGGTTGCTTTACAGTGCAGGTTGCTGGAGTTCCAGTTAGGTGAGAGTCTACTGAATATGCATTTAATAATAAACTGTATATATTTATTGATACAGAGTTTATTCCCTCTTGTTATTCCCACAAGGAACTCAGTTAAAGAACCCTTTTAGGTGCTATTTTAAAAATATTTGGAATGGAAGAATCCTTTTGACTATTAGAATAGGGTTAATAAGGGTTATGACATAAAAAAATATATAACTACATTTATTTTCAAAGCTAAATAATTATTTTTATACAAAATCACTTCATACTTCTAAACACTTCTGCCAACACTTCACTAATTTTTGAAATCTGTCCTTTAAAAAACCGGTGTTTTGTTTTTGAAATCATTTCCTCACTGCACACTGTAGTTCTTCATCACAGATGACACGCTGGCCATTCAAGTGCTCCTTTAGTTTTGGAAATAGGTGGAAATCACTAGCGGCCAGGTCCAGGCTCTATGGCGGATGCGGCAGCACTGAAAAGTTTAAGTGTTAAATTTCGTCTCTTGTTGCTACACTTGTGTGAGACCTGGTGTTGTTGTGTTGAAGTATTTCATTTCTTATTCCAATCTGTGTGATTTTTCTTTTTAATTAAGTAAGGATTTTAATATAACATTCAGAGCTTATTGTTGTTCTTCTTTTCAAGAAAGTTCTGCAAGAACAACATGTTCAGAACTCCAAAATACAGTCAACAGAACCTTCCTAGCTGAGGCCTGAGTTTTGAGTATTTTTGGCTGAGGTGATCCCTGATGGCAGCATTCCATGGGCGGCCTTTTGTTCTCGGTGTCATAATGATGGACCCAAGTTTCATCACCCATAAAAATCTTCTTTAAGAAGTCCTCAACTTCTTTTTCAAAAATTTCAAAAAAAATTGGAGGAAATTTTTTCTGTTGTCAAGAATTTAATAACAGCATACTCTTTAAACTGAACATTTGAACACTCTTTGATTTCAATGTGCACTGGGTGATAAATGTAAGCATCTGTGTGTGGAGTCAAGAAGGAGATACCACGGGACTATACAAAAGCCGTTATATTCAGATATGTCTAATGCAACAAAAAATATTACAGTAGAGGCAAAATTTATCAGCCTTCCCTCAGGTAAAAAGGGGAACTTAGACATAAACATACACAGAGGCAAGAGTATGTGAAGAGACACAGAGAAAATGCCATGGGAAGATGGAATAATAAAATGATAATCTAAAAGCCAAAAAACATTAAAGATTGTTGGCCATCCACCAAAAGCTAGAAAGAGGCAAGAAAATATTCTCCCCTAAAGATGTCAGGAGGAGCATGGCCCTGATGATACCTTGATATCACACTTCTAGCATCCAGAACTGTGAAAATAAATTTTTGTTGGTTTAAGTCACCTACTTTATGGTACTTTGTTACAGCAGCCGTAGAAAACCAATACAAATGGGTTATCTCATTTAATTCTCACAACTACTGCTATGAAAGAGGCACTGTTATTGTTCCCTTTTTACAAATAAATAAAATTAAGGCTCAAAAAGTTAAGCAATTCTGCAAGATTCCTGGTTTTGAAATCAGACCTAGGCTTTTCTAATTCCAGAGCCTGAACTTCTAATCTGCTATACTACAAGAATTAACCAAAAGTCCATGTTTTTATAAATCTTCCATACCTTCTCAGTTTAGACACCCCTAGAGAAAACTGCGAAGTGGTATGCAGATGTTAAGTGGTATTATTATCTCCCATTGGCCTTTGTAGCATGATATTGTAACTTATAATCCAAACAGATATGTTGAAAATGAAAAAGATGCTATTCATAATTACACTAGGAAAATAAGCCTAAAACAGGACTGTCTTGGACAAATCAGGGCTTACAGTCACACTAATTTAAACTCATTCCTCAGTGCTCCATTCCTTTTATCTCCTAACCAGAAATGACATTATAGTAACTTTACATAAATCTAATAATTACAGTTAGAAAACAACAAAAATACCTTAATTATGCAATAATAATAACATGGTTTCACAAGAATAAAATATTCCTTGATTATTAGAAACATATAGATCATAGAAGATTTAAGAATAACTTTGTAAGATGATTAATCCAAATATATATGAAAAAAATATATATATATTTTTAAATTATTTAGGCAAAAGTATCTGAGCAGTCCTTCCAGACCTGTGAAGACTGAGGATTACTATCTCTGGAAAGTTAACAAAGAGAGAAAGAAAGGTCTTTAGTATAGTGAATACTAAGGCTCTACTTGTTGCAATAACATAATACTGTGGAGGATATCAACCATCCATTTTTACAAAAACAAACAAACAAACAAACAAAAACAACAATAACAACAACAAAACTCTCTTTAGGCTCCTCTCCAAGACCAAGTAAAAAGTAACTTTCCCAGGGATATGGAATGAAAGTTTTTATCTCTGTTCTCACCATAACTTGAACCTTAACCATGTCAGAAAGGAGTTAGGTTAGCCATCAGGAAGAGCTTTGTAAATTCAGACTTCTGTCAAGGTAGAGCTTTCTCTGAATATTTCTAAGATAACTAGATGCCCTTAGAAATCACATAGCCTGGACTGTAAACAAATAATGAGGAAAAGTAATAATCCTACTGAGTATAGTATACTATCTACATAATTACACAATCTGATAAAAAGTTCAAATTCAGTCTCTCTACATTCCTGAAAGTCTAGCTCCCATGGCCTTTATCTGGGGCTAAGACAGACTCAATTAAAGTACTTATGTGCATGTAATATGCGTTTATCTTCTACCTCAAACACTATAATCTGAATAAACTGTAGGGTTCTAAAATGTTAACTGTGTTTACCTCTGCATGAAAGGATTGCCAGTGATTCTATGTGTTCCTTTCTTTCTTCTTCATGTTTTCTCATTGAGAATATAGTACTTTTGAAATTATATTAAACAAACAATACATTTGAAGTTATATTTAAAAAAGAATTTAAGAAATATCATTAGCTTCTTTAAGGTTACATTTCCAGCCAAGATGATGGAGTAGCTAAATGTGTTCATCTCGTCTCATGACCACATCAGTTACAACTAAATTACAGAACAGCCTTCACTGAGAATCACTTGAAGTCTAGCTGAACTGAAGGCCGACAACTATGGACATGCAGAAGAAGCCACCTAGAGACTGAAAGGAAGTGCAGAGTTGCAGAATGAGCTGATCCCACACCTGCATGTGACCATTAAAAATCAGAAAAAATATTTTGGCTGCAGAGGTTCCCCCTAGAGGAGCAAGGGGTCCCAGCCCCTCACCAAGCTCCCCAGCCTAGGGTTCCAGTACTGGGGAGAAAAGTCCCCATAACTTCTGGCTGGGGAAATCAGTGAAGATTGTGGCCAAATGAGCTGAAAGGCGGCTACAGTCCCAGGTGCTCCTCCTAAAGGACTAGTGCATGGACTTACCTGCTGACGGACTCGCTCAATCTGAGCTCCAGTGCTGGACCAGCAGCTCAAAAGGTGCCAGGAACATACAGGGAGGAACTGAGTTACATGGCTTTAGGGTGAGGGCAGGAGGGGCAGCCTTCTCTTGGAGGAAGAAACTGGCTGAAGCCATTGTTTCTTTGTTGAGCCCATACTGTTCTCAGCAGCTGCCATATTTGAGTCTCCATCAAACTGGTTATCACCTTTCTCTGCCCGACCCTAGTGATTACCTGAGACCCTGTCCACCCAACTTTGGGGCATATCTAAGACACTTCCAGTGACTTTTCCAAACAACCTGTCTTAGCTCATGCTTCAAACTTTCCTAATATCCCTCAAAGGTTCACAAAATCCAAACAAGCAGCATCTAGCTTTGGCATTTCCTGTACCTCTGGCCAAGTAGCCTTAAGCCTAACACTAGTGGCAGCTGGCCTCAGTTTGCACCTGCAAGCTCACTGTGGGTGAAGGCTACCTGCAGATTGTTTTGTGGTTCATACTAGATGGCCCCAGGGCTTTGGACCAAGCTGGTGCATCACCCAGCCACCTCCAAGGAAGACATACCCAGAAGGGACACTAGGCAGCCACCAGAGCCACACTAAAATGAACACTGCTCTGTAAGATCAGCCCTTACACCATGGCTCCTCCACTGTAGTCATAGCCAGTCCTTACAGACAGTCAGCATAAGGGTCATTCCCTTTCAGTGACATGCAAACAGCAACCAAGCCTCAACTACAGTAGGAGGTCACACAAACCCATGCAAGGTACATAGCGGAGCACCCAGCTCTGGTTACCAGGGAGACTGCACCACTGGGTCTCACAAGACACCTACTACATAAGGTCACTTTACTAAGACTGGGAGACATAGCAGCCCTACCTAATACATAGAAACAAACACAGGGAGACAGCCAAAATGGGGACACAAAGAAACATGTCCTAAATAAAAGAACAGAGCAAATCTCCAGAAAAAGAACTAAACAAAATAGAGACCAGCAATCTATCAGACACTGAGTTCAAAACACTGTTTATAAGAATGCTCAGTGATCTCTGGTAGACCTTCAATAAAGAGATAGGAAACATAAAAAATGGAGACAGAAAACATAAAAAAGAAGCAGTGAGAAATAAAGAAGACAATAAGTGAAATGAAGAACACATTAGAGTGAATCCACAGTACAATAGATTACACGGAGGACAGACTCAGCAATTTAAGAGATAAGGTAGCAGAAAACACCCAATCAGAAAATCAAAAAGAAAAAAGAATTAAAAAAAAATGAAGATAGTTTAAGGGGTCTCTGAGACCCCTTAACATAAAGCATACCAACATTCACATTATAGGGGTAACAGAAGAAGAGAGAGAGAGCAAGAAATTGAAACCTATTTGAAGAAATGACTGAAAACTTCCCTAACCTGGCAAAGAAAATAGACATACAAGCTCAGGAAGCACATAGAGTCCCAAATAAAATGAACCAAAAGAAATCCATGCCAAGACATATCATAATTAAAATGGCAAAGGTTAAAGAATCTTAAAAGCAGCAAAAGAAAAGCAGTAATACCTGCAAGAGAGCTCTCATAAGACTGTCAGTTGGTTTCTCAACAGAAAATTTTCAGACCTGAAGGGAGTGGCAGGAGAGACTCAAAGTGATGAAAAGCAAGGACCTAAAACCAAGATTACTCTATCCAGCAAGGCTGTAATTTAAAATTGAAGGACAGATAAAGAACTTCCCAGACAAGAAAAAGCAAAAGGAATTCATCACCACCAAACCACTATTATAAGGAAATCTTTAAGACAAAAAGAAAAAAAAAGATAAAAACATGAATAATAAAATGGCAATAACTACATATCTATCAGCAAGTACTTTCAATGTACATGAATTAAATGCTCCAATCAAAAGATACGGTGGCTGAATACATAAGAAAACAAGACCATTACAAATGCTGCCTATAAGGCACACACGCACTGAAACTAATGGGATGCGAAAATGGAAATAAACAAACAACCCAAAAGCTGAGGTATCAATACATATAAGGGTGTCGAGAAAAAAATCCAGCCATAAATGCCTCTATTTTTCATATTACATAGCTGGATAATTTCTGGACAGCCCTCGTATACCAGACAAAATAGACTTTAAAACAAATGGCTATAACAAGAAACAAAGAAGGACTCAGTAATCCTACTTCCAGGTATTAATCAGAATAAACCCCAAATGCTACGTCCAAGAGATGAACGCATCCTTATGTTCACTGCAGCATTGTTTACAATAGCCAATATGTGGAGGCAGCCTGGGTGTCTGTGGGTGGACAAATGGATAAAGACTAGGTGGTATATGGTGGGGGTTGGGGGGACCAAAAAACCCCCAGAATTTGTTTATAAAAAATTGTGTATTTATTCTCGCATGTTCAAACTTCAATCACCTTCAAATTACTCTCCTTTTGATACAATATACCCTATCGAGATACGTTTTCCACTGCTCAAAATAGTTTATGAACTTGTCCATGTTCATGTCTTTTAGTGCTCTGTTGCTTTTTGTTCCACCTCTTTTACATCACTAAAATGTTTCCCTTTGAAATCTTTTTTCTTTGGGGAAACAAACAAACAAAAAGTCACTTGGGGCAAGATCAGGTAAATAGGGAGGGTGGGGTTCAGGGGTCATGCTGGTTTTGGTCAAAAACTGCTAACCACTCAGCATGGTGTGGGCAGGTGCATTGCCATGCTGCAAGTTGTGCATATAAATCACCCATTATGAAATGGGCAAATGCCTCGAAAGAGTCTCCAAAAAAATTTTTACTGAAGCTGAATGCAGCCGCTCACAACACCAGCCAGTACACTTGGTACAGATGGGCTCCTAGAACACTCACCTGGCAGGGGAAACCTGTATTACAAGGGGCCGGCCATCCAGAAGATAATTCTGGTTTGGCAGGGGGTTCCCTCTTATATTACTGGTTTATGGAGGAAGAGCATATTCTTCATATATACAATGGAATATTGCTCAGCCAGGATGGGAATAGGTTCTCGTCATCCACAGCAGCATGGATGGACCTGGAGGGTATCGTGCTGAGTGGAGGATGTCAGACAGAGGAAGACAGATGCAATGTGATTTGCTCTTATGTTGAATTTAAAGAATAAAGTAAACCAACAAACAAAACAGAAACAAATTCATAGATACAGAACACATTTTGATCTTTGCTCGATGTAAGGGGGTTTGGGGGTGGGTGAAAAATCGGAAGGGATTAAGAAGTACAAATTGGTTGTTACACAGTAGTCACGGGGATGTAGGGAATAGCCTAAGGAGTATAGTCAGTAATACTGTAAGATTGTATGGTGTCAGTTGAGTACCAGACTTATTGGGGTGACAGATGGGAGGGGGTTGGGGGCAGGATGAAAAAGGAGATGTTAAGAAGTACAAATTGGTAGTTGCAAAATAGTCATGGGGATGTGAAATAAAGCATAGAGAATATAGTCAATAATATGGTCATAACTATGCACAGTGCCAGGTGAGTACTAGACTAGTCAGGGGGATCAATTCTTAAATTATATGTCTAACCACTATGCTGTACACCTGAAATTAATATAAAATAATATTGAATGTCATAATAAACAAATAAAATGAAAAAATATATCATTAAAATACATGTATAAATACAAAAAACCTTGCAGTTGCTGAGCAAGCATGTAAGAAGCTGGAATACTCTACTCCATCCTAAAACAAGTAAAATGCTGAACCAACTCAATTTTATATATCATTTGTGGCTACACATGAATGAATTGAAATATAAAGCATGGATAGAAAAATTACCAATTTCATGATTTGGCTGGCTCTAGGGATGAGGGGAAAGGAATGGAGAAGGGCAAAGTGGTTTCTATTGTGACATTAAATATTTATTTTTTCAATTTGAAGAAAATAAGACAAAATGTTAGCATTTGTTAATTTATGGAGTTTATTTTATAATTCTTTGGTTTTTTCTATGTTTTTAAAATATTTCATAATTTTAAATAAATGTCTATGAAAAAGAATCAATTTAATTGAGTATTTGTAAGTACTTAGATTACCTACCACTCTTTCTGTCCCTGAAACTGTTCTCTGTGTGTTAGGCCTCTTTGTGATTGAACATTTCCTGAGCCTGCTTCCTCATCTGTAATATAAGAGGGTGACTAGATGGTCTTTTAAGATTCTTTCTAGCTCAGACACCCTAGATGCCTCTCTGTTCCCATCACCGTACACACCCACAGTTGCCCCCTTAGAATTCTCTAAATGAGAGGAGGGAGGGGGAGCTAAATACATGGTGATGGAAGGAGAGATGACACTGGGTGGTGAACACATAATGCAATATACAGATGATGCACTGTAGAACTGTACACCTGGAACCTATGTAGTTCTTGTTAACTCAAGTCACCCCAATAAGTCTAACAACAATAAAAAAATCACTAATTGAATCTGTTATCACTCCATCCTCCTTTCCCCCTCCTTAAGTCTAGTTTTCAGAAAAGTCATCAGGAAAAATCTGACCAAAGCATGTTGAATGATCAAGTTTACTAAAACTCAAGAAAAGTTGTTTATTTTACGTTTAAAATAGAAGTCCTACATTTTCATTTGTCATTTCTGACAGAAGCTGTGCATGGAGCAGGAGGTAATAAAAAAAAAGGTGCTCCATGGGAGCAGGGGTGCCACTGCGATTACCTGGCATCGGACTCCAGGCGAAGGGCAGTTAACTTGGTAATGGCCTAAAAATGAGGCCATTGTAACTCTGTACAATCTGGAGAGGACACCGTGAGCAGAACACACTGTACTTTGCAGCTGGCATTAGGGTAGGGTGTAAAGAAGGCGGGGTGCGGGGAGAGAGGGCTGCCCACAAACGTCCTGTAGCATCTCCGCACGAGGAGAAAAGTGCATTTTGCTGGCGGAGGCCCAGGGAGAAACCTCCCGGGGCTGATGACACAAGTGAGCTCGGGGCTGCAGCTCGCGGGGGCGGGGGCGGGGCCGCTGGCGCCCGAGGATCCTCGCTTTCCTGCGGTCGCGGAGGGAAGCAGGGCCGGCTAGAGCGGGAGACCCAGCCCCGCAGGACCCCCGCCTGCTGCGGAGCCCGGTGCAGCCATGGGCTACCAGACGCAACAGCCCGTCAGGCCGCCACAGGTAAGACTGGGGCCCAGGGCAGGTTCTGGAGCCAAATCCCCTCAAGTTCCATTCACCCTGCCGCGGAGGTCGGCTCCCTTCACCTGGGGTTGGGGTTTAGCACCGCGGAACGTTCTCTGGGAGAAAAAGTCCTGCCGTGATCTGACTTTATTTTGGTTCTTGGAAGGCACTTTTCAGTGTAACCCCTTTAATGTCACAGAATCCTATCATTAGCTCCCTGCAGATCCTGGGGCTTCGTGCAGGCTTCTACGAACTTGGTGCAGGGTAAGCGGGACGTTTTAGGATGGAGTTTGTTAACAGAGCTCTGTGGAACTACTAGCTATTATTGTTCCTCTTCATTAGTACCTTCATAGGCACTTTCTTATATTATTATTATTTCTTATATTATGGACGTTATTATCACTACCAATATCGTGCTAGTCACCTACATTGTATATTTGTCTGACACTTTTCTATTTTTTTGAACTAGTAAATATTTGTTTAATTTTACATTTTATTGGTCATTTTGTATGTTTAAATAGAGTAATCTAGATGACCAAGAAACCCTCGTTTCTGAACATAAGCACAAGGGGAAAAGTTGTCGTCAGGCTGCTGCTGTTTTTAATATTGTCAACTCGATTGTAGGATCTGGTGTAGTAGGTAGGTGCTCTTTCGTTTTGTTTTCATTTTAAATGAAAAGTCCAACTTTAAGTCTCTTGTTATGTTGTTAGTGTTCATTGATTATTTTTAAAAGAAAAATATCTTAGGTAATAAAATGAGTAGTTTTCTTCCATAAAAGTCCTCCCTTTTTTTCCAGTGTAACAATATAGATCACGTGAGTCTCTTTTATGCTGAAGAAGGATTTGGGATCCATATTCTTTCCACATTTGAGAGCATCATCTACCTGTGTTACGTACAATAAGGTGGAGCTGCATATGAGTGATGCGGGATTTTTTTTCATAGGCTGCATGGTCAATGGATAGTTACCTAATTTTTCCCTCTTTCCGAACTGCCCAACATTACTTGAATCACCTTTCTATGACCTTTCAGAAGTATAAAAGCTCCAGATGTTTGGAAAATTGGAGATACAAAACTTCAATATGAAAACATAATTTTGTGATAATTAAATTCATAAAGTATTTCCTTACCATTCTAGATACTGTTAAATTTTAAAGTACATACTCATGAATTTATATTAATTGTAAATGTCATTTAATCAATAAATAGAAATTGGTTAAAAGGAAGCACGTAAGATTTTGTTTTTAACAAAGGAGCCAAATAATCACAATTGAAAGAAAGAACAGCTCATATTTTCTCAATTTGAATCAAGGGGAAAATTCTGACAAAATTAAGTGCATTGCATGATAGTAATAAAGTGTGTTGTATTTTCCATGCTTACTATTCTTATAGTTATCCATTTTAAGAAAAAGCAGGGACAAGGCAATCCTGCAATACTGATTGAGAATATTATTTTTCCTGTGAAGTTCATTTTATGTCATCACTTTTCTGGGTTGACTTACTTTCCTTACCTTTTACAAGTTGATGAGTTTCTTGATTTTACTTGTTTCCATACATAGATTTCCTCTCCATATGGTACATCTAAAGGATGTACCTGAGGCAGAGTAGGAACAGTATATGTTTGAGAGCCTACCCCCATGGACCACGGAGGTGTGGTCAGCTCGACTTGGCTGCTTCACGTCAGCACCATTGAGAAGTATCTCTTCATTATGCTCAGCAGATTTTCTTAAGAGAACATTTTTTCAGAGAACAAAAATTCCGCGTGGAAATATTTCACTATCTTTTATTTTAAATATTGTATTGTCCGTAACCTAAAATTGTCCATTTCCGAACAATTTCATAAGAAAATATTTCATATAGTCTCTTCAGCTTTGTAAACATTAGTTTTGCCATTTTATTTTTTCTTCCCTCTTCCTACGTGATTGCCCATTTGGACACCTCATGTCCCATGATTCGTGTTTGCTCTTGTTTTCCTCTCTGCCCTCCCAGTTAGGACATGAAGAAAACTTTGAGTCATTACTCTCCACATGTTCTAGGTCATATGCCCCCTTCACCCTGAAGTGAACATTATTTGTGTGAGCTGCCATCTATTTTTCATTTGTTGCTTTCTTTTTCTTATTCCATCACCTCATCAACTTGCTTTCTTGACATGTCCTTAATTTATAACATTTTATTCTGAAATAAATATTAATATGCTAACATTTAATTTTAGTAGCCATATGCACTGTTTACAACTGTGCTATATAAATACTTATATGTCAATTTACTTACCCTATTATCCACAAGAATTAGAAAAAAACTTCTGTATTTCTGTATGTTTTATTAATGTGATGGGTGGGGCATTTTATGTTTTTCCAGGATTGCCTTATTCAATGAAGCAAGCCGGTTTTCCTCTGGGAATATTGCTTTTACTCTGCGTTTCATATGTTACAGGTAAAATACTATATAATTGTTCCTTCCTGCAACTTAAATTGCACAAGAACTATTTCACACACACACACACACACACACACACACACACTAATGGAATTTCCTAATTTTAGTGCATCAAAGAATACTAAAGAATTTAGACATTTATGTCTGAGGGGATTTATTTTTCTTGCTAATCCTCTGAATGGATTAGAAAAGCATTATATACTCCCAAGACTAAATCCTTTTCATGTGCCCTTTTCATTTTAGGCAGAAAACTGTAGATGGGGGAGTCATTTTTAAAGGCTGATTAAGGCTAAGACAGACTTTGCTTTGAAATTGTAGATGTCAGGACTTCTTTTCCCACAAAAACCATGGGCAGGTACACACGAATGAGCAGCATTTTCTAGCCATGTTTGTGCAGCTGGAACTGAAGGCCTTCATGCTCCCCACCTGGCCCATGCCTGCCCGGGCTCCCAACCTGCCACTGTCTTTAAGTGCAGCAATAAGGTGCTTCTGTACCACTGCTTCTCTTCTGCTTCCCTCTCCGCATGTAATATGTTCGTTCATATCCACATTCTGCCACTCCCCTAAGTGCGGACTGTACAATTCATTATCATCTCCTCTTCCTATTGTCCTCATCCTTGCCTCGTCACCCAACAAACTCACCTCATGACAAGCACAGGGTTTTTCCTCTTAGGATTATTGTGATAGAGGAAGCAATTTCAGACACTTATTGTGGTGGTTGCTATGGTGGCCACTGTGTGTGATCACCCAGATGCCCTTATACCAGGTGATGTAAAACTCAGCTGCCCCCTTCTCCAGAGTGTTGACCTGGGCCTCAATGGTGCCACCTTCCTGTGAGGTTATGAGCTCCGGCCATCATTTCCCCACAGCCTTCAGCCAATGACTCACTGATAGAAGCCTTGCCTTCAGGAGGGACCAATGGGTGATACAATGTGTGGTACTTCAGAATGTCATCACTGCAGAGCTAGGCTGCAGCTAGTATCCACCTGAAACCTCGTCTTTGCTGAGCTGTTTCCGCTGCCCTACCCTCTCACTCCCCTTCTCCTGAGAGAGCACTCCCTGAAAACTCTTGCCCAAGAATCTCTGTGTCAGTTCTGCTTCTGAAGATGTTAACCAATATGCCATCCCTTATAAACCCTCAGGCTTCCAAGACTGCTGTTTTTTTTCTCAGGCTGAGGAAGAGAGTGTAAAGCATGCAGTAGATACCAGAGTCAAAGCTGCAGAGGCACTGGGTTCCCTTGCCCCTGCTCTCTTCTCACCACCCCCATTCCCCAAACCTAAGCTGCTTTTGGCTTCCACGGCTCTTAATTTGTAGCTTATAACCCATAACTTAGTAATGTGGGATCCATAACGTGGTGCTTATTTGGAGTTACTGTTGTTTGAAAATCGCATTCTGTTCATGAGCACATTTATCACACTAAAAAATCCCAACCAGTCCCCTGGTTGTTTCTGATTTCCTGTTTTCCAGTCAATCAGCATTGACAATAATTAATTTCCACTCATGCATAGTAACCATGGCTTATTTAAGTGTACTGTAAACATTTATGCACATTGTAAACCAGTAGGTATAAAAAAATTAAAAAATATATGTATCACCTAAGTATTCAATACTTGAGTAGAATGAACAATTTACTAAAGCCAAATCATATTATACGTAAATAAGAATCTTACTGTGCATAACTTCTTCAACTGATACTATGGATAGATGTATAGCAATCACTGGGAGCAGTCCTTTGCAAATATATATTGCAAAATTACCAATCAATGAAAATTAGTCGCTCTTATTTACTTGCATGATCAAAATCTTTGAATAATTTTGATAAATAAAGGATAACCACACAAAAGCAAGAAAACATACATAGACTATAATTCATTTTGTTTTTTAATTAGGATTGTAAGAGCAAAATTTATAAGTATGGTATAATACTGAATTTTTCTTCAAATTGACACTGCAATTATAAAATGATTTGTCTCTAGAATTATTCTGTTGGCCTCTTAAGGCCTCTAGTGAGACATGTCCAGTTCAACAGGTAGTTTTGCTAATTTCTGTTTCATTGTTTGTACAATGGTGAGGAACAAAAAGGAATTATAAATATTTATAACAAATAGCTTTATTTTAAATTGTTTTAAGATTTTCTGGCTCCTGAGCCATTTTCCTGCTTGAGCCCTCCTCTACTTTTCTGGAGTGTACTTTCTCTTTAATGAACTATCTCTTCGTTTCACAAAAAAAAAAAAAAAAAAAAAAAAATTTTCTTATTTGTTGAATAGAATAAAATAAATTGTATTGTCCAAGCATACATAATGATTTAAAAGAAAGTTTCCCTGTTGAAGAACATAGACTAATCCATGGATTACCTAAAGTTTGCATAAAGTATATTTAGAGTGAGATCAAATGTTATAGTGATTGATATTTGAGATTCCTAAAACTTTTAAGGTAATATATTTACAGCCTGCTTTAAAAGCAGATGAAATCATTTACATTTATTATTGACCAGATTCTTAACATATTGTTAACATCAAGCAATACATTTTGAATTTTTATGAAACTCAACATTCCCATTCCAAGTATATAGTTCGTCATCAAAAATTTATATCTATGAAATTGGTTTTATCCTCTGTTTCTCAAATATTCGTTGATTCTCTTCCTTGGCCAATTAGTTGCTGTTTTACTACCTTTACCATCCATCTACTTTCTGATAAGCCCTCCTTTCTGCTGCAAAAGTTATCTTTATAGAATCTCAGCCTGATCACGGTCACTCCCCCACTCAAAATATTCCAAGACTTTATAATGACAACAGGGATCCCATGGATAGTCCCCTACTGGCTATCTTTTTCTTTTCTACCTGGTGAAATCTTGTTCATCCATGAAGGTACTACTCAACTCATCTGTGAAGATTTTCCTGGTTTTAAACAAAGAAAATATATTAATCACTATGTCTTTTGTGCTTTCAGATTATTTTAAAATGTATTTATTAGGTCATTTATCACATTAATTTGCATCAGGTATATAGATATCTAGCAATTCTGCTATATTAATCATTGATGCACTCAGCAAATACTTACTGACACTGTAGCAATGAAGAGCATTATCTCGGCCTGTATGAAGCTCACAGTGTAGTGTGGCAGGCAGACAAAACACATAATTATAACACTTCATGAAAAATACCATAATAAAAATATATGCATGATGATAGAGACATTGGCACTTAACCCAGCCTCAAAGGAGCAGGTATGTTTTGGGGAAGACCACCGAGTGTTTATGAAAAGTGAGCAAAGAGAATAGAAGGGTACTCTAAGGAGATGAAAATGTGGAAATAACAAAGGGAACTATGTAAGTGATTCAGCCTGGCTAAAGTGTAGGGTTGATGTTCTTAAGTAGAGGGAGATGATGGTGGAGAGGTTTACGGGGGCATTTATGAAGGCTGTCATGCAATGATACTCATTACCATTTCCTGACGACTAACTAGATGCTGAGCCTAAAGCTGCCACTACACTTAATCCTTCTCATTCCATGAAGTCAGTGTTTACTTCTGCTTTTATGGAGGAGGAAATTGTGACTTCAAAGGACTTTCCCAAGGTCCGCAGTAACTTAGAACAGGAGTTGAGGTTTTGATTAAATACATGGATTCTGGAGCCAAACTACCAGGGTCTGAGTCCTGACTTCCATGATTAGTTCTGTGAAGCTTGGCAATTTACTGAACTTTCTGTGCCTCACTTTTCTCATCTATTAAATGGGGTTTAATAGCACCTACCTGTGGTTGTTGTAAAGATTAAATATATGCAAAGCATTTAGAAAAAGTCCTAGCACACAGAAACTGTTGTGAAGGTTATTTGCTAGTGTTTTTGTGGTTGTAACCATTATTACCATTATCATTAGACTCCAAATACAATGCTTTTTCCACCACCACATGCGGCCTATAGAAAATATTAATAATTGAAAATAGCACAATTTCTCTTTCATTTAGTCTCTATACAACACCAGGCATTGTGGTAGAAAGTTAAACACCATAATCCTCATACTCTTTACAGGTGAGACTCAGAAAAGTCAATTCGTTCTCCTAAGGTCATGCAGTTAATACGCGTAAATATGAAAAGATGTTGATTTTTATTCAAAGGTGTTAGAGGATCCTCTGGAGTATTTTAAGCAGAAGATAGGGTCAGATTTATGCTATGATCAAATCCATATGGTAATGGGAGAATGCTGAGAAAGTCTTAGCAGATTTAGCAACGTGTTGGTGGGGGTTGAGATTGGTGAGTGAGAAAACTTTTAGGAGTTTATTGTAGTAACCCCCACAGTAAATGAAAACGGCTCAAGCCCTAAAATAAAGAGATTAGAAATGAGAGGATACAGTTGAATTATTTATGATGCAGTAGTTAATGGACTTGGTGACCAAAGGAATATATTGAAGAAGATGATAGATAATAAGTCTAGGGAGATTCTCAAGTTTCTTTAATACTATTCACAGATTGGAGAACTACAGATGGAGAAGCAAGTGCCAGAACAATTATATAAATTAGAATTTGGGTATTTTAAAATTGAGGTATCTATAAGATCACCAATGTAAAATGTTTATTAGGCAGCTAGATGTAGAAATCTGCAGTTTCAGAGTCTGAGCTAGAGATACAAATTTGGGAGTTACTAATATCTGTAGGAAAGTGGAAACCATGGGCATGATTAAGAGCACAGTAGGTCATCTTGAAGAGTGAAAAAAAAATCCAAGAATCCAAAGTAAAAACAACTAGTGAAAGACTAAGTAACGTAAATGGCCAAAAGGGTAGGAGGAAATCCAGGACAAAGTGATGTCACAAGGGCCAAGGGTGGGTGGTTGAAAAAGAGGAATGGTAAACAGGGAAAAAAAAAGGTGTGCTGGAAGAGCAAATAAGATTGAGATTTAGGGAGTATATCAATTGGATTTATCCACTTAGAGCTCATTGATGAACTTCTTGAAAGACATTTCAGTGATGTGGGAGGGACTGAAGGTGGAAACCATACTACAATTATTTGTATTGTAATGCATTTCCAAATTACCTAAAGGATGAAAAAGAAATCACCTGTGGTGGAAACATGAACAAGAGAAAAGAGCAAAATTCTCATCCTGTGCATAGCTGGATACCCAGTACAACTGCAGTGTCATTCACTAGGTTCAATGCCACTCACTGAGTTAAATGGGGAAAAAAGGAGAGATTCTATAATAACTTTTAATTATATAATATCTATATATTTATATTTTTAATTTCAACCCTAAAATTGAAATTTAAATCTCTAAAATGTAAGTTTCAAAAAAGTTTTTAGTGTGCTCTCTTAAGCATAGTAACTATAAAATAGAGTAACCAGTTGTACTTTGGTATAAAACAAATGATCTGAGTCTTCTAAATCTATTTTCTTTTGAATGCTTATAGCATTTTTTATTCTTAGTCTTCATACTTGGAATGCCTATAAAATGTTTGATTACCTACATTCTGTTGCTTGGATAGTTGAGTCGCATTCGTAGTCTGCATTGATTAGGTTAGGAAGTAAAATTAAAAACTGGCACTTGACTATCTAGTCTGCTTACTCCGTTCTGTTCATTGCATGAATATATTAAGTAGTTCATGAACAGTAAAATCTTTGCCATGCTAATTTACTGTAGCGTTAAATTAAACTTTTAAAAAAATTTTAAGTCAAAACATGAAGAACCTTTGTGCTAAATGCAATCTGACATATATCTAATTTTTATTTTTGCCATAGACTTTTCCCTTGTTTTATTGATAAAAGGAGGTGCCCTCGCTGGAACAGACACCTACCAGTCATTGGTCAATAAAACCTTCGGCTTTCCAGGGTATCTCCTCCTCTCTGTTCTACAGTTTTTGTACCCTTTTATAGGTAAGATGAATGTGAAGATGAATGTTATACTTATTTGCATAAACTGCCATTTCTAAATAAAGGAGTTTTAATAGTCATTAAAGTATACTAGCAGTTGAAATGTTTTCCAAATAAAGTGTTCACTTCTTTAGCCATTTTTCCCTATGTCCTGGTCCTTTTGGTTGGTTTTCTGAGTACTTCATTGTAATAAAATGAGAGTTATTTTCATTAAATTAATGCTTGTGCTTCCCTATTTTGGTGAAAAATAGAATAATCTGCGATTAAAAGTAAGTGGGAGCTCCCTGATGGTGTAGTGGCTTAAGGCTTCGGCACTGGCGCTGTCAGCGCTGCGGCCTGGGTTCGATTCCCAGTCAGGGAGCTACCCACATACCAAAAAGCAAAAAAAAAAAAAAAAAAAAAAAAAAAAAAAAAAAAAAAAAAAAAAAAAAAAAAAAGTAAGTGAGAAAAACAATAAATTTCTTCTAAGGCTGAAATACATTTTTTGAAAACCTAAGTATTTGTGAAAACCATGTACAAGGCTAACATGCTATTTAAAGTTTGTACCATAATGGTGAAAATGTCATGCAGCACTTCTTAAATAAATAAAATGTTTACATTCACCAATGGTCAAATTGATTTCAGTTTTTACGTCAGTAATACAGAAGCTGCTGCTCAAACCACTAGCTCCTTATGTCTCCACTGAAAGCTAAGAATACATTTCTCCAAAATCTTCATTTTTAAAGGAGGAGATATTTTGGAGCCTTCACTATTTTGTATTATTATTCTTCACTTTGAGCAATACATGCATTTCTAAAAAAGTGTTTAGAAACTGAACTTTAAATAACAAATAAATCACATTTTAAATGATTACCAGAATTCACTTTTATTTAAAGATCCTGGAAAGAATCAATTTGTAAAGTGAAAATCTTTTTTTAATACAAATTTACCTTCTCCCATAAAACTGTTGTCTAATTATTTTTAAAGTTGTAGTATTGGTAATCACAATAATACAATTTGAAAGTAGTAGGATTATGCCAATTTAATAAGTAATAACTGAGTGTTTTCAAAATACTCAAGATGAAAATTGTTGGTGACTATTGTTTTATTTATTTTTATTTTTAAAAAATATTCATTAAATTTATTGTGGTGACATTGGTTAGTAAAATTATAGCTTTCAATGACTGTATTATTTTAATTATTTATTTAGCTATGATAAGTTACAACATAATAACTGGAGATACTTTGAGTAAAGTATTCCAAAGAATCCCAGGAGGTAAGTAAATATATTTATTTTATATAGTTTTTCAGTTAATTTGATCCATAATAATTTATAAGTAAAATACTTGCAAGTTGAGGCATTGGATAACTTTAGGTATCCAGCAATATCCATGATGTATTCTGATCCTAAACTATTAATCTACTTTTATATAGCTCAGTTTTTATTTTGCTGCTTAAATATGTTATTACTAATATTCTCTATTTATTAATGTTATTAATAAATATTGCTATTAATAATATTGCTATTATTATTATACTTAAAATAGTTGATATTTGAAATATGCCATGTAGCTCTAACTCTATTATTTACATTTTATCATGTTTTATTTTTACTACACTATTTCTTTTTTTTTTTTATTGTTAAGCTTACTGGGGTGACATTGGTTAGCAAGGATTACGTAGGTTCCAGGTGTACAATGCTACAGTGCATTGTCAACTTCTCCCATGAAGAAATACAAATGGCCAGCAGACATGTGAAAAAATACTACACTATTTCTTAAATAAGCAAGCTGAACTTTTCTCCCACTATTTATATTAAGAAGTCATTTAGTATTATAAAATTAACCCTTTTATTATATAATCTTGTGAGTTTTGACAAATGCATGTGGTCATAACCACAGCCTTAATTAAAGAAGAGAACAATTCTATCACAACCAAAATTATTTCAGTTTTCCTTTGTTGTCAAAAACCTTCCTCATTTCCATCCCCTGGGAACCACTGATCCGATTTCTCACCATGGTTTTGCTTTTCTCAAAATGCCTAATCAATGGCATCATATAGTATGTAGCCTTTGAGTCTGGCTTCTTTCACTTCGTGCGTTTGAACTGGATCTTTGGGTATACCAGTAGATTGCACTTTAAGAAAATAATTAGTGAGGAGTATTTCATTGTATGGATTGACAATAGCTTATCTGTCACACAGTTAAGAGACATTTGGGTTGTTTCCAGTTTGGGGTGATTACCCAAAAGCTGCTAGGAACATTATTGCACAGACCTTTTTAACACGCACTACAATGCCCATTCATGTTCAACCTGTCACCATATCGTAGCTATCCGAATAACTCAGAGATCATTAGTCTATGTGCGAAGAGCTTCTTATCCAAGCCACATAATTTCCATTTCATGGTGACCTAATTCTATAGTTATTATTGCAGTTAAGATTGATGCAAAAATGCCTTACCTCTTAGTGCTTGAATCACTTACTCTAAAAGACATGTAAAACAAAATGTAGAATTAGTAACTGCACCTATTCTTCTCACAGGTTTTTTTTTTTTATTCTGACCTCTTCTTTTTATTTTATTTTTTTTTTAATTCATTTTTATTGTTAGACCTATCGGGGTGACATCTGCTAGCAAGGACTACACAGGTTCCAGGCATACAACTCCACAGTGCATTGTCAACTTGATGTATAATAAGTTCACCACCTAATGTGACTTCTCTTTCCATCACCTTATATTTAGCTTCCCCCCCCTCACAGGTTTTAATGGGAACCAAAATCAGGTATACTTGACCATCAAACCACAAAACCACTACTTGTCTGCTATGTGACCTTAAACAGATTAATGCCCTCTCTGATCTAGTCTCCTCATCTCTAAATTATTAATTATACTATCAACTGCTTCATAGAATCTTTATGTGAAACAAAAGCGATAATACATTAGTAGGCTTACCGACATTGTTAGCTGTTATTATTGTTACCCTAAACTATTAGCAGCTTTTGTCCTCGTCCTTAGCCTCCAAATCATGATTTCATAAACTGAGATCATGTGAGTGGGTAGAATGCTAAGTAGAAATGGGAAGAATATAATACCATATTGTATAGTATGATCTAGTTTTATAAATTTTCTATTTGCATAAATAAATTAAGAAAAAATAAGAGGAGGCATTCGCATAGACACTGTGTTTGTCTTTTAATTGTGGGATACACGGGATTTTTTTTCTTATGTTATTTTCCAATTTGAAATAGGCATGCATTAATTTTTAAATTTTTGTTACTTTATTTTATTTAAGAATAATACATGTTTATTAGGAAAATGTTAGAAAACACAGAGAAGTAGAATGGAGAAGGTAGAACATACTCATAATCTCTACTTCTTGAGAAAACCAAGTACTAACTAACAATCCTTCCAACATTTCCTTCCTTCCTTCCTTCCTTCCTTACTTTCAGAGTTTGAAGAATGAGTGTAGCTTCAGATAGTCATAAGGATAAGATAACAGTATACGACGAGCTCAGACCATTAATTTCATGAACTCATCCTAGAAAAAGTGCTACACACCTCACTGCTGAATATCACTGTAGTCACCTTTGAAGTACCCCCCTTGGGAAGCTGTGCACTGACACCAGTGCCTAGTCCACCCTTCAAAGCAGTTTTGGAACTCTTTTTCTGGAATGACCCTCAGAGCTGTTGTCATTCCCAAAATCTGACAATTAAGTTTACAAACTTGCAACTGTGCTCTTACATTTGGCAGCACTGTACAGACAACTTGGTAAGGTGTCATAACCTTGCCAAGGTGACCATAGTGATCTTCAGCAATAAAGTATGCAGCACTTTTTTTAGGATGAGTTCGTGAAATTAATTGTGTGACCTCGTACATCTTGTTCTATTAAAATGCTTCTTTCTCTTAGCAGTATGTTAGGGACACATACTCATATTAAAACATATAGATCTATTCTATTTGCTTAATTGGCAGTTCAGTATTTTTCTGTACAGTACCTACTGTACAGTTGGATAGACTGTAATTACTTTAATTTTCCCTGATAGAAACAGTTTTATTATTAATTTTTATTGATTTTAATTTTACAAATAACATATGACTATATACTCCTTATAAAAATAAAACATCATCAATAAAGCTAAGTTCCCTTTGAAACCCCCTTCCTACTTATTAATTTTATATTCTTCAAAAATGACTTTTAAAAAATAGGTCACATAGTAAAGAACACACTTTATTCTTATTACAGTGTCTTTACATAGTTGAATGTGATTATTTTATAATGTATGATGGTTTGTATGTCTTGTAAATATTAATATGATGCCAAAGTATTTTTAGAAGTATACAAAATCCTTTATAAAGCTGCATATTTTTTTCTCCGAAATACATTACCAATGTGTTAGACTGACAAGTGGACAATTGCTTAGACTTTACCCAGATAACCAAAGTCTTGGTTCATGATGCAAGTCAAAGTAATGAGAAACATTGGTATAAGAAGTAGTATGTTTAGATGATTTTGAAATTTTTGAAAAATGTCAGCTTTTTATTTTCCTTAGTGTTGTTTAATCATTTAAAATGCTTATTTGAGTGTATTTTTGTTAGAAGTTCAGTATAGGAAATAGATCTCATCATTAGATCACTGGTGAAAAATATTCGTGTTAATGTAAATCCTCAGTTATTAGGCTCCTACATGCTATTTATAGCAGTGTATTTTAGTGTTTTTCTAGGTCTTAGAATTTTCCCAGTGAAGAAAGTACATTTTCTATTAAACATATTATAGGGGAAGCAGTTTGAAGAAAGTAAATAGAAACAGATATACAGATATTAATAATTTAATTCAAATTATGTTCACTAGGAATATGTAATCAGTTACATTCTGGGTTTGGGGAACTTAAACTTTTTGTTTTATTGTTTTAATTCCCAACTTTAAAACGATTGTTTAGTTATGGCTGAGTTAAACAAATACTCATGATTAATTATTCCATTCTTGTGCATACGTGTGTGTGTGTGTGTGTGTGTGAATTTATGTCATTTGGAAATTCCTATCTCAGAACTTCCTTGTAAGTTAGTTTATTAGCCATATAAGAAAATTAGTCTCACTTTTCAGAGTAATAGTTTCTTTTTTATTCTTTAAACTACACCCATTTATTTGACAGACTTAGCTTCTATAGACTTTAAACTTTGCAGCAATAAATGCACAATGACATAGTACAACTGAGGACATTTCAAAATAACTCCATGATCTCTGAAAGAATTCAATATGAGCTAAAAAGTTAAACAATGATGTTTTCATTGGAATAATCATAGGTACCCAAGGTCTGTCCAGAAAGTATCCAGCCATGTAATATGAAAAATAGAGGCCTCTATGGCTGGGGTTTTTTCCAGACAGCCCTCATATAGCTCCTGAAGCAAATACTCTGACTAGTACAGCTTTAAAATTATATAAATCCTTGTAAGTATGTTTTCATTTATGTTTAGATACTTTTTGTATTTGACCACACACACACACACACACACACACACACACACACACACACAATTCTTTACCTGTTACTCTGGCTGGGAGTCCGTGTTGTATACCAGGTTTCAGCAGCCTCCTTATGACTTCTTCCCTGTCCAGCAAGTTGCTTTCTTCTACTTTTCTTTAGAGAAAATTTTTCTTTCTCAAGGAAAGGATAGAAAAATAGTGAATATTATTAACTACATTTTTACTTTTGAAAGTTTGTTCAAGTTCTGCTGATTAAGTCTCTTTGAAATACAGAATAATTTTTAAAAACCTCAGAAAATGCCTTGTCCCAATGTAGCTTACTTTCTGATTGAACACTTTTGACATTAAAGGGTTTTCAACAAGGAGTGCCATAATGCTTTTTTTGTTTTTTGTTTTTGCCTTTGAAAAGGATCTCTGTACTTTCTAGGTTAAGAGTATACTATACTCTAAGGGGAAAAAGAAAGGTGCAAACAAGAAAATTGATTAGGAGGTTATTAAAATAATTTAAATGTAAAATAGCCTAACATGATTTGACTATAGATTCATCCTTAAGTTGTTTTGTATTTACATTTTAATAAATTATTTTTAGTTTTACATGGTTTTTATATGTGACTTATTTACTCTTAAAATCTTTGTCCTTTAGATAGTATTTGATGTTATTTAAATCATTTTGATAATTCAATGTTTGGCTATTTATTTGTGTCACTAGTGTGCTGCTCGTACTTGTAAACACTTTATAATACTTACTGTGTTTTAGTTGACCCTGAAAACGTGTTTATTGGTCGCCACTTCATTATTGTGCTTTCCACGGTGGCTTTTACTCTGCCTTTGTCCTTGTACCGAGACGTAGCAAAACTTGGAAAGGTAATTTTTATATTTTAAGTAGGCATAGAAATGCACTTGGTTACCTGAATTAATTTTGTCCAACTACTGTCTTATTATAATTACAGTATTTAACTTTAGATTCTTTTAGTTTACTAATAATTATGAGAGAGTAAGCTATGGTTGAATCTTTAGCTTATTTTTGGGAACCAACGGTTAAATAGTTGGTGAATGTAGACTAAATATATTGTTTTTCCTTTTTAAGATAGTTATTCTAACTATCATAAGAAAACTCCTTTGAATTTAGAAAATATAAAGAATTACAGATAAACCAAATCTAATTTACTAAAAAAATGTTCTATCATTTTTACAGGTAAGTTAAACAATTTAAAATTAAACAAAATTTAGAAGTAAGAATGGATCACTTTATTGACTTAAAATTTTCTTTGTAAATTACAATGTCTGTTGTGCCTGTTTTTCATCCATCAAATTCAAATGTCAATGTATTGATTGATTAATTGTTCAGAATTTGGCCAATATTTATGATTGGTATTGCTAAAGACACATGCTGATTCCTTTCTAATGAATCCAACCAAATACTTATTCAACTCATCATGTATGCTCATCACATAGAGTCACCTTTATCTGGCTATATTGTATTTCCTTACTCTCAAGGAATGTTGTATTTTATGCAAAATATTGATGCAAGTGTTCCAAGGAAAAATTTTAAAGAGATATACATGTGGTATTTTTATGTTCTATTTTGAAAAATCCAACAGTTGATTAAATTTTACTTTTCACTGTGGTATTTGATGTCTATCCACAGTTAAGAAGTCCCTCCTTCCAGGTAGAGTTGAGAATGTAGGTTATATTCCAGAGTATTTTGACTATTCTGCCTTCCTTCCCAAACAGTCATCCAGAATTAAACATGAGTGTATCAAAAGGTGCTTTTGGGGGTGGTAGTGAATTATCTGAAATGTTTTCCATTCACATGTTCAATACAGACATAAATGTTACCTTCTCAGAGCTGAAGGCAAGGAATTCATGAAAAGAAAGCTATCATATTATTAACTGATCATTTTCCTTAAATGTCCCTTAAAAGTGTCATATTGAAATATCTAAATAAATCTCCCAATCAGCAAAGCAGGTTAGTTAGGGGCCCTGATCTGTAGTTAGGATACTTGCATTTGAGTTCTTCCTCTGCCACCTTCTTGCTCTGGGACATTACAAATATTACTTAATATTTCTGTTCCTCGGTAGATCAGAAGACTCATAATAGAACTTTCTTCCTAGTTAAAAACCAACAACACAGAAAACAAGGTTAATGACAATCAAATAGAAGCAATTTTATATTATATTTGTCTTATCAGAGAAGAAAGTCAAAAATGTGTTTAATCCATTAAAAAAAGTAAGAGAAGAAATATAGGTCTAAAGTAATGTGTGCACAGAACGCATACACACAAAGACCAGTTTATTTTTGAACCAGTTGAGATAGTGACAGGAGAGAGAGGAAGGAGCAAAGAAAACTTAGAAACACAGACCAAACAGCAAAATCACAAAGGAAAAATAGACGAGCAGAGCTAGGGAACAGAAAGGAAAAAGCAGATACACCCCCAAAATGGGGGGAGTGTTTGTTGGAAGGGTGAGGGTATTACAAAAATAGAAGCAAAAGGAGCAATTACATATGAGATAGAAATAGAAACACAAATCAATAGTAAATAAGGGTCTGAAGAAAAAAAACAACCAAACAAACATAATCTCACTTTACTTTCCTAAAGGAAAATCACCAGAAGTCCACCAAAAACATATCAATCCATGATGCAAGATTACAATAGTTACATATGATACTTGCTGTCCTATTTAGGGTGAGAAAAACTAAGACTATGAGCTGATAAAAAGTTAAATACCTGAGATCATCACCTCAATCTATAAGAATAAACTACGAAATAATTATATTTAAAACTATACATACATTCACACAAGTGAAAGGAGAAACACCTAATATTTTCAATGATATCCCTATACTATACTGACAATATCTGTACATTTTCTTTTGCAGATCTCTCTTATTTCTACAATTTTAACAACTCTGATTCTTGGAATTGTAATGACAAGGGTAATTTCATTGGGCCCACACATGTAAGTTTTTTTGATATATTGTGTGGTCTTCAATTTATAACCTTCACATAGACATTTATGTGACATAAATGCTGAAATGTAATCGTGGTATCATTTATCTTTTGTACTTGATAAAATAAGAGAAAATAATTATATCTAAGGAGACATGTACATTTCCCTTGGATCTTGCATGGCTGATGATATTAAACTGAGTTGACTTATTTATTTTAATAGCCCTAAAAATTAAAAGAAAGAAGAGATTGTTGAATGGTGAGAAATAGGAGTGAAGTGAGCACTCAGGAGCAAAAGTAGTAGAGGGCAGAAATTTCCTATCGACCTCAGAGATGGACTTGTTCTTAAAAAAGTTAATCTAGGATGAAATGAGAAGAATAAAAAATGTTTTGGATTTTTTTTTTTTGCCATTAAACAAAATGTAGTCATATTCAAAGCCACTCTTAATTCTCTACTAAAATTATATTTAATTATTTTGTGTTTAAATGTTTTGTCATTTGTGACCTGATAGTGATAGCTGATAGTGATATTTACTTATTTTTAATGTTATTGTTTGACCAAACAAAATGTTGGCAACTTGGTGTTGGCTTCCCAAATTTTATTTACTTGTCCATGAAATTCAGAGTATGGGTACTGCTGATCTCAACTGCACAGTTTTTATGATTCGATTACAGTATAGATTCACCAGATAAGGACTGGGTAGTTTATATCCGTACTCCCAAGAGAATGCTGGAATGAAGTGAACTAAATTGGCTTTCCATGAAAATTAGATTCCCATAATGCACAACAAATATTTGTTGAATAAATAAATAAATAATGCATTATGGAATTTCATGAGACCTTAAATATTTTCTCTATCCCAAGTAAGACAAAATAAAATTAATTTTAGACATAATATCTAGGACAGTGCAAGGGACATGCTAGGCCTTCAGTGAATGTAATCTGTGAGAAAGAAATAAAAGAAGCCTGGCAAATAGCCATAATTGATAATGTGGTTCTCAAGATAGCTTACTTTATCCTATTGATTAATTGTGGCTCTGCACAATCACTTCATTTCAACAGTTTATGCTTATGTCAGGCTTCTTAGTTTATCAGGAAAGTATAAAAAATTACACCTCAAATTTATTTAGAAGGGAGTATAAATATCTAGTTTAACTGCCTTTGATATGGCCTATATTTTAAGCACTTAAATAAAAACGAAAGGTATAGTGACCTATAATGTTTATATTCATGTTCTCTTCAAACAACTTAATCCCAGGTCATAGTTATGTTAGTCAGCTTGGGTTGCTGGAGCAAAATACTATAGACTGGGAGCTTAAATAACAGAAATTCATTTTGTCATAGTTCTGGAGGCTGCCAGCATGGTCCAATTCTAGTGAGAAATTCCTTCCTTGCCTTCCTGCTCTTTCTTCACGCTCAGTACAGTGAGAGAGATACAGCAAGATCTCTGGTCGTCTCATCTCTTAAAGGACACTATACCAGCAAGAGTGCCCAATCCTCATTACTTCATTTAAACCTAATTATTTCCAAAGTCCCCATCTTAGATACCATTTTACTGGGGGTTAGAACCTCAACATATAAATTTTGTTGGGAAAACCAATTCAATCCATTACAATAGTGTTTTTGAATTGCACCTGGTTCACTTAAATGTGGCTATTTATTCTTTTATTTAGTAAATACGTATTCAATGCCTGTTGTTTGTAGCTGTTTTGCGATTCCCTGAGAGGAAAAAGCAGAGAGGCATAAGTCAGCACTTGCTGCAAGTTGTTCACAATTAGGGATGGAGAAGGGACATATTTTAAAAACAAAACAAAAGAAGTGATAGTACAGTATGAGGAGTGCAGACTAGAAGCATAAACTAGGGTTAGTGGCAGTGCCAAAGAAAAGAGTAATTACTTGTCCATCTGAATCAGGGAGGGCTTGCTGGAGGAAGAGAAATATGTACATGTTTTGAAAGCTTAATCTGCACTTTTTCCAGCTAGGTAAGGGTGCAAAAGGCATTACAGGCCCAGGAAGGGTAAGCATAAAAACACAAAAGCATATATTAAATTCTACTGACATTTATTTAGCATCTATTATGTTGGTACTGTATTCAGTTTCTATTTTCTGAAGCTGAATTCACAGCAACAAAGAGCTAATACATTTAGCTACAAGTTTTAATCATTCAAGGCAGAACTATTTCAACTGAAGCTTTTATTATGAAAAGTGATCCTAGAGAATAAATCATTAGGTTATAATAGAAGGTCTCATAGATTTGGGATAATACTATGAGGCAATATTGAGAAAATAAACAAGTAGTTAAATGTATATAAATTATTCATTAATTGAGATCCAAGAGAACAGTTTAAAGCAATGATTTTTCTGGCTTCATATTAGAATTACCTGAGCAGGTTTTAAAAATACTGATGCCAGGTCCCAACCTGCAGAGATTCTGCGGAATCTGTCTGTCTATGGGTCAGGCAATTGCACTCATTATTTAACAGTTGTGGGTCTGAACAAGGATCTAGAGCCTTTTGGTTTAAAGAGATTAAAATCATGAGTACACTTTTAACTCACATATCATTTCTAAAAATAGACCACAAATTTTATGTTATTTTAGTTACTCTTTTGTCATTATTGTTCATGACTCATTCTCCACTTCCTGTTTTTTAGTATCTTTTATAGACCAAATGTTATGTTTAGATACTGTCGTAAACACAAAGAAAAATAAAATATCTCTGCTCCCAAGGGGCTGGTTGTTTAGTGGGGAAGATGAGATGACACAAATGATCGTCATATAGGTAGAGTACCTTTATACAAAGGAAAGAGAAAGAAGAGGCCACTTCCTGGTAGAACTAAATGAATCGATTTTATGGCCAAAGAGCTGTTTATTTGTATTGTAAACAAATGAGGCCTTTATCTTTCTAACCTTCTTCTAGTGGTGATATCTTATTTTATCTGAGCCTTTGAAATTTTTCTAATAACAGGGAGTATTTACTTAACTCTTTCAATATTTAGATGTTGAGGAAGTTTTGTTTTTTTTTTTAATACTGTGTCACCTTTTATTTCTGTTTGAATACTACTTCAAACAACTTCTGTTTGTCCAGATTTACAATCAGGCTAATCAAACCTTATGTTCAGGGGTTGGCATAATAACTAGTCAGGCAGGCTTCTTTCTGAAAATATGACAGCCATGAACGCTCATAATCCATAAAACATGAGAAATTCAATACTCCATGTGTGTTTTTCCTCATTTTTTGGTTCAGATGAATGATCAGAAAAGCTATACTTTTTCACAGCACTTTTAAAGTAGTATTTGAAAAAGATCTTTAAACCCACTATCAAAAAGGAGGAAGGTCTGTAATGGCTACTGGTATTGACCTTGTTACTATGGAAACACCTTTTTAGTGGTTGTATTTTAAAAATAAAACATACAATTCAATTTCCTTTTCCATAACTCATAGGGCCATAAATTCTGCTTCTTGATATGATTTCAAATATCTCACAGTCCAATGACTTTCATTCTTTTTGGAAATAGTGGTCAGCTTTATTGTATTTTCTAACCTTTTGCTTTCTAAAAACTGAGGTGGCAAAGCAATTTAATTGCTTTTCATAAAATCCCCTAGTATAAAAATCCAATAAACAGTTCTTCCATTCTTTTCCAAACTAGAATCAGAGGTCTTATTGCTATGAAAATCTTCATTCTGTGCCTCATTAATATTCAGTTCTTTACATTCAGAATAGAAATTTACAACTACTTTCTCTTCATATGGTATCTCTTTTACTGCATTTTAATCAATAGTGTGATTGGTGTTCCAAACATAATTGCAAAAAGTGCAGCTACAATTTCCACAGATATTTTACATATAAAATGTGCTTGCCCCAAGGATCTCAATCCATACTAGTTTCTTTACCCCCTTATCCACTCTAATCCTGAAGTTTACAATATAATGTCATACAAAAAGAGGAACGAGAGAATAAAGAAGGGATCAGAAAAAATGGGTAAAGACAGAGCAATAATGCATATTTGAAAAGAAGAATAATTAGTTTTGTCAAATACTAGCCAGTAAATTTTTTTAATAATGTATAAATTATTGTTATTTTTGTTGCAAATGACAACAACCACAAAACTCTGAATAAAACAAAAAATTTATTTCCTCACATTATTGTAAAGTTCAAGGGTAGTTCTGTTATTAGCTTTGGCTGAAGTTAGGAGCTCAGTCAGTGAAATCAGAAATAATTTCTCTTTTTCATCTCTTGGCTTCACTTCTTGTTTGGTCTGTAGTTTCTGAAAGGCTTTCCCTTTATTTTGACAAGCTAACAGCAGCAGCCTCAGCCTACATCCATTCAAGTCCAAGTCCATATGAAAAAGAAAGAGCTTTCTCTTATAAGTTACCTCCAATCTCATTTCCAGTATTAGTTCTGATTGGCTGTAATGAGGACCTGTGACAATCCCAAACTCTACTATTACAGTCTGTGTTGAGCTGCTTTTGTTTATATTACATGCCCACCCTTGATGCTAAGGATAGGGTCAATGCAACTAAAGCACATGGGCTAAGAACGACGGGGAAGGGACGATCCCAAAGGAAATCAAGGCACTGATGCCGGAAGTAGACATTGCATGATGCAAACTACAGATTTCCACCTCAGGTGATAGGAAATTACTGGTAAGCTTTTAGAGTTTTAATCAAATAATATGGGTGAAAGTCAAGTTAGAGAGAATTAAGATGAAAGAGAATGCCAGGGAAGTGAATTTTGCAAATCCAGATCCCCCTTTTTATTTGTGTGTGGAGACCATTAATAAATGCAAATGACATCACAAAGCAATGGCTTGAGGAATCAGAACACTGAGGTACCCATTTTACCATAGGAGATATTGAACATGTTATAGACCAAGCGAAAACATGCGGCCAAATCATCAGGAGGTCTTGAAAAGTTGGAATTTACAATATAGACTCAGAGTAATCCTTGGAGAGAAGCTGGGGTACTTCTCCCTCTTGAAACAATAAAGAGTATGGAGAATAAAGTGCAGATTCATTCTGAAGACCAGTGAAGGGAATTTGAGTGTTCATGCCCAGGACGTTCTATTTTTTTCAGAGATCAGATTCATCTGAGAGTGTGTTAGACAGGAGTAGGTTCAGAACTTGAATACTTTGGTTGGTTAAATTTGAAACTTTTACCATAGAAAGGGAAAAGTGATCTACACATAGGAATAAAATAATTGTGCTATTTGTTAAATTACCTTTATTCATCTTTTATATGGTTTGCTGTGTATTGTATGTCTTTCTCACCATGTTATAAACCTCATGAGAACAGTGATCACATTTGCTTTTTCCACACTATATACTCATTATTTAGCACACTGCCTAACACACAATTAGAATTCAGCAAAGAACTGTTGAATGATCAGTTGAATAAATGAATGGATCCATGTGCCTTCTGGTTTTAGTTGACTCAACTTGGAGATTAACTGACCAAAATTTTGAACTAATGAGAATAAAAATTACCTTGGAACAATAAAAGTTTCATGCAAACACATTTCCTGCCAAAGAAAATTTTCTTAAGGCTACTTCCATACTAGCAAAATTTGCTAACTCATTTGCTAAAATACCATTTGACTCCAAGCTCTGCAGCACTAGAGCTAGTGGTAAGTTTTACCAGATAGATTGCCTACATGAAGCAACAAATAGAACCATCATTTGACTTGAGTCTACATGAAAATAGGAAAAACAGCTGCAAGATAGTATATTCTTAGAGAAGATTAGTCCACTCATGTGTTAGTGGAGCTGGAGGAACAGCCTAAGCTGCTCAGCATTAAGAACTGATTCTACCCATCATGAATTATTTTTATAAATGACTGCCTGAGTGAGGTTTGCCACCTGTCTGTTATTTCCAGTTAGAAGATAGACTGGTCCCTGGTATAGATTCACAACCAAAGGACAAAAGTAGAGTAGCCTGTGCTTTCAGACAACAAGCATTTATTAAATGTCCAGTGGATGCTCATCATTCTTCTAGGTATTGGGACTACAAAGATGAAGAAAGCACAGTCTCTGACCTCAGATACCTATCATGTGTGGATGGGGAGAAAAGACATTTGAAAGATAATCTCAATATAATACTTAGAATTATGGGAACATGCCATGGAAACAAAGGAAGGGCCCTTAGCCCAAACTGGGCAGGCAGGTAATATTTTAAGATAAGATAATGTGTGATTTAGGGAGTTCCCTGGTGGTGTAGTGGCTAGACTTCAGTGCTCTCAACTCTGTGGCCTGGGTTCGATTCCCAGCCAGGGAACCACACACACACACACACACACACACAAAAGATAATGTGTGATCTGCTGCTTGAAAGAAAATGTACTGGCATTATTTTTGTCAAAAAGGGAAGTGGGGAAAGGTTGGAAGCTATTGTTGGCAGAAGTGGGTAAGGCCCAGATGTGTGATGTATGTAATAGCAGAAGGAGTTCAAGGTTCTAATATTAGAAGGGACTTGGAGAAGGAAGACACTTTGCCATTGGATAGGGGAACTATCAAATAAAAATAAAGGTACCTCCATTGAGAATAATCTCAAAAACTAGGTTGCTTTTATGTTACTCCTCAAATGTATATTTTATCATAGTTTTAACAACAGTCAGGTCTCCATATATCTCTTTTGAAAAACTGCTTTTGAAGATGGTGCTTTCCTAATCCACTTAGCCCCACTCTATAGTTTCTGTGTTTAGGAAGTAACTAGAGTTTTGGTGATTCTGAGCTGAGAGTATATGGCTAGAATGTGCAAAGTGATCATGAAGAGGTTGGCAAAGACCTACATGAAAGGAAAGTTTTACGTGTAGTGCTAAGAAACTTGGATCTGTTCTTTACTTGATGGGGCATTGAACATTCTTAACCAGAAGAGTCTCCATTTCAATTGGACTTCTCTCGCAGCAGAGGTGAGCATAAACTGAAGGTAGAAAGACCTGGAAGGAGGCTATCAGTAGCAGGCAAACTGGCAAAAGATATCTGGAACAGTGTTTAAGAGCAAGGCTGGTAGAAACAAAGAGGAGTAAAAAGAGGGGGTGATGCTAAGGTTTCCAGTTTGGATAACCAGAGTGGTTGATGGTCTAGAACTCATGACCAAAAGATGAAAATAGAAGAGTCTGTCCAGTCCATTAGCATTTTGTAAATGCTTACTGTGCCAATAGCTTTGCTAGGAGCTGGGAAAATAATATAGCACAATATGTTTCTTCAGGTCTCTTAAAACTTACTGTGGGTGAGGTGGGGTGAACAAATACATACAAGATAACCTCAGTAGACTACTTAATAGAATTATGAGTAGGGTGTTATGGAAACATAGAAGAAGAGACCCTGCTTTTTTTACATTATTAACCAGGATAGGAAAAGAAATAGATCTGGGAAAAACATAAGTTTTTAATATTTTAATATCTTGATTTTGAGTAACATTTGGGGTAGAGAGAGAGGAAGAAGGAGAAGGCACCCAGAGTTTTGGAAATACAAGTCTGGAGTTTAGGGAGAGTACGGACAAGCTTATACAGGGACTATATAAGGTGAAGAGTGGGGAAACTCAAGTAGAACCTCAGTGGAAAATAGTTATCTGAAGCTCACATCTGAAATTACTTTTGTATCATATAAACTCACATTATATTTAAATTTAATTCCGTTTTATGAAAAACACAGTAGAGAACCAAAACAACACTAATAATTCCAACAAGTTTTCATTATGTTAAGTGAAATCCTGCCTCCTCCCACACACTTTCTGCCCTTTCAATCCCAATTGAAAAAAACCATTTACACTACTTTTTAAAAAAATTAACAGAGGAATTAAGGCCAATAGAAATGAGTAAAAAATAAAAAAGAGAAAAGTAGGTGACAGAAAGTGGTTGGTGTCCCAAATGAGAAAAATGAATGTTTGTGGTGCCAAGCTGTGTAAGTTTTTTATATGATTCATAGTAAAACCCCAAATTTTACTTTGGCCAAAAAAAAAAGTCAGCATAATGTTTTATGTAAATTTTAACTCAAGATTAGCTTTATGTAAAACTTGTGTGGGTTTTTTTTATTGTTGTTTTTTGGATCAGTTTTGATGTATAGAGTAATTCCCAAGAAGAATCTTCCTGAACAGCTTTCTATGTTCATGTAAATCACAGTTGTCTAGAGAACAGAATCAGTGAGCTGGGAGCCAGGAAGTGACAGACAGCTGTCGGCAGACACCCGAGCTGGGGAAGTGGGCAGATCTGCTGCCCGCGTCCTTAATAGCTCGTGGTTGGGCAGGAAATGTGGAGCTTTTGTTTCTGTGCCACTCTAGAGCCCTTAACTCTCGGAAGTGTCTGGTTGAAGAGGTTAATATGTAAGGTTCTTTTAACAAAAACGGCTCTGCCGAGAGAGTGTGATTTGAAAGTCGCCTGTGTTTAGCCAAATAAAATGGGGGCAGGTACCCCCGAGAGGTGTGATCCTCCTGATCAGAGGTCTTATGTTCTAGGGATCAGAAGCAATCACCCCAAGCTTGTTTTCGTAAGTGAAGACTGGAGATGTATTTGCTAGGCACTTGCTTCCTACTGCTTTACCTTATTACTACTACTCTGCCATTGTAAAGATAAGGTGGAGTTTGTCTTTCAAAATAAAACAAAGTGCCTGAATCCAAGAATCCAAACTGAGATAATTTTGCACAATGAATTTAACTCCCTTAAACTACCCACTCCCACCTCCACACAACAAGTTTTCCAAAAAAATGTAAGTAAACACATGACTGGATATTTTAAGGCAGGCACTTGTTCTCTTGAAGTTTTTTGCCACACTAAGGCAGCAAACTGCTATAAGCCAGCCTCTATTGTCGTTAGCATTAAAATATTTTAAAACACTTGAAGCATTGATCCTTCAGTGATCTAGAACCTTCTAACAAGCCTCCATCATGTTGCCATGATCTATTGAAAGCTTTGTAAGACGTTTTGCTCTTTCCCAATATAACTTTCGTTTGGATTTATTTTTTCTTGAAAAATATAATACATTCATGCATTTTTATAAAATCAAATATTACAAATGGCTTTTAATGAAATAGAGCAGCCTCCTCCCAAATCCTTTCCTATTTCAGATGTATCTTTTGTCATTTACATTTTTACTTCTACATAACTTGCTTGTAACTGCTGTTTCTGGATTCTCACTCTTGTCATGCTCATAAAGTAGATGAGGACATAGCTCTTTCAAATTATTTTTCTTCTTTGGTGTTGTTGTTGTTTTTAGAGCAGTTTGAGATTGACAGAAAAGTTGAGAGGAAGATACAGAGATTTTCCATGCTCCCCTTACCCACACATACGCATGGCGTCCCCCATTAACATCCCCTACGACTGCAACAGGGGTCAGAATTGTGAACCTAGATTAGTACATCATAATCACCCAAGGTCACATTAGGGTTCACTCTTGGTCTTGCACATTCTGCGGATTTGGACAAATGTATAATGACATGTATCCGTCATTATATTGTCATGCAGAGTGTTTTCATGGCCCTAAAAATCCCTCTGTGCTCTGCCCATTCATCCCATCTCCCGACCCCAACTCCTGGCTACCACTAATCTTTTTATTGTCTCTATAGTTTTGCCTTTTCCAGAATGAAATATAGTCGGAATCAAACAGTTTGTAACATTTTCAGATGGGCTTTCTGCACTTAGTAATATGGATTTAAATTTCTTCCATGTCTTTTCATGGCTTAATAGTTCATTTCTTTTTAGCCCTGAATAATATTTCCTCATTTGGATATACCATAGATTGTTCATTTACTTAATGGTTGCTTCCCACTTCTGGCAATTATGAATACAGCTGCTATAAAGCATCCATGTGCAGCGTTTTGTGTGGACGTGCTTCAAGTCCTTTCGGGCAAATACCAAGGAGGGCAATTGCTGGATCGTATGGCAAAAGTATGTTTACTTTTATTAAAAAGAGCCAAACAGTCTTCCAAACTGGCTGAACAATTTTGCATTTCCTCCAGCAATGAATGGAATTCTTGTCATTCTAATAGATGTGTAGCCATATTTCATGTTTTAATGTGCATTTCCCTGATAATATATGCTATGGAGCATCTTTGCATACACGTATTTGCTATTTGTGTATATTCTTTGGTGATGTGTCTGTTAAGGTTATCGGCTTATTTTTAAATGGATTCTTAGTGTACTTGTTGAGTTTTAAGTGTTCTTTGTATATTTTAGATAACAGTAATTCATGAGATGTGTCTTTTGCAAATATTTTCTCCTAGTTTAGCTTTTGATTTTGATCATATTTGTTAATCCTTCAAATGTTGAAAAATAAGATAATCCACTAATTTTTTTTTTCTGGAGACTTCCGCCCAGAGCCTTCTGTCCTCCTGCTGCTTTCTAGATGGACCGATTTTTGTTTGCTGCTGTCATTCTAGGACTTCCTTTTTCTCTTTAGTTACCGTATATCCAGGATCTCAGATCTTTCATATTTCTTTTTCCCCCCTCCTTTTCCTGGAGCATCCTGAGTAGCTTCCACATGTCTCTGAGTCCTGTACACACAGGGGATTTGCAAAGTGAATTAGCTCTTCCTCATCCTTAGCTCCCTTTGTGTGACTGTAATTTTTCCATTCTCATCAATTATCATGTAAGCATCTGCTTTCTTTCTCACAAAACGTTTTCCTCCCACTGTCTCTTTTCCAAGGTCCCATCCCCTATGGATTTATCCCTCTTTTAAATTTCTTTAACTGCCTTTTAGTGAGAGCTGAGGAGAGAGAAACAGATAAATTTATGTGGCCCATTCATCATGGTTGATTGAATGTCCAACTTTAACTTTTGATTATTAATTTGCCTTAGGATTTAAGTACAAATTCAAACATTTAATGTAAAATATGTTTTCCTACTTAGGGAACTTATTTCATTGTTTTGTGGGGCTTGCACTATGCTATAAAAGATAGCAGACTTAGTGTGCAGGAGAAAAATAGTTAGAAAATTCTCTCTCAAAATTTATCCGATTACTGGATCTAATGCCCTTACCTGTAGTTTACAGCTGCCGTTATGCTATTACTCGATGAAGAGATTAGGAAATAAAAGGAGGAACAAGTATCATCTGTATTACCACTTCATTGAAAGCTTTGGGAAGAGATATTTGTGAGAAACAATGACTAAACTATGATTTTATCTTGTGTTGGATATTTCTTTATTTAGCACCCAAAATTAGGAATAGATCATTTCTATCTGTTATTTATGCATTAAGAAATAGTTACTGTGTTTTCAATTTGGTAAAAATCACGTGACATATTTTCCATTGCTTCCAAAACTATTGTGCACGTGCGCGTGCGTACACACACACACACACACACACACACACACAAGGCCATTTCACCTTAGTATAACAATATGCAGGTCCTCCAAATAATTCCTGAAAGTGAAACTCTATACATCCTGACCAAGTAGGTAGCCTTGGCCTCTCTATAAGAACTTAGTACTAATAGTACTAAGTTTAAAAATTGAACTCAAATGTTACTATACTTATATTTTATCAACATTAATGATAAAATACTGATATATTCATTCACAAGCTTTCCTTGTGGCAAAATACAAAAGGAAGAAATTTTGTCTTTGCAATACTGACAGAATAAACCCCTTTTATAATTGGAAATTTATATAACAAAAAATAATAACTCTTAATTTGTGTGTGTGTGTGTGTGTGTGTGTGTGTGTGTGTGTAGATAGAAGCTTTAAAAATGTAAAAGGTTGATTTTATACTTTTTTTTTTTCAAGTGACTAGTCTGCGAGTTAAACAATCAGGCAATTTGTCTTTCCATTTTAGATGTCAAGTATCTTTAGGTTTAACCTTCTTTTAGTCAAACATTTAATTATCTTCCATACTCCTGTAGCAAAATTTATCATATTACCACAGCATTACAACTTAGCTGGGGAGATTGATGGCTGGGCTAAGGCATAAACCCTGGAATGTAGTGAGCAGCTCCAAATACCCTGAGATTGTCTAAAATGACTTTTGCAGCTGGAAGTTGCACCAACTGGCAGATCTAGTTGTACAGAAAGCTGGTGTAGGGGATAGAATACTGGATTTTTATTCTGAATCTCTAAAGCATGAATGAGCCATTTTATCTCTTTTGTTAGTATCAACAAAATGACTCCCCACTTGGTTATGCATGTCTGTTATCTAGGTTAATCGTTCATTTATTTTTAAATAGGAGGGCTTGCCTTCTCCAAGGTCCCTTCATTCCCTAAAAGAATATAAATACCATAATGAAAATTGCGTTTCATGTGCTTGAAGGTGCTTACATCCAGACTAAGACATGTACTGTTACTTTAATGGTGGTAACACAGGACAGGGAAGAAGAGTGGAAGAAAGTCTCATCTAACATTGACTGTCCACTATAGACCACACATTTTCTCACTTAACCCTTAGGTCAGATATGTAAAATGAAATTATTATTATTTTTTTTGTAGAGGTGAAACAAAGAGATAGTTTATTGAGAGAAAGTACACTCCAAAGAGGTAGGAGCGGGCTCGAGCAGGAAATTGGCTCAGGAGCCTAAAATGAAATTATTCCTACTGCTTCTGTTCTATAGCAGCAAAAACTGAGACCAGTGCCAGTGAGTAGTCTGCCCGAAGTCACCCTGCTGGTATGTCATTAAGATTTAAATCCAAGTCTCTCTGACCTCAAAGCCTGTATTTATTTTCCTTCGTAGTTTGCTGTATTCCATATGGTTTTCCTTAGACATGAGAAGGGTTGCTCTTCACAACAGGAATTAAGTTCATCACTGGTTTAGTTGTCCTTTCTTGGTAATATTAACCACAGTTTGGTCTGTAGACAGCAAATAATCACACGAAGTGAAGGAAGCAGGTAGGAGCCACATGAGGGCTCCGGAGCTGGTCCATTCATCGGCAGGTGTCACTGACACCTGCTGAGGAGCCAAAGGTGACCATGCCCTGGACGAATTTCAGAACTACCGGCTTCCGGTGCAAACATGAGACACAGGCCAACAAAGGTGGCTGGTTTCCGTTCCTCAGGGAAAGGAACTTTGACAGTAGCAACAGAAGAATCTAAAACAAAGAGAAATTGAAGAGCAGTTCTTATTTTGGGGTTTCTTCAGAAGAAAACTCGCCTCACCCTCTACCAAAGAAGGACTCTGGAAGAGTTTGTATGTTAATTAATATGCTTAATTTTTTTTAAAGCGCTCATCCCATAATCTAACCACTTCATAATAACAAATTAAGTTTTATTTAGTTGATTCATTTCAATATGACTACTGTGTACTATGTCTTTTCTCCTGGTCTATATCCATAATGACAAATTCAATTTATTTCTCCATTTGTTGTCTTTGCTTTCTTGTTCATTTCAAAAATTCTCTAACATGTGCGGTTCTTCATAAGTTAACAAAGTATTCTTATTGTTTATTGTTATACTCAACTCATCCATTCTTCTACTTGCCTCTCAGAAAGTTCAAGTGGTAAATAGCAGCTGAAATTTATGGCGTAAGCTACATTATAGGAAAAATTTAACCTCTTTAGGTAGTTCCTTTAATCTTTTAGACTATTAGAAGGTAATCAGGTTTTCTGAAACAAAAATTCATTTCATCAATAAATCTGTGTTGTCCAATATAGTAACAACTAGTCACATGTAGCTATTGAAATTTAAACTAGATAAAATTTAATAAAATTTAAAATTAATTTCTCAGTTGCACTAGCCATAATTTCAAATGCTCAAAAGCCACATGTGGTTAGTGGTAACTATATTGGACAGTGCAGATATAGAACATATTCATCATCACGGAAAGCACTGTTGTGTAGTGCTGTTCTAGATTACAATATAGACTATACACCAACATAGTTGACCGCTTTTCATCTTTTTCTCCCAGTGATCATAATAGTAATTGCCACATAGATAATGCTCAACCAATATTTGGTGAAAATTGAATGAATTGAATAAGTGACTGGAAAGCAGGAAGAATGTAGTTTCAGTTAAATGTGTATGGAAATTTAAGGTTAAAAATTAGGTTCTGATCCAGAGAGGTTTTATGTAGAAAGTATTGTATAATTATATAAAGTTCATGAAGCAGGAAATTGGCCCAGTTTTTTTGAAATAAATTTCTATACTTGCTTCCAATCTTTATCAGCAGTAGACTATTATATTTAAAATTTTATTCATTTCTCTTTCCCAAAGGTAACTATTATTCTTAAGTTGGATTCATTTCTTTTTACCCAGAGGTAACTATTATGTTTAGCTTAGTTTGAATCATTTCTGTTCATGCTTTTATACTTAACCTTATGCATTTATGTATTGACAACAATATATAGCATTAAATGGTATGTTTGTAAAACATACATAATTACTGTCCAAAAAATGTACATAATCACTAGTTTCCCTCAATATTGCATTCTATATATTTCCATTTTGATACCATTAGCACTGGGTGACTCTTTTTAATTGCTCTATAACACGTGAATTTATGAATTTATGATTATGTCACATTTTACTTATGGACTTATTTATTAATTTGATTGCTGGACATTGAGGTTATTTTCAAAGTTTGGCTAAGATAAACAATGAAGCAGTGAACATTCTTATTTATATTTCTTTGTGCATATGTGCACTTCCCTAGCCTCATATACCTAAAAATGTAATTGTTTGCTTATAAACGTTGATTAACTTCAGCTTTACTAGACTGCCAAATTCTTCTTCAAAGTGTCTTATAATTTACAGTTCCTTCTATAGTAACTACAAGTTGTCCTTTCCCAGCCATTTATCAACATTGTTATTGTTGAATGAGACATAAAATGCTTTTATTATGGGGTTCATTTTAATTTCTCTAAATATTAAGGAGAGTGAGGAACTTGTTGCATATTTATTAACCATTCTCATTTTCTTTTCTACAAATTGATGGCTCTCCATTGCTTATTGGACTATCTTTTTCTTATTGACTTGCAGGAGCATTTAGTATACTGGATAATAACCTTTTCTAGGTTGCATGCATAACAAATCTCATCTTCCAGTTTCTAACTTACCTTTATTTTTAACTTTATATACGGGTTGTTTTATTACATAGACATTTTATATTTACCTTTCATTAATTTTATTAGGGATATCAATATTTACCTTTACGGTTTTGCTTTTATGGGTTTTAAAATTTTTTTTCACCCTCATTACAGGAGAATTAACATCTACATGACATTGAGTCTTCCCATTCATGTGTATGGATATTGTATATTTCTCTACTTATTTGTGCCCTCAATAAAATTATATCATGACATTAATATTATGCATATCTTTAAAAATATTTAATATTTTTGTTGTCACTGCCATTTAAAAAGTTTGATTATTATTTGTGTACATAAATCTTATTAATTTTTGTGTATTAAGCTTGTGTCTAGTAACCTAGCTGAATACTCCTATCACTTGTTAGTAGATTTCCCTAAATTTTTTGTCTACCTAATTACATTGTGTATGATTAATTTATTTCCTTCCAACTATTACATATTTTATCACTTATTGTATTGCGTTAGCTAGGAGTTCCAGTAACATATTCTGGAAGCAGTGATAGTGAACATTCTTATGTGTCTTCTGCCTTTAATTGTAATGCTTTTAACTTTTCACTTCTAAATATGTCATTTGCTGTAGGTTTTGATAGATATTCTTATTAGGCTAAAGCAGTTCTATTTTATTAATATCTAGATTAGCATTCTTATCAAAGTAAATACTGGATTGTAGGCTTTTCTACATATTTTGAAATGGTCATTAGCTTTTGTTCTCCATTAATCTTTTAATGTGATGAATTACATTAATAGATGCTTCTGTTATTAAACTACCCTTGCAGTTATTGGAAAAACTCTTCTTAGTCATGATTTTTTTTCTTATACATTGCCTTGATTGCATTTGATAATATTTTATTTTCTATTTCAGTATCTATCACCTAAAGTCAGAACAATCTATAACTTCATTTTCTCATCCACATTGAGTATCAAGGTTTCAGTAACCTCACAAAGTATACCAAGGAATGTTTTCTTTTTTTCTCTATGGAAATGGTTGTTTCTGAAACTCAGTCACAAGCTATTTCATAAAAGATTGCAAAGCCATATTCAATGTCTCTTTTCTTCTTTTTCCCTAGATTTGGTCACACATTTTTGTCCTATCTGTGACATCTTTTGGGGTACTTCCCATCTTATGAAATCACCATTATTAAGATGAACACAGAAAATCCAAAATTATCTCTAGGTAGTGTTTCACACTCCATCTTAGCTAGGAATACAGTCAAGGAATGATATGATCCAGGAAAAAAAAATTTAAGCTTAGAAAGGAAAATTAAACTCCTATCTTTTCACTACTAATGTAAGAGTTAAAACATTGGACACTATGTAATCTATACCAAAGGGGGAAATTAGTTTTATTCACATGCTACTACCTTCCCAGGGAATGAACATCATTTAAGACAGAGTAGAAAGTTAAAAACCTTCAAGTTTCTACAATTGTTAATACTACCTTGAAAAACATTTTTTAAAGCATAGATAAAATATGTATTTTTCCACATTAACAGGGGAATTTGACAGGTATGCTGCTAACAGTTCATGTTCTTTGCAGTAAGAGTAATGGAGGCAGCAGGTGGCAGCAGCCCCACTCAAAAAACGAGGGAAGCAGAGCAAGCCTTGTAACGGTGGAAGCCTCCCTTGTAGGTTAACTAGTTCCTTTGTGTCTGTAACTGCTCCTTTCAAATGTGGAAAAACATGATAGAATGCATAAATCCCACCAACCTGACAAAACAAATGGAACTTCTTTTGCATCTACATTGTATCAAGAATTAATAACAGACATAAAAGAGATGGGTTTACCCCTAGTGCCTTTATGCTAAGGATTTTTCTTCCCTGTCTGCCTCTTCCAATTTCACGCATTCTTTGGGTCTTGCTAAAGTTTTTTGTTTTTCTTTTTTTCAGGGAAGCTGGTAGTACTTTTAGACTTTTTGCTACATTTTATTAAATGACAGTGAATAGTAACAGTACTAACACATAAGCTGATAATACCAGGCCCGGCACAAATAATGTCCCTTTTGTATGAGCTATTAATCTATACCAAATCTTTTGTTACAAAATCATAAGCATGTAATTCTGTAACATAACAATATCACACTCAAGCACACTTGACGTTTTAGGGTGTTACTTCTGCCAGACTCCTTATAATTGACCATATATTGAACACTTAATACTATGAATACTAGGTTCTCTTTCAGAAGTTTTATATCACTTAATTCACACAATCACAAAATGAATTAAGTGCTATTATTATTATTATCCCCATTTTATAGATATCAAAGCTGAAGCACAGAAAGGTTAAGTAACTTACCTAAGATCACGCAGCTAGTAAATGAAGGAGGCCTGAAGACCAACACAGGCTGTCTGACCTGGAGCCTGTGCTCTTCACCATTATTCAAGGATGTGCTAATCAGGGAAAACAATCCCTACCAATAGGCTGGCAAATACTTTAATTCTACTAAGAAATAGGATTCCTTGAATTATTTGAAGTGTATATAGTTCCAAAACCTATTTGAGAAGTATGCGTATATCCACAGGTGGAAATTTGAGGCCACTGAGAGTTCAGTATGGAAGAGATATTGGGGTGGACAGAACAAGGAGACAGATCTCAATTTCTTCACTTAACTGTCTGTGGAAGCTTGACAAGTTATGCCACCACCCAAAGCTTAACTCTCCTAAAGTAATAGTGATAACAACACTTAAGTGTTATTTTGAAGACTGAGATAACATAGGATAGTTCCCAGAACATAGCTAAGCACATCACTGATGAACATGAGTTCATGTCCATCTTCCTTAGTAAGCTGTAGTGCAACTATGAATTTCCTTAGGTAGAATGAACCTTGAAGAATGAGTTAAGATGGAAATAAAGGTCAGTATTAATTAATTGAGGAAGAACACTGCATTATTAATTTTCCTATCTCCCTCAATAAGTATCTTAAATGATAAGTGCATAACAAATGTTGGCGTAAGTGAAGTCACAAAACTAAATAGTCAACAGGTATTTTAAATATGTAAAAATAGAGTCTTCCCATATATTTGGCATGCATTTTAGGGGACTGGGATTAACAGATAACACTGATATTCCTGGGAAATTTATTCACAGTTAAAGAAGATTAATGGAGGTCCCTTATTAATTTCTGACTTAAAGAGATTCAATTTACATTGTGATAGCGTTTTTTGTTTTCTGATATATGTATACTTGTATATTTAATCATTGATCAAATTAACTAGTTGACTTCTCTTTTAGACCAAAAACAGAAGATGCTTGGGTATTTGCAAAACCCAATGCCATTCAGGCAATTGGTGTAATGTCATTTGGTGAGTGTCCATGGTTTCAAAGGCCCTTTCTCAATATGAACTCTTCTGTACAATGAAAAAGTGCTATGTTTTATCTTTGTGTCTGGAGAACAGATGTCATAAGTTTCAGACATACTACTAACAGTCCATGATCTAATTTGTGCCAACATAAAATTAGGCTCAAGCTTTTCTCACTCATCACTAAAATTTGCTTCAATTTGGACAAGTCTCTTTCTCGTGCAGAAAACTCATTAAAGTCATCTTGTTTCTTAACTTGAAAATCTAGCAAATATTACGAACTTCAAACCCTGCACACAAAGTATTACAAATTGGCCAGATTTGTAATACTAATCTGTTAGTTATGTCCCAGATTGGAAAGGAAGCTTTGGACTGAAAATATGGTGTGTTCAGATTTCCCTTTAAGATTAGAAAGGTCATTAGAAAATGGAAAATGGGAGAGAAAATTGAATAGGCCTGGTTTATATCAAGAGTGACGTAAAGAGACTACACAGCCTAATGTGATGAAATTTCTCATTCCCAAAGCTGTTACCAGGATGATTTTGTGACATACTTAGTAAATTAGTATATTTGAACTTCAGTTCATTAGCATTCCAAAGTAGCATATATCTTGGATTTTCAGAAAAGAATGTTAGTACTTGCTTTAATAATGCTTTTTTTTTCTTTTCAGCATTTATTTGTCACCATAACTGCTTCTTAGTTTATGGTTCTTTGGAAGAACCCACAGTAGCTAAGTGGTCCTGTATCATCCACGTGTCCACCTTGGTTTCTGTATTTATCAGTATTCTCTTTGCTACATGTGGATACTTGACATTTACTGGCTTCACCCAAGGTAAAATGAGAGGTGTGGTCCGACTGTATGTTGGTATTCATGTAGTGGTGCTATCACTTCCCAATTTAGGTGCAATTACACCCCATGTTCTACTTCAATGGATCACTATGTCTTCTACTTATTTTCTCCTCTAACTTCCTGCCTCTCTGCTGTTAGTTTGCTAATTTTCTCTTTTCTAAATTGCTAAGCTTTTTTCTGTAGCCCCTTCTCTCTCTCCTTCCATGCTTTCACATCAAAGCACATGCATTCTGGCATCCCTCTTTCCTACTTCACTGCAACTTTATTTTCAAAGACAACAATACCTCCCACTCATCAAAGCTAATAATCTTCTTGGTTCTGATTCTCATGGATCTCTCTGAATCACTTAACAGTTCTGAACATCCTTTCCTCCCATAGAGAAAATTCCAATACTGTACCATCATTCACTCTGTTTATATTTATTTCTCTCCAAGTAATTCATCTTTGCTTCCCCCTATCTCCTCTCCTGCTATGCTTTCCTACCCACCATTAACTAGCTCAGGCAAGCTGTCTTTTTCTTTCCTTTTGTTCTTTGTTTCAACAAATTCTCTGGAGATTTTCATTATTTTAAGTCTAGTAGTGACCTTTCTATTCAGCTTCAGCTTCTTGCCTGCAGGACATTTCTATTTAGTTGTCCCATTCTTGCCTTAAACATAAACATCATCTTTCCCACAAAACCAGCCCCTCCCCCCACTACCCATCCTCACCCCTTGCCCCACATCAAACTTGATTTTCTTTTCTTGTATTCACCTGAGTAGTCATCTCTTCTCTTCCTTGGACCCTTACATTCACTGATCTATGTGCCGTGTAATATTCAGGGTATTCTGACAGCCTGTTGAATGCTGTGCTTCATACATCTCACAGCTTTTGCAGGTTGTTATCTCATTTGACCTTCAGACAACCCTAAGAAGGTAAGTGGAATAACTAGCTTTATCCCCTGCTTAAAACACAAAGAGAAATAACTTGCTAACTGGTGATAAAGTAGAAAACAAGTCTCCTGACTTCCAGTCCAATTTTATTTCTGTTCTATCCTGTTGCCCACCCATTTTGGTCAAGTGTGACTCATTAAAAGCTGACACTTAGCCTCCCTCCCCCCAACTTAGTTTTCTGAGGATGCTGAAATCTGAGTGAATGGTGCATTGTTTCAAATAGAGGTTACAGGTGACTATGATTATAGTCAAATATTTCTCAAGAAATAAAGATGGCTTCGAAAGAGAGTAATTAACATAACTCCAATCTAGTAAAAAATATAATACATGCATGCACCATTAGAGTGCAATAATGAAGTACCTTGGAAGTCTTGATAAGAATTGTGTTTCTAGTGCTTCACTATTTTGCCAAGATGAATGGCCTATAGGCTCTGATATGTACAAAACCTTGATTTTTAAATGCTTTCTCTGTAAAACGCAAACCCTCTTTTTAGTCACACCTTCCTGGTGTTTTTTTTCAGTGGTAATTGCTCAGGTATAATTAAATCTTTACATAACAAAACTGACAGGTTGGTTTGGGTCCCCACTCCCTTCTGCCTCAGCTATAATTCCCTAAAATAGGGAATTACAGATTCAAGCTAGATTCAAGCTAGAATTAGCTGACATTGTTTCTTTAGGCCATTTTACCTTAGGCAGTTCTGGTCTTGTTTGTGCAAAGGATATGCTTCTTTTCTTTTTCCTTTTTGGTAGATAAATTCCAACTTGTGAGAAGGCAATAAGAACCCTAGATTGTCCGTGACATTCCCAGTGACTTTTGAAAATGTGTCAGGCTCATTTTTAGTAGAGGTTAGTGAAGGGGAGTTTCTATCTTTTCTTAGAATGATAGAACATTTTCAATCAACATTGAAACAAATCTCCGCCACAACTGCTCTGTGATTTAATCCCCTTCTGCGCAAAAGGGACACTAGAAAGTAACATACCTTTGTTCTAGCTGATGGTCAGAGGAGGCGAGTCACTTAGGTTTTTAACAAAAACAAAGAAAGCACAAAAGTATGGTTATTTGTTTTCTTTTTAAAAAGTGTAATAGTGTGTGACTTTGATCTAATTTTTTATTCAGTCTAATAAAAACTGTGACCAAATTTTTTAAATGTAAGCATGTTATATTTAGGAAATAAACAGACCCAAATGTTCTTTGTTTCAGCGTTTTGGGAAACTTTTTTTTTGCTGACATGACTTCTGTGCCCGCATTAGAGCCTTGTATTTCTTCATAGGAGTCTGAGAAAAGACAGTCTCGAAATAAGAATTGGTTAGTTTGGAACTAATGAAATAAAATGCTTTTGCATATGTTCACAGTTTTGAATCAGTGTATTTACACTTGGGGTCATCAGACATCAGGAAAAATAGCGTATGTTTGGAATTTCTTGCTGTGGCCCAGAATTTGTGATTAAACCCTATAGTGTGATACACAGGAAATTCAGCTCCCCAGACGGAATAGTCCACTCTTCCTTTGGGGATTGTTCTTGCTCTATGAATAGCATTTCAAAAGGAAATTTGTTTATTTTGAAAGACTCTTTTTGGTTTTTTTTTAAATAATGAAATCACTTACTTACCAGAAACAAAGACCAAAAGCAAGTTTATAAAACCAATGCACAAAAATTTAGGGAGTTGCTTTTGGTGTAGGAAGACAATGGATACAGGTACTTCAGAAGGTGATACAAATTTAAGCAAATCTATCAAAACAAACAGTGAAAATAAAAGGAAAACTATTAGTGATGAATTAATCTTCTATGGAACATAACTTTCATATCAGTCAATAATTATATAGTTATTGAATTAAAAAACTTACATTGAAAATTGGCAGTCTGTTCTGTTAATTAAGTGAAGTTTATGTAGCTTCACCTACAATAAATATCCAATATCTCATTTATTAGATATTCATAGCAAATATCTAGTGTCTATTAAATAAATGCGGGAGTTCCCCGGTGGTGCAGTGGCTAAGGCTTCGGCGCTCTCAACGCTGTGGCCTGGGTTCGATTCCCAGCCAGGGAACTACCACTCCCCCCAAATAATAAAATAATAAAATAAAATAAATGCATTTTATGTCATTCTCTAGGAGACTTATTCGAAAATTATTGCAGAAATGATGACTTGGTAACATTTGGAAGGTTTTGTTATGGAGTCACTGTCATTTTGACATACCCAATCGAGTGTTTTGTGACTAGAGAGGTAAGGACAATTCCCTTCCAACCCTTTACCTAGGTGATCTTTCTACTACACTTAATTTAGGAAGATTTATAAATAATTGGATTCTGCAAATTCCCAAGTGCATGAGAGGTAATATAATTGATAAAAATTGTCTTTTCAACCAGTTTAAAGATTAATTTATATTCACTGTTTTTAAGATTTTTTTTCTAAAGTTGGATTTGAAAATCATATTTGGTGATTTAGTTTATATTAGCATAAGTATAAATATACAACTACATTCCAAAATGAATACCAGCCTTTAATAGAGCTAAACTAAGTTCTTTATAAAGCATTCTTACTAAGAAATTAAGTACTAAAATTTAAAATGTTTTTAAAATTTGTCTTTTTCTAAGATGCTTTATGAGTCAACATGTATTAAAGCCACCATAGAAAAGAATCTGATTGATTTTGTTATCTTTTTAAAACTATCTGTTTCCCATGGAAAAGCAAAATTTAATTTAAACCATTAGTTTTATAGCTACATTTCATTTATATATTTTTATTTTCACATGCCATATAAAATAATAGTATGTTATTTATATATGTATATTTCACTTATACAGTCAATTCCAAGTTGTTATATAGTCCACCTAGATTTGTAGAGAAAGAGTAGGTGAAAGAGAACTAGTCCTTTGTGTGTAAAATTGGCTAGCAGGGCTTGTCAGGAGTTCCTTATGCAGGTTGGCTAAAAAGCCACTATAGCAGTTAGCAGAAAAACATGATCCTGCATCACAGTGGTTCTTTCAGGAATCACACTGAAAAAAGATTAGTCTTAGGATCTATTCCTAGAGGCTGTTTACACAGTGCAGCATGTGAATGGGTCTAATGTGTGACGTGAAAGCCTACAGAGCTTTAATACACGTACCAACTAATTGTCAGGCTTCTAGAAAAAGTCCAGTGCTTACCATATGGAATAAGGAAATGCTCAGCACTATGTGAGTCCTTCACAATAAGCACTTGTCCTCACTTAACAGATGTATAACTCACAGACCAGTTATCCACCTTGAATATAAGGGAGACCTAGATGAAACTTTAGTTTATGGAGATTTTTTTTGTTTTAAATCTAAGAGCCTTTAACACTTTTGCTGACTGTTGTTGGATGTAGGAAATGGTTTTTATTTTTGCTCCTGCCCAGTACTATAGGTTCAAATCCGATCTCTAGATCAGCAATAACAGATGGCACATTCTCATGTGGTTTTTGGGGAACTACTTGTGGACAGTCTGAGTCACTCCACCTGCACAGATTATGTCTTCAGAACTTGGAAATGGTGTTTCCTTTCTAGCTGTCATGACACAAAGACAACTAAATAAAAATCTCTGCCATGGTAGCAGATACTAGGCAGAAGAAATTTGTACCTAACCCATTTACTTACACACATACACACACACACACACACACACACACACAAACCAAACAAACATTGGCATAAACATATCACAGCCATTTCTATTCACAGGTAAGTAGGCAGCCGCATATAAGAATACCAAAAAGCCTATCTACTCTAATAAATATTTCTCACTAGACTGCCTCACTGAGCAATTTTACACTATTACAATCCTATCTTAGAGTCATTTATAAGAATGAATTTTAAATAAGATATTTGAAAAGATATCACCAATTGTAAAACCATAAACCAGTGAAAGTTAGTGTATCCCTATTAAATTACTAGCAGAGCTACTATAGTATCCAGTCTAAGGGGAACGTTACTTATCACAGCTTGGAGAGTTGGCTTCTTTGAGGTCCCCTAGCATCTGACCCTCTCTTATCATTTTCAACTCTTACTCTTTTTTTTTGGCACAATGTCATCACCCTACTTAAATTGTCTCCTCCTTGTCCTGCATAGGCATCTTTCCTATTCTTACCTCTTTGCTGTTTTTCACAATGTTGCCTCAGTCTGTAACTGCTCTAAATCCTTTACATGCTTCAAGCCCCACCTCAAGCCAGGGTAGGACAAGCACATTTCAGGAATGCCCTAAAGATGATCGCTGTAAGGAAGACAGAGCTAGATAAGTACAGCTCCTCTTAGTTCTAAATTCTGTTTGATCTTTTTTATCCTGTCATCAATTGTTCACTGTTTGCTGCATTAGATTGGTGAGATCTCTCCAATTAGGATGTTAATTCCTGAGAATAGGAATCATCTCTTTGTCATTTTCTCTTGGTAAATCATATCACAGTGTAGGTCCCATGAAATAGGTAACTGTTGATTGAGTCCCTCATCTCAGTAGTAGGAGAAAATGATGATCAACTTTGCTCCATTTTTGTTATGGAAAGGCAAGATAAAACAGACTTAACTTGTATCAAATAGGATTTAGATTATATAAAACTAATTTTTTGTTAGTAAAGCATATTACACACCCATTATTATTAAATAAAATTGTGGTAACTCCTTTCTTAGAGGTCATTCAAATAATCTAAACACATCTGTAGTTAGTTTTAGTTGTAACCTTGTTGGACTCAAGGAAGACGGATGAGGTAACATCCCCAAGGTCTCTCACACTTGAGAAATATATTGATTCACACATTAATATGTCATGTACTGCCTGTCTAATAATTCAGCAAATAATATTTGTTATTGAAGTGTGCATATGTATGTGTTTCAGAACTTTAGAAAAAGTAAAGTATTCATGTAGCTTAAACTTTGATTGATAGCCTTATTGGTAGTATTTCATATAGTCCTAAGTGCTATAGTATGAAATACTCTCTTAAATCCTTCACAGGTCTGAGAATTCTCTCTAAATAATCTGTTTATTTGGCAGGTAATTGCCAATGTGTTTTTTGGTGGGAATCTTTCATCAAGTTTCCACATTCTCATAACAGTGATTATCATTACTGCAGCCACACTTGTGTCTTTGCTCATTGATTGCCTTGGAATAGTTTTAGAACTCAGTGTAAGTACATTTAAAGATTTGTTCCCTTCATTCTAAATATCCCTTCAAAAATAATGTTTATATTTATTTTTATGATGTATTTTTCTTAACAAAGGTGTTACTTTCTGAAATAGATAAAAAAATGTTTGTTATATGATAGTAAATGTTTATAATGATAATATTATGTACTTTATAGGGTTATATACTTTTAGAGCAATGATTCTCCAGTGGGGAAATATTTGCCCCTCATCCCCCAGATGACATTTAATATTGTCTACAGACAGTTTTGATGATCCCAACTGGGCAAGCAGGTGGGTAGAGGCCAGGGATGTTGCTAAACCTCTCACAATACACAGGACAACCCTCCACCACAAAAAGTAAAAAAATTTGCTCAGTCTAAATGTCAAAAGTACTGAGGTTGAGACATTCTAGTTCAAAGCACTTTTTCATATTTTATTTTCTATAATATATAGCCGTTGCTAAAAGTAGCTATAAATTAAATGCATCTGGAATTTCTTTCATCAAGTAAAAAATAGGTCTATAGCGATTTATTGAAATATGTGACTGAAGAGAGTGATATCCATACCCTACATTCACTTACCGCGGCCCCTGTTCTTTTTCTTGAAAATATTTTTTTCTTTTCTAGAATGTTCCCTTGTAATCTCTACTGTTACCTCCTAAATCTAGATCCTCATTCTATCACATCTTAATTAATACTGGCTTTTTCCTTCAACTAGCACACATTTAAGTTTTGCTTCCAATCTGTCATCATCCTTCTTAAAAATTTCCACTTTCCTACCAGAGCAAGCTTAAACTCTGCTGCCTCCATAACCTGACCCCAGGCCATCTGGGAAAGTTTTGCTGCCATTTACGTTCCAAAGTCTACCCTCAGTTCTAGTCAATCTTCTCTTTGACCTATGAGTAAGCCACATTTATTCTTTCTTTTATCCTTTGGCTTATGTTTTTCTTTTGTATAATTACTATTTTCCTTTCATTTATGTCCATATCTCACAAAGATTTAAGATCTAGTGCAACTTATAATGCATTTATTCATTGAACAGGTACATGTGAGGGCTGTCTGGGAAAAATTCCAGCCATTAATGCCTGTTTTTCATATTACATGGCTGGGTACTTGCACACAGAGAGAGAGAGAGGGAGAAAGAGAGGGAGGGAGGGAGAGAGAGGGAGAGAGAGAGAGAGAGAGAGAGAGAGAGAGAGGGAGGGAGAGAGGGAGAGAGAGAGAGAGAAATTACTATGTACCACACAATAAAGGTATAATAATGGGAGGAAATAAAAAAGGATTCATGCTTTCATGGAGCTTGCAAGTTCACAAATAACATAGAAGTTCACCTGCTATACAGGTGATGAGAAAGAGAAAGGGAAGTAGGAGGATTCCCAAAAGATATTTCCGAGAAAAGATGGACAGGATTTGGTGACAGATTAAATGGGGAGGACGGTGGGATAAAGGGACACATCAAGAATGACTCCTTGTTTCTACTTTATGGAACCGGGATAATGATGCCGTTTGGTAAGACATGGATACAAGTGGAGTTACAACTTCGGAGTCATTAGTCTCCCCCTCTGCAGTCTTTATGGAACTTCTATTCAGCATCACAGCACTTAGTGTTTATTAGTCATGAACCGCAGGGAGAACAGACTTTACAAGTGGTATCCCAAGTCATTATTTCCCCACGGTATCGAGAATTGAAGGATTGGATGAAGGCTTTATTGTCACTGCCTAAGACGTTATTCTTTCCGGATGCCACTTGGATTTGAAGTCCCAGACGAGGGCAGTGGGAGATTCAGTCAGGAATACACTATTAGGGATTTTCGTACAGGAGAGTATCTGGATAGTCACAGCGAGTAGGCAGTTTCTCAAAACCAAAAATACAGGGCTGGGCAATCCATCTATTTCATCAGCAATGGAAACAAAGCTCATGGGAGAGACTGATAAACTTGTACCTATTTCCCAATTTTGCACAGGCCAAAGGCTAGTAGGTTTGCCAAAAATCATTTCATGTTTCCACCTTGATTTATGTAAATGGATAATGGCTACCTTAATGCACTAACTTGATTCATGTATGATCTTGTATCATGACTGTTTGAACGGGTGATAAGCTTTCTTTCCTTGTTAAACTCTAAGCTCTTTGAAGAATGAATCTAGCTGCCTTTTCCACCCCCACTGTAACGGACACGGTGCTAAAATCATAGTGCTGAGATTGCCACGTGAGTGAATGTCCCTTAGGACCACAGTTCAGGGACTATTTCTACAAATGCTCCTAGACATGACACATTCTTTTGTGCAGCATCAGGAAATTAACTGTTATAAAAAAATTGCTGGTGTTGACAGTAATAGTAATCCTTCAATGATGCTGAGGAGATAATCAACCTAATGATTCCCAGCTCTGTTATTTCTTATTTTGTATGATGTTTCTTTCACTTACGTTCACAAGTTTTTTTTTAATATTGTAGGATTTTTATTTGAGAGAACAATGTTTATCAACTGCCTCACCACTCACCGCATCTTGATAGCTTAACAATTTTTTAAGTTAAGTTAACCAAACACACATATTGCTTATTTTTCAGGAGTGATTTATTTTTGTACATTTGACCATTACCTATTCATTGCTAATCTCTCTAACACGTACACAACAAAATAGTAAGCACATAGTCCATTAAATATTCTCTCTGTGCTTATATGAAAAATTTATTGTGGTTAAAACAAAATTATGGTATTGTAATCAAGGAAAAATATTTGGTGAATATCTGTTATGCAATAAAAATCTCAGCTAGCTGTGGAGAACTGTTTTACAAAATTTAAAACATGATTGTAGATCCTTGGATTTTTAAAAACCTGGTTATATAGACTTTCATCAAAACATTAAATGAGTGCTAAATTGTGTATTATGATCTAATAAAGCACTTCATAGGAATTAATAAGATCTAGGATCGTCTTTCTCTTTCAGACCGCTTCAGCATACGTGTTTTCCAGTTAACAAAAGTCTTTTGGCATACACAGTAACATATTCAGGTCTCCCCTCAACCCCCTTTTGTGTGGGCATACATCATGTTTAACCGAGCAAGATCAATCATCATTTCTGTTGCAGGCTAGATCACGCAACACAATAGAAGTAACTAAAACATGTTGTGTTCCACTTCAGAACACAATGTGAGCAAATGTATATTGAGCATTTATTCTGTGCCATGTGTTTTGTACTCATTATCTTCCCCAATCTTTATTAATTTTACAGATGAAGAAACTGAGGCACAAAGTGATTAAATCAGTTACACTAGTTGTAAGGGGCAGAATCAAGATTTGAACACAGGCTGTCAGACCCTATGGCACACATTTTTAATGATTATGCTAGTCTGAGGTTTCCCAAGTATAAGCTTTAAATTATATAAAATAAATGTTTATTTCTTTATCCATTTTTAAGTGAAAAATCTATGCATTGAGTTTACCGGTAAGTGAGGTTAAGAGCAGTCCATAATATGTGGATAGACTTTAATAATGTGTTAAAATAAATAGCCTGAGATAAAATAAAATGAAACTAAAAGTTTTTCATATAATTCATAATTTTTAGCTAATAGCCTTTATCTTAGTTAATATTTGAAGTACTTTAGGAATTCTTTTCTATTATGGCTTCTGAATCATCACTATGTAGAGTAATGATCTTCACAGGTGAGATGTGCAATTGAATCAGACCTTCAATTTGCAAAGTTAGGGAAATGCTGTCACTTAGTATAATAAAATAATATAGGATAAATTGTTCAGGGTCACATTAGTTATTTAATAAAAAGCAAAACCCCATTGAGAATTTAGCTTCTATTTTATTTCATTGTCTTCATGGCAGTAGACAACAATGGCATATTTTTTCCAAAGTAAATGCACTCTCAGTTTTAAAGGATTGATTTTAGAGGCAAATAAAATAAATAGATGTCCCATTCATGATATTATATTAATGGTAAGAGTCCAGCATCTCAGCACTGATGTTGCTATTAGAGAAAAGAGGCCATCTGCAGTAATTGGGCCCTGTGGGTTTCTCCTTGCAGCAAATACAAAGAGAAAAGATGAAGCAGCTGGTGGTGTCTGTGGCCAGAGTAACCAGCCTAACACGTGTTGTGTGCTGCTTACAGGGGAAGAATGAAAGCAAGCCAGTTACCCAGTGAGGGCCCCAGAGGTAGAGATACAATCATCAGGGTGAGCAAGTCGTGGTACAAACTGCCAGAGACTTCCTGAGCTAGAGAGAGTTTCTTTCTAAGGTATTATGTATGAATACATTTCATGAGTCCAAATTGATTACAAAGTAGAAATTTAAAAGGTGTATAATCACTCCCTTATTTAGATTTCAGCTTCCTTGCATCATTTGAGAAGTTTCCATTCAGGTAGTAGAATTCAGATATTTTTCCAACCTGTATTGCCAGTAAAAATCTTCAGCATCTTCTGTTATTATTTCCTTACACAGCAAACTGCAAAATGCCCTAGCATCAACAGTATTATTATTAAAGGACAGTCCTGTTCTGCCTTTATAAATAAGGCTTTGTTTTATTGTTCCTTTAATAAACAGTTATGGTAGTTATGTCCTGTCAAGCAATTTCAAAAGTTATTCCAAAGTCAGTGGTGTATTCTCAAGCAAGGCTATATTAAGTACATCAAATAAGCTGGGCTTCTTTATAAGGAATACAACAGATGGAACTGCTCTATTATTTTACACTTGGTCTTAGGTCCTAACAACAACCTCTAGCAAGCCTGAGCTTTCAGATTTTAAGAAAGTAACTGCTATCTAGACAAGATACCCAGCTGGACCTCTTCCAATACAAATATCAGCTATGTAGATTTCACACTAATTGCTACTTTCTCAACTCTTAAGAATTGTGGTATAAACAAAACACCCATTGCTTTGCACTGCCCAGCAAGTTAGGTTTGGATCGGTCCCAAAATGCTGGCTGATGACAGCTCCTTAGCAGCAGCTGGTGACAGTTTTCATCCTAACAGCACTTTTGCACTCCACAATTCCAGATGAATTATAGTTTGTTCCTATACAGAGCAAAGACTTTCTCTATACACATATACGTACGTATGTATGTTTGTGTTGTAATTACTTTTTTTATTGTTTTCAAAAATATTTCCAAAAAAATCACAGGGTAATAATTATTATAAACACAGACCGGGTTCCACAGGTTTTCTCATAACTTCGAAAACACGTTGTCTGTTTCAAGTGTCAGGATAGAGCCCAAGGAATCCATAACTCATTTAATTCTAGCCATACGAAAACCAATCCTTTATACACTGTGTACCGAGGTAGGTATTTATTGGTATTTATTGGTGCTATGAATAGCAACATTATATTGTTCATATATTTTAAATTAGAACACAATTTGATACCTCTTAGTATTTTCTCATTTTTCTATTTCTAACTGTAGAAATATTTTCTATGAAATATTCTTCCCCAGATTTTTAGATGCTGCTGGCTAGTCTGGTTTTATATTGTGTCCCCCTTAATGGTGATTTCTCTATACATTTGCTGTTTTTGTAAAAAATATTAACAAATTTTATTCTTGGAATCATAGTTGTAATATTTCTGGTATGAGGATGGTACTTAGTGTAGAACAGCAATTTTAGTAAATGGTGATATCAGGAAAACATTTCTTTTCAAACTATTTTTAAGGTATAACATGTTCTTTTTCATCATTTAACTTCAAAATCAGTTTTCAATGTTTTTACCAAATTAAAAATTTGTGTCAAAAAGATTTCAAGTGTTTTTGAAAAAAATTTTCAAATTTAAAATAACCAGAACAATGTGTCTAAAAGCTTTCAAACCACAGGTGATGGGTATATAGGGTTTCATTATGCTCTTCTTTTTACATTTCTATATATAGCAGACTCTCCATTAACAGGAATTCAGGCACTCTCAAGCAATTGGCCTGTTACTTGGGATTTTGTTGTTGTTGTTGGTTCCACGAGTGGGAATCGAACCCATGCGGTGGTGGAGAGAGCACCAAAGCCTAGCCACTGCACCACCAGGGAACCCCTGCTTGAGATTTTTGACGTTGGCATGAGAATGCCATTGCTTGAGTTACAGTTAATGGAGAGTCTACTTACATTTATCCAGCATCTTCCAATCCCCACAGGTGACGGCTAATTCATAGTCTCCTATATTTACAAATTTCCATAATAACTTTTAAAATATATCAAAAGCACGTATTTTATGGAAAGCTTCCTTTTAATTCTAAACTGATATCACGTTTGCTATTGAGTATGTTATAAAAAACTTATGTTTTATGACTTAGGAAAATATTGTTTGTCATATAATGACATCTAAAATACAGGGCCTGGCACAAACAATGCTCCTTTTTTTTTTTAATGAGTTGGTAATCCATACCAAATCTTTTATTACAATCGCAAGCATGTAATTTTGTAACATAACAATATCGCACTCAAGCACACTTTAAGTGGCATTTTAGGTGAAATGTTCAAATTGCTATCCTGCTTGTGTGAGACATTCACGAACAAAGTTCAGCATTACTTCTGCTGGACTCTGTATTTTATTAATAATTATGTGTCATATAATTATTATGTAATTAACAGCAATACAATTAGAAACATATATTACATTAAAATGCATTAAATCTTAACATTATGATATTTACAAAGCTTCTAGTGCAAATTTGGTCTCATCAGAAGGAAAATTTCTTTTTTTTTAAGTTAATAACTCTTGGTATTTTTATAATAAACAACACTACTCACCATGATATTCAATCTGACATTCCTCCCTCAGGTTGGACGTACCCATAAGCTAGTGTGAGGGAGCATGAATGAGTCACAGTCATTTAGTTCTGCTGTCAATTTTTGAGGATAATTAATGTGTTTAGTTTTGCTTGAAAGATGATGTAGAAATGCTATTTCATAGTGAGTGCCCTGCGGGTTATAGTTTTCCTTTCTCATACAGACAAGCACCTACTTTCATACAAGCTGAAGAGGAAAGAATATGCCTGATTTAGCTCCCAGTAGTTCTCTCTTGTAGACAATGACAGATCTCTCAGATTTGAACAGCATAGTCGATGCACAGTAATTTGAAATGAAGAGTACAGGTAATATGAGATAACTGAAAATATGGGAAATTTCAAGAGTTTGTCAGTCAGTCTTACCGTCTTTTTTATTTTATATATTATGTTCTGATCATTTTTTCTAGTCTTATTTTATTTTACTCTATTATATATTATTTTTCTCTTCTCATTGGTAAATACACCATCGGAAAAGAAGAAAAAACGTACTTCTAAGTTTTTCTTGGAATTGTTTTTCTTTCCTTGGTTTGACTCAGCAAAGCCTTTCCAACTTTTAACATATGCAATGACAGATACATTTTGTAAATGTTTTTTAAAACTCTACGGAATGTTTCATCTGTAACGTTATCTTGTTTCTCGTTTTCAATACACAGGGTGTGCTCTGCGCAGCTCCCCTAATTTTTATCATTCCATCAGCGTGTTATCTGAAACTGTCTGAGGAACCGTGGACACACGCAGATAAGATAATGTCCTGTGTCATGCTTCCCGTTGGTGCTGTGGTGATGGTCGTTGGGTTCGTCATGGCTGTGACCAATCCCGAAGACTGCACCCATGGGCGGGAGATGTTCTACTGCTTTGCTGACAATGTCTCGCTCACCAACTTCTCAGTTTCTCATTTTCAAATGACAACTCAACTTTCCATTTTAAACATCAGTATCTTTCAATGAATGGGTTGCTTTTAAAAATGTGTATGTTGTCATAGATTTCCAAACTGTCTAATAACATTCACACGTGTTTTAGTCTCTATATTATGAAATTATTACTTTTGCATTTATTAAGACTGGGCTTTCTTTCCTCTGTAGTTCAATATAAAAGATAAGGAGAAAAAGAAAATTGAACGTATTTTATCTTAAACTGAGATAAACTAAATGTTTTGTTTTAATGACTTGTCTAATTTGAATTGGAGAAGGAAATGTGGAGGCTTTGGCTTCTGCCACCATCCTCAAAGCATTATTCTTTCATTTACTATGTGAGCCAATGCACTCACAAATAAGTATATGATTGTGGGTTGGAATTTTGTATATGTGTCCTTGATGAGAAAAACACACACACACACACACACACACACACACATACAATTTTTGTCTTTTAAAGTCTATGGAATCAAAGGAACAGTAAGCTGTTAAGAGATTACACATTCCCAAAGCAAAGTGAAGCTCTCCATTCTAACTTCAGCAGCATCCCTTCTTTAAGGAAGTGAATCCCTGGAGAAATGAGTAAAGTTCTTCCCACCATAACAGCACGAGTAACAGACAAGGCGTGTGAGGAATCAAAATTCCTTGGGATGGTAGCGCCATTAAATAATTTATAAAGGAAGGAGGTGAAAATATCACAAGTTGTTCTGAGTCAGGAACTCAAGAGATCAATTTTGCATCAGCTTTGAAGCTGTTGAATTTGAACTTCTGGCAAGAATAAACAACTGGAATCTGAACTTTCAGACTAGAAGCTTGCAAGAATAAGGGCTACAGAAGAGGCATTCTCACTCCTTCCAGGGGAAAGGGACTTCCTCAGAGAGATTTTTGGGAGCTCTTGTTGACTGCATTCTGCAGAAGCAGATGCTAATACGGAGTTTGGCATTCAGAGTAGTCATTAGAGATCACAGCTAATGGAAGAGAGAAGGAAAGCACAATTGGGAGGACAAAGTGGAACTGCAGTGCAGACCAACAGAGCCTCAGCCAAGTCCACAGGGGTCTGGAGCCTACGTGGGCCATCACAGTTGTCCTGGTTCAGGAGAATTATCCAAGTTTTATCACCACTGCCTGCATGGGACCTTGAAGGTGGGCACCTGTGGAAGAACGTGCCCTTGGGCTAGGCAGTGCTTTGCAGCTGAGCAAACCCTAAAGCAGTGGTTCTCAACCTTCCTAATGCCGTGACCCTTTAGTACAGTTCCTCATGTTGTGGTGACCCCCATAACATTATTTTCGTTGCTACTTCATAACTGTAATGTTGCTACTGTTATGAATCGTCATGTAAATATCTGATATGTGCTTTCCAATGGTCTTAGGCGACCCCTGTGAGAGGGTCGTTCGACCCCCAAAGGGGTCATGACCCACAGGTTGAGAACCGCTGTCCTAAAGGAACCGAGAGCTGGAAACTGCTGGTGGCTGGGGCACCAACCACATGCTTCCTTGTTAGGAGAGCTCAGAGACACAGCTGTGTGCACCACAGCTGCCTTCGGTTTTTAATGAGGATTTCTGGTATCTCTTAATGAGGACTTCATGTCTTCATACCTATGAAGTGACAAGAAAAGTGACAAGAAAATTTGGGACCATCTGGGTGGCTACCTTATATCAAGTATCACCCAAGATTTTATTTCTCACCTTTTCATTTGTATTTCAATCAAGCTGATAGTCTACAGTATTACTTTAGTGGTTGTCAAATAGTGAGACAATATCATGAGCAGAGTTAATACACACATGATGCATTTCTACAAATCACAAACAAAAAGAAATCCCGCAGGAAGTATATAAAAAATAGTCTCACAGTAGTTTGAATAAAGAAGTGGTGAGAGCTGAGCAATTGTCTTAAATAGTAAGGAAAACCTATTGAAAACAAAGGAAGCTTCTTCACCTTAGCATGCAGAATCATGCGGTGATTGTGCTTCAATAAAATATCATCCCTGCCACTAAATTAATTTAAATTCTATTGGCTGTGTACATTTGCTGTATTTAATTTGTAGATTTGTATTTATAGTGGTTTAAAATTCATAAGGTTAAGTGCTTTGTCCCTGACTTTAGATTGATACATGTTTTGATGAAATAATAAAAATTCTTTCATTTCATCCTGAAGGAATGTAAGAAAATTTTGCAACAGTCTGTCCCTATATTACTCAAGACTAAGAAACACTGACCTACGTGGTTATTAGAGCAAGTCATGGGAGATAAAATTCCCAAGAGTACACAGAGAAGTACGTCAAGGATAACGTAATATAGCACTAACCCATCTATTATCTGATACTTTTGGTATTGCTTCAGATAGGTTAACCTTGACTCTTTAAGTAAGTAAAAAGCTCCTGATAGGACTGAGTGCTACATTAATGCCTAAAAAAAAATTTGTTCCATTTTTTCCCCCCAAATCAATGTAGAACAAGACCGCCTTGGTCCCAGTTGTCAACTGTGTGGATCACCAACATCATTCAAATTATGATAGAATAAATCTTAGAAAATCACATATTTTGCAGGAATACTTTATTTTGCCATCATTCAGAACTTTAAGAAGACCCTCATCTATTACCTGCCTCAGTTTAATGAGATTTCCACTGAAACTCATTCCCCCTGCCAATGTTCGCCCCTGACAAAGCAACTTGAAATTTTTAAACCAATTTTTGAAGCTGTCACTATATTTTAATTTATAAAGTGCTGCTTTATTTTTAACAAGAACGGGTGCAATAGTATCTTTACATATGAATGCAAACATCTAGCAATATATTTCCATCAAGGCTATAGATTGGATGGCATCTGTATAACTTAGGAATTGGGTCCTTGTCCATGTCACTTATCATGGAATCTTTGACATCAACCCTAACTTGAACCATCTTCAAATATCAGAGCAAGTACACTGCCTTGCCTCTGTTTCCAGTAGTTACCTCTTGTCTTTTCTAAAAGGACTCTGAAATCTAGGTTATTCAACCAAGAAAACCCTGACTAAAATGCTGAACAAACTCAGTGTTGTGTATCACATTTAAATAAAGTAGAAGGTTGGATGTAAGAGGTGCTAGCTGGGACCATCTGTCTAGAAGATGGGCAAAATACAAGCAAGATGTGGAAATGCTATGCTGGAGCCTGGGGGAGAAGCAGGCTGGAGATGGGAGGGAAAGCTGTTGGCACTTACTACGTGTACTTTTCCTTTGTCTATTGGAAAAATCATTCGGAGCTGCGTACAGAGGGAAGAGGAGAAAACTAGAGAGTAAGATTAGTGAAGAGTAGGAGGGGGAGAGAGTTAACAACAAAGAAGAACACAGAGATTATGGTCTAAAGTCAACACAGCTGTAGTGGTTAAACTGAAAGCCTGGTGTGGCGCCTACAGGCAATCAGGGAAGATGACCTGCACTTCTTAGCTCTTGGTTACGAGGAAGCAAATATACCTCAAAAGTACACCAAGGTTTCCTGAGACTAAACTGTCAACGGAATGTCTTACTTGGAAAAATATGGGAGTTCCCTGGTGGTGTAGTGGCTTAAGGCTTCGGCGCTGGCGCTGTCAACGCTGTGGCCTGGGTTCGATTCCCAGTCAGGGAGCTACCCACATACCAAAAAGCAAAAAAAGCAAATACTCATATAAATAAATATGAATATATGTTTAAAAAAAAAAGAAAATTATGTAGGGAACATAAATAAAACTGAGTTATACTCATAATAACACCATTTAGATGAAGAATTCATGTAGCTATCTCTTATAGGACACTTTCATAGTCATTCCACTAATGTTTGCTTATCGACAATAAAGATTATCAATAAATTTAGTGTTGGAATTTTTATTATATTATTCATTTATAGCAATATGCTAAATGTTCCATTAAAAAAATGCGTCTACAGATTTAGTCTGTCCTTCATTCCTAATTCCCTCCTGATTCTGATCCTATCCAATTTACACCCAGATTAATGCCATGCTTTCTTACCTGCGCATTCTAGGCTTTTCTCCCTTCAAGGTGATGTGTGCATCACTCCAAGAATCTTCTTATTAAACAGGTGGTTTGATAATACCACTTGCTTGCTCAAACGTTTTCCATGAAATTCTTGTGCTTATAAGACAAAGTACAAACTCCATAGTGTGTATCCAAAGCTTTCATAATATGACCTTAATGTGTCATGCTGGCCTTATCTCCAATGACTGCAGGAAGGAACCCCTTATTCTAATATAACTTACTTTATACTAGCATTATTTCATACCAAAATTGCCCTTTGCCCCTTTTGCCTTTGCCCCTATTCTGTAATTCTTAGAGGTATGTTATATGAAGAAACCTGTCTGGCCAATGAAACTAAAAGTTTCTTGAGGATAGGCAGGGTGTGTTAAAGTTTATTTTCATTCTTCATAGCCCACTGCATGGTGCCTTGAATGTAGTAAGCACTTAAGTATTTGAAGTGAGATTGATGGTATAAGAGAGAAAACAGTTAATTATACCAAAAGCCATACATGTTATTTTACTGTATGATCTTTCCAGCTATAATGATTGTCATTCAGTAAAGTAGCAATTTAATGTGATGCATTCATCCCACCAACCTGGTTTAGATCATTAAGATGGGTTTCTTGTTTGGCTTTATTATGCATAGAACCTTCAGAGAAATTATTTGGATTATTCTTTAAAAATCTCTTCAAATACATGGCAATCTGCCCATATCTTTCCACTTGTTTTGACTGCTAAATAAACATTTCCTTGTGTCTGTTTTAATTATAAGCTCCTTGAAAGCTGAAACTATGTCATATTTAGTTTTGGCAATGGATGTTCAGATAGTTTACTCATTCACGATGCTTGATAAACATTTAATGATTTGAACTTTCCTAATTTAGATGTATTTGACTAAACTTTAAAACTCACCGAGAAAACTTACATCACCTCTTCATTTAGTATTATTTCTAAAGAAACAAAGAGTCAAAACTTTAAGCTGAAATGTGTTTATGGCTTAGAGATGCAATTATCACCTTGCTTAATCTCAGCAAACACCTCAGTAATTTGATAGGGCACAGAAAACCAGAGGTGGTTTAGGAACTCGCAGAAAACGATAGAAGAAAAATACATCAAGCAATGTATCCGTTTGCAGTTTAAAATCAGAAAGACTTCGGAAATTATTATTTCCAAGGCATGGTGGCAGCTATGTATTTATCATTTTAAAATTTTGTCTTGCTGGAGGAAAACAAGCCAGTTCTAGAAAAATGAATCCAGTCCAGGCTTCATGTAGTCAGGACTAATTGCATAACAACATTATTCTTTAATGCTCTAGGTTCTGAGAGAGAAAACAGTAAAGAATCTTCCAATAAAAAGAGAAATTAATTTTGTATTACAATGGCAGCCTTTGGGTGAATTCTGAGTTTTTTACACAATTTTGCATTCTTATAAAGTCTTAAGATTTTTTTCTAAATTACACCTTTTAATTATTGTTTCTCCATTTGCAAAATGTAGACAAACTGGAAGTTAAGCACTATGACTTTGGATTTTATGTGCTTTATGTCTCAAAGCATTCTAAAACAAATTTAGATTTGTTCTAAAAACGTTAAGAATAGACAAGGAAAGGTAATGACTTTAAACATTTTGAAAAATAGGGCTTAGAAAACCCTCAGATTTTGTAAAAGGAGCTACTCAATTGCACAAACAGCGAGAGATGTTCCTTATTCTAGAAAACAATCTGACGTTTCAAAGTAGACATTTGAACAAGAGAATAAGACATTAAAAATGTTACCTTTGGGTAAAAAATTTCCTTGAAACAAATGATTTTATATGTGTAACCTTACTGCCAGCTGACCAGGACAGGACACCTTGCCCCCAAGTGATCTGGTTAAACTTGTTCTTAAACCCCATTCCACAGTCAGGAGCTTACTACATAATTTCAGCGCATTCTTCTGGTTTATCTCCACTTCTCTATGCCGCCGTAATCCAGTATTCTTTTGCTCTGTATCTTAAAACTCCATGATACTCCAGATGCAAACCACAATACCTTCATCAGTCTCCATAAAAAACCCACTTATATCATGCATCCTGTAGTTTTCATTGTGTTTTTAGAAGATGTAGAATGGTTACAAGGAAGGGTCCCATCCTGAAATATGGCCTTCCACCAATCTTCAGGCTTCAGCATTTAAGCTCCTCCTTTACTCTTCTCATTTTCCATCTCCTCCAGGTTAATAAGCAAATATGTCCCTCTGACTTCCTCAGTGACATCCCAGCACCTTCAGTCTCTAGAAGACCCCTCCCCCATTTTATACCCCACACTTGGTCATTGTATTTTTCCAACACAAGTAATACTCTCCTCCTAACAAAAATTCAGGTGGTATCTGTCAACACATTTATATTTTTCCATTTTCTTACATATATTTACCATCTCATTTATATTCTGAATTGCATTTTTGGTGACTGCTTTCCATACAAAGAGAGTTGTTTTATCCAAACAGGTAATAGAAGGTTGACTAGCTTCTACTGTGTTTTTCCAACACAGCGAACCCACATGGCTTAAGGCTGTGCTCCCACAGGTCCTACTGCATATCTTCAGCCATTGCAATTTTTCACCTCAACACCTGTACTGTTCCCAAAACCATCTGTGTAACTGCCTATTTCTTTTGTAGTCTGAATAAATCTGGCCTTCCAGAATTAGATTAGAGCAGACCCAGCTGTAGTGAGTGGATAGTCATCTGCTTTAAGTGAGGGGAATCTGAAACTCTCTGTACTCATTTTCTCAGATGTACCGTATGGAATGACACTATGATATCTGACATATGTTTGCTCTTCAGTATTTAAAATAGAGACATCCCTTAACATTGGGGCATAGAGGATTCAGATGAATAATTAGGAAGTATAACTCTAAGAGGATGCCATTGCTGCCCTCCCTATTTCTCTCTACCTTCCTAAATTTTAGCAGAATTTAAAATTTAGCCCAGGAGTATCCAACCTATGGTCCAAGATGGCTATGAATGTGGCCCAACACAGATTCTTAAAATATTATGAGATATGTTTTGTGACTTTTTTTTTTAGCTCATCAGCTATTGTTAGTATTAATGTATTTTATGTGTGGTTCAAGACAATTCTTCTTCCAATGTGTCCGAGGGAAGCCAAAATGTTGGACACTGCTGATTTATCCCAATGCCTCCTTCTCTGAAGGGTCTCCACAACCTTCTCCAGCAGACTGTAACTTTTTCTTCTGCAAGACTTTGGGTCTGACAGTTAATAGAAAGAATAATCAGGTGTAAATAAGAACTTTTTAACAGTTAGAGCTGACTGAGTTTGGTATGGGTTGCTCTTGGACTTAGAGAGCCTTCTATGCCTGCGACAACTTAGAGTTTGGGCAGACAATTACACACATGTGGTAGGGGTAGTTTATATGCTGCATAAAAATTTAACTTAGTGATCTTTAAGGTCTTTTCTAATGCTGAGCTTCTAGATACTTCCTTGTGTGCTCTGATGAAATAAAATATAGAGCTGTTATGGAAATCCTTCATTATTTATCTTTGCAGATCTTTTAATTTTCTTCTAAATAAATATGAAATAGTGTAAAAGCAGTGGTCATCCATTTATTTTCCATGCTTAGGCCACTTTGAACAAAATAAGTATTCAAAAAAAATTTATGGATTGAACCATGACAGACTGATTTGAAGGGTGGTTAAGAGAGGGAAGAGAATCTGGAGACCATAAAGCAGATACAGAGGGGTAAAGCATCAGAGTTCTGGGATAGGGTCACACAGAAGGATGCGAGTTCACAGAGAGTTAAAGGGACGCTTCAATAACTGCACTTACTTTGTGAAAAATAATATAAACAGAATCACTTCCAAATGGAGTTGGTGCTGTCATCTCAGAGGAACTGCCTTTGCCCATCTTACTCTTCAAACCTTTGGAATATTTAAATTGGGCAAAATAAACTTTGGACTGGGCCAAACCAACTTTGTATTCCAAACAACTGTTTGCAAAGCTAACAGGAAAGCAGACATTCTGACTACCACATTGATCATTAAAGACATTCTTTAGGATTAGCATGACCATGTCCTGCTAAAGAATAACTTGGCTTATTTGTTCCTATAGAAATTCCTTCCTTGACTCAACACCAACAGAAGAAATCACTTCCTTCTAGTAATATAATTATTCCCCTTCCCTTTCTCATATAAATTCCTTGCCTTGCCCTCTCCCCCTTATCAGAACACTATTAATACTTAGGTTTCTGCCTGAATCAGGGCTTCCTGAATAGCCTCCCCCTCTTTATAAATCTCAAATAAATGCTTGTTGCTTCCCACTTTGACCTATTCTTAACACTGCACTTGGGTGTATACAGAAATTATTGCTACCACTGCTGACCAGCATCCAAGACCAGTTCTCATTCTCTTCCATCTTGCCATCATTCCTGATTTTCTACTTGAGAGAAAGGTATTAGCAGGTAAACCAGACAATCTGTTTAATAATTGTGGCAAATAGATCCATAACTTCTTTAATTGTCCCCATTGATTAGAGAAAAATTCCCTAAAAGCAGATAGAACCCAATCACAGACAAGTTAAGGACAGATGCCTTAAACCCATATTTGGGTTTACAGATGTGCAGCATAGATTCGTGATTATGAGCTGAGAGATTGTTATCCGACTTTTACCCAAAAAAATATGATTTGTGGACCATTAGCACTGCCATTGCCTGGGAGCTCTTTAGAAATGCAGAAGCTCAGGTCCCACCCCAAAGCTATTGAACCAGTATTTACATTAAAACAAGAGCCCCAGGTTATTAGTATTCAGGTTTGAGAAGCACTAAAGTTCAGGGAGCCTTGTCCTTTGGAAAGGTGGCTTATCAGAATCTATCTGCTAGGAGATTTAGTTAAATAAAAAACCACCTCTTGGAGAGTTTATTATGCTTACACCAGAACTTCTGACTGATGAGAATGTGTGATAACACATTTCTGGGGCTTGGGGAGGAAAAACAATTGTAAATCATTGATTCATGGTTATAACACTTAAGATCATTTCCGTTGGCTGTGACTTTTTCTGGAATGATCATGCACTTGAAAAACCATTTTTTCCCCAACATTGACTATAACTGAAACACACTCGCCATACCTTTCCTTTAGATTTTAATGGCAATTTCTTTTTAACTATGGTAAAAACAGTGCTACAAATGGAGAAAACTTTGAAGATATCCTGATGATTTCTAGTTTGTACGTAAAAAGCCCTAATGAGTAAGTCAGAAAGTTCTTAGCATGGGAATGTGCTTTGAATTTATGATTATATCTGTCATCAAGCAAATGAGGGATGGAGGGTGGAGCGGCGTATCACTGCAATAAATGTTTAAAGCCTGAACATAGTATTTATATTTGAATGCATCAAGAGGCAACTTAATAAATAAATGTTATGAAAGACATCTAATACACTCTTTATGTTGTTTCTAAATTAAGTGGTTGATTAAGGAAAATATCCACTATCACAAAACATGCTTTTCAGTTAAATGGAAAAACCTTAAAATACATTTTAGTTTAATAATAAGGAACATGCAATTAGATTGTTAACATTAAAAGCTTAATGAAAGAAGCATGTGCTATGAAGAACCAAACAATAACGGATTCATACAATTTAACTTAAATTTAGGGAGGATCTGGTATTCAGAGAAGGAGGAATATACCTCATTCTAACTTCAAGAACTCATAAGTATGTGAATGAGCCACAGAAAGTAGTATCTAGGCAAGGGCCCCAGGAGTTTCCTCAGCCTTCAGTGTGACAGAGCATGGCATCTGGGTCCGACATTAGAACAATGAATTTCAAGTTTGTTTTTATTCATGAAAGCAAGTGTTTAACTTTATTTTCCTCAGCTGTAAAAAGAAGAAATCATTTCATTACATATTAGGTTTCTGTGAGAGTTTTTCCCATGTTTATTGATAATATGAATTATTATGTACTGTATTTGTATTACATTTACTTATTTTCTCCCATTGGGGTTTTTGCTCTTTTTTCTGAATTAATGATATTATGCCTTATGAATACTGTATTTAGTAACGTTCACTGTAGAATTGTACGCCTGGAACCTATGTAATTCTTGTGAACCAATGTCACCCCAGTAAGTCTAAGAATAAAAATAAATAATAAAGTAACTTTAAAAAAATTGGTATTTACCTTTTAATTTTGTTAGTTATTATTTTACCTAATAGAGTTTTTCATTTTCTATAGCCAAATATAATGATTTTAAGGTTTTTAAAATCATTTTAATAAAAGTTGTTCTTCAGCTCGAGTAGATAATACTTTACACAAATTACCTCCTAGCTTTGAGTTTAACTACAATTCATTCATATATTTTCAAGTATTTCATTATAAAATTTTAAAGTGCACATGTAAATAAAAAATGGAATAACATAGCACAAAAGGAAAAATTAAAATCACCACACTGTTAATATTTTGGTTTATTACCTTCCAGTCATTTTCTATGTATATTTTCTCCAAAATAGGGTTGATGCTATTGTGTGACATATATTTGGTCTCTGCCTCCAGTTCCTGACATGTCTCTCCTAAAACCCTCAGAATATCCTAAATGATAGAGATGATAGGAGCATGATTTATTCCAATATGTGGCCTTTGACCCAAATTCTTTACACAAGAGCTTCTAAGATTCTTGGAATCTCTGGAGTGATTAAGAGTGTCTTTTTGTTTGCTAATCAGATGAGTGGTGGCTACGGGCCCCTACATAAGTTTCTAGTTGGGAGTTAGTCACCTGAAAGGCCAAAATGTGATTAGAAGGTTGAACTTTCATCCCCAACGTTCAGCCTATGGGGGAGGAGAGGGAGCTGGAGATTGAGTTAATCACCAATGACCAATGATTTAATAAATCATTCCTAATAATGGGACCTCCATAAAAACTCTCAACAGAGCTTCCTGGGTGAGGAACACATGGAGGTGCTGGGAGGTTGGTGTGCCTGTAGAGGGCATGGAAGTTCTGTGCCACCCACCATCCCCCATAACTTGCCCTGTGCATCTCTTCCATTTTGCTATTCCTGAGTTGTATCCTTCATAATAAACCAGGGAGTAAACTGTTTTCCTGAGTTCTGCGAGCTGTTCTAGTGGATTATCCTGAGAAGGGGATTGTGAGAACCCTTGGTATATAGCTGGTCAGTTAGAAATATGGGAGGCTTGGACTTTGGACTGGCATCTGAAGTAAGGATGGTCCTGTGGGACTGAGCCCTCAATTTGTGGCATCTGATGCTGATTCCAGATAGATAGTATCAGAATTAAATTTTAGGACACCCAACTGATATCAGAAAATTGATCAGTGTGGAGGAAAAAAACCCCAACACATTTGGTGAAGAAAGAAATATTCTGATTCCAGAGAAATAGGTTTTATTTTAGCTATATATAAAATTTGCATCGATTTTTAAAAATATATAATTATTATGGACGTTTCCCTTCATTATTAAAAGTCTTCATGGTAGCTATGATTTTTAATAGCTGCATAATATTCCATATTTCATGTTCTATAATGGTTCTGCTGTTTCATTTTCAGGATATTTTCATTTTGCTGTAAATAACATTAATGAACATTGCTTAATGTGGAACTGTGTATCATGTTCCAATACATCTATAAGATAAATTCCTAGGAATAAAATTATTGAATTAAGGAATATTAAAAAATTTAAGGTGCTTGTTTTCTGTTGTTGCAAAACTGAAATCTAGGTAAATTATAATAATTTAAATTTCACATGTATACGTACATGAAGGGCCATTTTATCACATATTAGCACCATGTATTCCCATTTAAACAACCATCAGAGAGGAGCTGTTCTAAATGAATTTAAACCACAGTATTTTGACTGTACATCCCTAGAAAGATATACTTTAAGGACAAAAGGAACATTTTAAAAACTCCACATTTCTATATAATTTTTATTGATGATATGTGTGGTGGTGTAGGCATTGTTATTCCAAGGCTGTTCTGTCGATACTGTGGCTCAAGGCAAATGAGTAATTATAATGATATCCTTAAGATCAGGATTTTGGACATGAGATGCAGATATAACATCAATAAAATTTTGTAAAATTCCTGTAGTCCTATAATTGAATTTAAAATATCTGTATGAATTGAAAATGAATTTTGTCATAAAAGAATTAAAAATTTATTTTCTAGCTCTGTCCACTACAAAGGCCTAGAAGTAGTGATCGGTGCATAACATACTGAGCACAGCAATGCCAAAATGGTGACCTCCAAATACTTTCCCCCCAAAAGGAAGCAGGGATCCTTGGAGAAATGGCTTAATGCAGAAGTGGAACAGAAAATGTGCAAGATAAGAATGGTACATTATTTAATGGCAGAAAACAAAGAAGCAGAACCATCGAAAGAACTTGGAAGTCAACTTGAAGAGGTTTGCTCTTATTGGTCAAAGATGGAACAATGTGAGTGCTAATCAGGTTAATAATAGCAATGATTTAAAATAAATCCTGTATGTTAAAAAAAATTAAACTTATTCTTCATGTTTGGGGGAGTCAAAGAACCAATGGATTATTTGAAAACTAACAAGTAGAAAATCAAGCATGTTTGTAGTCTTTCCTTTACAAGCTGTATTACTGAGTAATCAAAGAATGAATGGAAGTTACTCTTTATTAGAGTATTCCAAATAATAAATAAAAAGGGAAAGATAAAATTCAAATATCACCATTTTGTAACTCCTAATGAATGAATGAATGTAAGCATTGATCATCAATAGCTGCTAATATTACAAAAAGAGATAACCTGATATGTTTTGTCATTAATGCAACCCTGCTAGCTAGGGAGGAAAAATTGGATCTGAATTATCAAGCCTCTAAACCTAACTTCTAATTTTTAGAAAAGGAAGTGGACAGAGGACCCTATTAAGCATAATAACACCACAAGAATGCAATTGCTGAAATTCAGACTATGGAAAATTGTACAGAGCAAAATGACTCAGTTTCTTCCACATCATCACCACCCACGAAAAAGGGAGGGAGAGAAGAAGGGAGGGAAAAGGGGGTAAGAGGGAGGGAAGGAGAGAGAGAGGAAAAAAGGGCGGGAGGGAGGGAGGGAGGGAGGGGATGGGAAGGGAAGAGAAAAGAAGGGAACCTATTGATGAGAAGAAACTTAAGAGACATGTGAGGTACCTTGTCTCTTATAGATACACACTGAACTATTTACGGGTGAAATAATATCTGAGATTTGCTTAAAAATAATCCATCAGGTAAAAATGGAAGTGAATGAAGGTATAAATGAAACAAGATTGCCCATAAGGTGATTCATTTTTATATAACTGGGTGACAGGGGCACGGGTATTTGTTATACTACTCTGTCTTTTTTTATGTGTTTAAAATTTTCCACAATAAAAACACTTTTAAAAAGAACAAAACACTGTTGGAGTATCCCCTGTGAAGGGAGAAGAGAGAGTGTACCTAATCATAAATAACCTTCCAGGCCTACTAGGAGGAAATTGCACAGTCTGACCTTTGGGGGGTCTTTTTTAAGCATTATAAAAAATGTGTGGGCTCATACTATTCTGGTCCTTGTGAAAAAAATGTTATCCTTGAACCAACATTTATGACCAACTTAAAGAATAGTATAAAATGATAGACAGTTCTTGGAACTCAAATGACACTCATTAATGATAGCTATTTCCTTGGGTGCAAACATTAAATGGAAGTGAAAATATCATCTCCAAGGTCTCCTTCCTTAGCTTTTTATTGTTTCTTTATAAATGTTAAAAATGTAGTTTGCTAGAATATAAACAAAACAAGTTTGTTCTTTGTGTTGAAGACTTATAATTATTACCTGCTGTAAATGTTTTTTTGATCTTTTTTTTTTAATAAATAGTTTGCCACATTCAAATGCAACTAAAAGACATACAATTTCCAAATGGGGCACTCAATTTAAGGCATGAATAAAAAATTTTCCTCAATGGTTCCCTTCCTGTCCCCCGGCCCCACCACACACACACACACACACACACACACACACACGCACGCACATACTCACACACACACACACACACACGCACACGCGCACACACTCACACACACGCACACACACAAGCACATGCACATGCATGCACACGCAAGCACACGCACATGCACACATGCACACACGCGCGCGCACACACGCACGTGTGCACATACACATGCACACATGCACACGCAAGCACACACACACGCACGTGCACACACACACTCACACACAAGCACACTTGCTCTGGACAGGTTTCTGGGTAATCACAAGGGAGGATAGCTCCTCCCAAGACCACACAGGGAGGATCACTGTCTTCTCTCACTTTTCCCCAGCAATACCCAGCTGTTCTGCTATCCATAGGAACCCAGCACCTTTATTCAGCATGCCTTAAAATATACAACTCACTTAGGATCACAAAGTCAGAGACTAAAATGTTTGAAAAGGCTCAGAATCTCTATTACAATATGAGAAAATTTCAGAATATAAATTATATATTATCGAGGTAATTTGCAAGTATACAGTCTCACATTCCTCAATAAACTTGGCACAAGTTTAAAGCCTTAAACAATCTGTTCTTAGATGGCTTCACTTTTATTCCCCTGGGAGGCAGCTGGCCCCTCCTTTGGCCTTAATCCAGGGTGACTGTCCTTTCCTGCCAGGCCTACCACCACCATCCCAGGCGTCCTCTGAGTTTTTCTTCTCCAGATTTACTAAGCCCCTAGAGAGCCAGGCTCCTTTCCAGACTGGGGCCTGAGCCAGTTTCTCTGTACTCACATGGAAACTGTTCTGGTAGCTCCAAATGTGAGCTGAGAATTTTCTAACCCACCTTCCTCTGGAGTCTGGGCAATGATAGAGTTTAACCTGAGCTAAGCATCCTCCCATAACAAATATAATCTGGGTTTCTTTTCATTATTTTACTTTTCTCCTCTCTCCTGCTTATGTTTCAAATTTTTAAAGAACTTGTATTATCTTCTTCTTTTCACTCCTGCTCACATACCCCAAAGGATTCCCCACCACCACCCTCCACTCCAAATTCCACAGTTTTAATAAATATGCCCAAGCTCTAAATGCATCCTTGGACTTGTAAATTCTGCCTGACAGCTGAACACTTATCACATACACTTTGACTTAGCAAAACATGAGGAATCACATTTCCCAACTTAAATGCAGATTTGTGGCAGATTTGTGACAGCCACGTAACAAACGTCCCTGGGGATCATCCAGACCCGCCCCCTCCTCGGATCCTCTCTTCAGAGGCCTGACCTTGAGCTGCTGCAGCCCCTTCTGCCCTTACTCTTCAAGCAGAGAACCGGAAGTGCCTGAGGAGGCACTGCATTCCTGGAAGCCCACAGCCAAGTACTGACTTGTGTGAAAGTTCGACAGCCCGTTCTTTGCCTCAAAGTGCAATAAGTCTTAGGTGTAATTTATGTTACAGAGAACCCTGTGGATTCAGTCTGAAGCTGGGAAGTCACATGAAATTTCTCCCTTGCTTGTTCTCTGCTTTTCCATCCTGCTTCCTCAATTCCCTTACCTGCTTCTCCAGGAGCATTTCCTTTAATACATCTCCAATATTCATGCATGAATCCTCATTTCAGGCTCAGCTCCTGGAGAATTTAACTGAGGAGTTCATGCCATAAAAATGGCAACATTAATTACAATCAATCCCCTTAATTCTGCAAAACTGATCATTCCAGATTTACCAAAATTTGGCAGGAGAAAGTTTGTGCCTCCATTCTAGCTCCAAAAAAATCTAGAGATAAAATTCTCCCCTGCTACCTTTTCAGACTGTATTATTTTACAGGGTGATAGCTTCTTTTAAAACTTGTGTTCAATTACATATTTTTAAGAATCAAAATTTACTTGTGTGAATTTTAGTATTATTTTAGTATGAAGTGCCAAGAAAAAGGAATCATATCAGTTGACACTGATTTTTATGGTGAATAAATTTTATTTTTTCAAAAATTTTTGAACTATGAATATAAAAAATTATAAACATATTTAAAATTATGTAGAAAAAATCTATAAGGAAATACAATAAAATATTATATTTATGTTGGAATTTTTTCTACTTATTTATATTTTTGAGATTATGAGAATATTCTTTTTCATAATGATAAATTTTAAATATAATAAGCACAATAAAAATAAAAAAAAATAGAAATGTTTTAAAGGCAATAGCTCTTAAAGTATGTATAAAGTTTGCATAATTTTCATAGATTTTTTTTTCAAGACACATCCTACAGGAGCTTATAAAGAAAAAATTCTGAATTATGGTTGTTTATATTGAAAATTACAAGCTATGCTTCCTTCACCTAGTAGATTGCCTAATACTGGAGCATAATTCATGTATACTAAATAAATGGAATTTTATAGTAAAAAAATATAGGTTTTATTTAACTTTGTATTCACTAACTGATTATGCAAGACAATTCACAATGAGTATTACTAGGGTGTGAGAAAGGTTTTTTGGCACTTACATAATGTGTAGAAATTCAAAATTCTATTCACATGTAAAAACCTCCAATCAAAAAAGGAATATCTATTTATATAAGTAGATTAAACATTAAACAGAAGTAAAAGATAAGAATTTAATATGTCTTCCCTAAATGCAAACATCAATATAGTAATGATTTATGTTTGAAATTTATATTTATTATCACTTTACATCTTTAGTCACTGCTTTTAATATCACAGTTCTAAGGAAAACCTTTAGTTTAGAAAATGGTTTCCATACTGTTGAGTGCATTTGACTTCAATTCCAAATTCCTCATATTTCAAATGCAAATGTATCTTAATCTATTGGAAAGAATGTAGAGAGTTACCGAGGTAATTTAAGAAACAGAGCACTTCTACTGAGAAAAGAGTTGAGTTCTCATATCTACACTAGATAAATAAAGACTTAGTATTGATGTAAGAATTTCAGTCACTTGCAGGAAAGGTTCCACAGTTATTCTTCCCTTAAATTTTTTTCAAGGAAATGAAACATGTGACATCTCTATATCAACTCTCAAAAAAACACTAAAATATCTAAAATAGCAAAATATTACCAAACCTTAGATCCCACTCCATTTTCATTCAGTAATCACTGTCACACCATTTTTTTGTCCAGCTGTTCTGTCTTCCAAGAGCAAAACCATAACAAGAATAGGCATAATTGTTAGCAACAGAAATTAAACATCAGTTAAAGTTCATAGAACAAACAGGGCAACAAAAAGATGATTTAACATGAGACTATTTACTAAAGAAAGAGGTTCTAGATAGAGTTGTCAGAGGGTCTAAACAATAGAATAACTGTCCATGCGTAGTGGACCCATCTGGATTCAGGCTGAACTGCTTGAAGACCTTTTCAATCACACGAGCTTGTAATTATTCATGGAGGAAAGTCTTTTGTATCATCTATAAAATTTGACCTCTACAACTTCAGCTTTGTGGAAAAAATGAGACAAACTTACTTTCCAGCAATGATTTAAGAAGGAAAAATATGTATGTGCTATTAAATTGTGATGTCTTGCATTGCAAGGTACTATAAAACAAATGAGTTTTTCTTCACCTAAAAAGTATCTTTCATTGATTTAGATTAATATATATAGTTAAATGCACACGTACATTAATGCAGTATCTGAAGGGAGAGTTAACATTTTAATAGCACATGTAATTAATGATGTGTTGCATGAAGTCAAAGCAAGAAAAATCAGTGTAAATAAACTTTGAACTGAACAAAATCAAACAGGCTGAAATGTCTTCAATAATTATTTTGGCTGCATAAAGCCTGAAGCAATGAAAGTTCTTTTATAGAACCCATAGGACTTAATATTAATTTGTAAGCAGTGAAGTCTTAGGACGAATTATGGCAACCCATTTAGGCTGCAATAGTAATAACATCATTCTAGTTGTAGTCATCGTGCAGTTCGCCAACTTCATGAAGCAATAAAACCAAAACCAAAACCTTTCTCTTGAGTTTTTCCAGAAATTTTGATCAGTATAACTAGTCTATGAAAACATGAATTTTTTCCTAAGATATTTTTTCATGCCCTTTATTTATCAGCCAGCAAATAGTCCTTATACTTACATACTAATTAATCTTTTTTCTTATTCTCAGAAGTATAAATGCAACTAGATTGGCCAAAGACAATGCCAAGCTTTTCACACTGTCCCATATCTATTAATCACACACATGAAACACCTTAGATATTTTGCTACTTAAAGGCAGCACTTAGGTTGAAATCCTAATGTGGTTCATTGCCACAGGGATGAACTGTAGAGCACCCTGGGGACCATGTATTTCTTTCAGCATGTTAAGGCCTGTTGTAGCATTCTTTCTGTTTTTGCTCTTTGTTCAAATATAACTACACAAGTTGTGACTTTTAGCTCATATATGTCCTTGGCCAGTTTCCTTTGCCCTACACCCCTTTGTGCTTCGCGATTCATCCCCTACCTCTTCCAACTCTAATCTGAGTGCCCTTTATTTCCCTGGCTGCCCACCAAATTTACCCAGGAAAAGCCAAAACAAATAGCATCATTGACAGGCATTACAAAACGGCTGTCACTTCGCCAGAAGCTCCTTCAGGGGGTCTGTAGGGACGAGTTGAGTCTAACGTAGAAGACTCTCTGAAGATCTCTGTTGCCTGAGGATCAATGCTCTTCTCCTAAGCAGGAGGTGAGAATAATTTCAGATGACTTTTCTGCCTCATTTACAGAGCTTGCCCATGGCTTCTGAGTGTAAGAGAGGTAAAGACAATGTTTCTTCAGGAAGAGACTGGTAGGTAAATTAACGACTGCCCAGTTACACTAGAAAAGCAACAGCACTCTGAACGCATTGAGTTACGCCTGTCCACTAAAAACGCGTGGTACAATTTTTTTTTAGTAACGTAGGACTTTACTAACATTGGATAACCACTGGAGGTCTTTGAGAAGTGAAGCTGTGTTTTCACAAGGTTATTCTGACAGCTCTGCAGAATACAGACCGAAGGGGACAAAAGTGGGAGTGGAAAAATGAGTCCAGATTCCATTGTAGTGATATGAGTAAGAGAAGATGGTAGCTTGGTTTAAGGTACTGGTGTGTGGACAGTGGCTATAAGAAAACTGTTCCATTTTAGAAGGGTTTAATCTGAAGACCTTTGTGGCAATAATCATGTAGCAGAACTGATGACGAAGGCTACTTCTAGTACCCCCAAATACAACCGTGTCATCTACAGGTATGTGTGACAGTGTGCCTATTAGCTAAACTCTCTGCACTTTAACTTTGTCTTCTATAAAATGGACTAACAGTAGTATTTACTTTATGAGGTTGTTTTGAGAATTAAAAGCATTAATACATGTAAAGCTCTTAGAGTTTTGCACATAGAAAGTATAAATACAGCTATTATTACTTTCTATTTTCTATAGTACACAATGAAAAATGGGAGTGCATAAATCAAAGTCCTTCGGGATTTACATTAAATTATTACATTTTACATTATAATGTATAAAGAGAATAAAAAGATGGCTGTGCTTTAGCCCACTGGTGAATATTATCTGATCTATGATGAGCCAGTGCTTCTACTTACTGACTCTGGTTTTATGGCACTATAAATATCTCTATAAAACAAAATTCAGTTTAGCTCATGGCTTATTCCTGCCTTCAGAATCAAAACACAAAAGGAGTCTTTGAAAGATACAAGCAAGACTTTGTCATTCTAACAGGTTATCCTTACAGGGAGAAGTTAGCATACTGTTTCCCTTCTTTCCTTGTGTCCTAGGGAATCTCTGACAGTACCCACATCTCCTGCACGACTGGAGCACTTGCTAGATAGTAACCCCCCACCCTCACCCCTTGACCCCAGCAATCACGGGTTCACCTCTCATCATGCTGTAGCTCCAACCTGAGTTCAGCTTCTGGTGTCTAGACACCACACATTCACCTGTTGTCCTTGCAGTCTGAGTGTGTTTACAGAGTTTTCTTTGGGTTGCTTTCACCAATCCTTGTTTAGCTTCTCTGTTTTCCATATCTAAGCGACCAACTCCCTGTATTCATTGCCTCTTTTTGAAAAATTGAGGGTAGTTTCTATTTTCCCACCTAGATGCTAAATGATAGAATCTTCAATGACTTGATAACGATCAGAGTTCACTAGTTACTGAATTATATAAGCATTTGGAGGCAGGACATTTTGAGGGGGTACTTTATCTACCATGAGCTTTTAAAATAAATTTAAAATAATGCTTAAACTTTTGTTATAAAGATAATAGCTGCTTATTTTAGAAAAAGCAGAGAAGTGTCAAAAATCAAACCTTTCCTAATAGGTGCTATAACTATACCTCTCCTATATTGCACCTGTGTACTTCACAGTAGTCTTTGGGGTAAGGGACGGGGGGAGAGGGGGAAAGCAGTATTTATATTTAACCAACTAAAATTCAGCTGGTAGAATTTGAGCTATTTAAGAGAATAGCTAGCAATTTATCATTAATTCTATGATAGCAGAGCTTAAGAGAGGTGGGAAGGAGAGGAATGAGCATCTATTAATCAAGACCCATTTGACCCTTTTCCGACTAAATGCAGAAAGCAGTAACGGTTACTAAGGGGGAACCAGCAGGCTTTTCCCTCCAGGGCTTTCTGCTAGCAAGGAACAAAAAAAATGCAGAGGAAGAGAGACGAGGCAGTTCCTTCCACTGGCAGAATGGGTATACTGCTTTGATACGCACACACTGAGGCATCCAACTTCATATTGCACCTTAATTCCCAAATAATTTCTCTTCAAAGACATAACAAATAAAAGTCATGTGTGCAATATCCTGGTATTCTCATATGCGCTGTACAAGCAGTGCTTTCTTTTTTTATCCATGAACACAGAGCAATTTGTACACTGCATTTGAGAAGACCAGGATGTCCTCACACGGCTTTAATTAAATCTTACAAATCAATTATATTCTTCATGGTAATTAATACTTTCCAAAGACCTCAAAAATTTAAACTAAATATTTAAGAATCACTCAATTTGAAACAAGTTACCTCCAAAAATTTAAGATATTCTAGGATTTGAAAGAATGTAGAGTTTATCACATCTATCATCTAGCCAAACAAGAAAGTCTACATGACAACTAACAATCATTATAAATTCATTATTATAAAAATCATCATTAAAATGTATCCCTGAATTTCTCTTCATTATGTGCCTCCTTGTTAGTCAGTGTCTATCTATTTGATTGCCTAACATTTCAAGAAGGAATCAAATATCAGATGATGATCTTGTTCTCAAAGGGAGGAACTACTTTCAGTTTTATAGAAGCTACGGACAGCCACCCTTCTGTGCTGGAGGCCAGAGAAGAGTGAAGCAAACACTCTCCTAGTGGGAAGGCAGAGGTGGTGGCCCTCTCTAATGACTGAATCCCAAGGCCAAATAGTTCTGCAACCTCTTACTGCATCTGCAACCTCTTACTGCGTCTGCAACTTCTTACTGCATCTTTTAAAAAATGGGACCTTTGTAGTGTCCCATTTTTAAAAAGAGGTAAAATAATAATATATTTTACAACTTTCTGCTAGTAGTGTAAATCAGAATATGTTATCAAAGGCTATCTCAGTTTGGTAATAAAGCATCATAAAGTATTACAAAATTATAAACAAACTGACCAACAGATTATACAGAATATTGGCCATGTTTAAAACAACCTGGTTTAATTGGATGGCTCTTGTGCCTAAAAAGAGCATTGATTTTAAGTGCTTTCCACCTTAAGTCTAAGTAATTTCTCTTCAGACATAACTCTCGAACTTTTTTTTCCTATCCACGAACACAGAGCAGTGCTTGTACACTGCATACGAGAAAGCCAGGATGCTACACACATGACTTTTATGAAATCTTGCCAAAACTCAATTATAATAATTAACATTTTGTACGGGAAGGGTCTTTCTCTTTTTATTGCTCTCTTCTTCTTTTCTTCTCTTTCCTCACTTCTCCTGTCTCCCTTTCATCCTATTTCTTTCCTTTCTACCTCTTCTTGCTTCTTCATATTCATTTAGCATAAACCTGGTCCCTCAAGTTCCAGCTCTAGTCCTGACGCTCATTCCTTTTCTTCTCTACAAAATACATTAAAGTTTATCTATACTCACTTCCTGACTTCTTCAACCACCTTAAATCAAGACTTTATCACTACATTTTAAAATTTCAATTCTTATTTGTGGAAATTAGTGACAATATCTCAGTGTCACCAGCAACTGACAGAAGTGACAACAACAATGTTAGAGCATTATTAAGAAAATTTTAAAAAAAAGAAAAGAAAATTTAATAGCTTTGGAAACCAATTATAATGAACAGTATTCAAAACATAATTTATCTACTGTATGCTCAGACTATATAATCAGGTTTTTATTCACATAAAATTTCTGCAGATTTTCAGAATAACTCAAATCAAACCAAATTTCAGTTATTTTGTGATAAAGCAGCCAGAGCCACAGGCTCAGTAAGACTTGGGTGTCCCTTAAAAGAAATGAATATTCCACTGTCAATCATGGAAAATGAAGAAGAAAAGCCCAGGGGAAGGAGGGCTTATGATAAAGTTAGAAAAAATATATATGTTCTTTCTCTGGGGCTGGTGGTCTGTTTGGACTCTCAGCCTTAGAGAGCCATGGACATTGAGGTGGCAGGTGGGGGCAGAGGGTGAACTATCCGGGTCCCATGGAAGCCAGGAAACTAAAAGCTGGAAGCCAATGGATCTGGGCCTAGAATAGTTGCAAATTTTCTGTTTTCCATCAGTTGTATTATTCTCTACTCTTTTGCCCTTTCCTTTAAAGTTATAGCTTGGTCTCCATCGTGCAAAGAGTAATTAGAATAAGATCTGTACCTCAGCATGGAGTAAAGGGGTAAGGGAAGCACTGTTTCCTCCCTCAAGCCTCAGATGGGGATAGGAGTAGTCTCAGCAGCATCAGAGGCAGCAGCTCAAGGAGAAAATGAGGGGGCTGCAAAACCCACCCCCAACGCGAGGGCCTTGTTTATAAGCGCCCCTGGAGCAATAAACTGAGAAACTCTCAGAGCTGAAGATGCTCGTTTCTGGCAGATTCAATGGGAGCTTAAACCAGTGTGGTTTGGGTTAAATTTATGTCCAGATCAAATTTAAAGAAGATGAAAACCAATTCATAGAAGGCTCAGCTAATAAGAAACTATAAAGCAAATTTTATGAATTTTAATTCAAGGCAGCAAATATTCATTTATTTCTTTATGTATAGGGAAGGAAGAAATTTATGGACTGTGTTCTTCAGGAATTTACAACTGCAATAAAAATTCCAAATACAAAGAGGAAATTACAGGGCCTTCAGAGTACCCCAGAATTTTATGGGAGTACAGAAGAAAGAAACATTGACTTCTGAGGTGGACATTCAGGTAAGGTTTAATTTGCTCCATGAAGGAGGCAGTGATGATGTAGTCTAAAGAAAAGTCCAGGTGACACAGATCTAGGTGGCAAACCCATTTCCATTAGGCACCAGTTGGGAATTTTGTTCAGCTATGAACAACAGAAAACCCAATGTGTAAGTTAACCAAATTAAACTTGAGCTTCTTTACCCAACAAGAATTTCTGGATGGGTGACAGTGCAGCAGCTCCCAGCACCCTCATTATCTCAGGCTCTTTCATCTTTTTGCTCCACCTTCCTTAGGCTTCATCTCTCAACCTGACAGTCTCGAGGGAGTTCCTCTTTCTCAGGCACCTCAACCCTGCTACCTAAAGAATAAGAACAAAAAGAGAGACATGGTTGAGACAGAAAAAAAAGAAATGTCAAAATCCCTAGCAGACTCCTATTTATGGCTTTTGGCTAGAACTATGTTAAAAGGCTCACTCTTTGCTCTAAGGGGAGTTGGGATATCCAGTTTTTTGTTTACTTTTTGTTTTAGTCAGTCAACTGTTAAACCCCTTTAAAAAAATCAGGGTTTTGTTAAATGAAAATAAAAGGAAGAAAAGGTATTAGGTTGGTAACTACCAGAATGCGCCACATAACCATTTATTAGCTGTGCAGCCTAGAGTAGAAGTCACTAACATTCCTAAATATCAACTTCTTCACCTGCCATATGGTGATAATAATATCTTCCTAGTAAGGGGATTAGAGGTTATGTATTTAGGATGTTCAGTATGGTTCTGACATGCTAGAAGCACATGGTAAGCTGTAGCTGTTTTATAGTTTGGTTGGTTGACTGGTTGATTAGTTGGTTGGCTGGTTGGTTAGTTGGTTGGCTGGTTGGTTAGTTGGTTGGCTCATTAGAAATTGAAGAGGGAGGTCAGATTTCAATAGGTAAATATTAGAAAAATAAAACTTCAGATGAAAGAAAAAAGATTTCAAAGACATGGAATTAGGAAAAAGTATGCAAAAAATTTAGAGTGCATTCAGGAAATTTTGTGTAGTTTAAGAAGAACTGTCATCCATGTGAGGGAGCAAAAGTGGATAGTAAAGCTAAAAAGTCAGGCTGGAACTGGGTGATGAGTGCTGGTAGTGGACGTACAGAGAGGTGTAAGAGCCAGGTCAAGGATTTCAACGCCTCAGCAGATGGTGTGGAACCACAGGGATAAGTTCTAGCTGCGCTTCCCACGACCATTCGGCGGCAGTGCATCAGATACACTCGGGAGCTGCAGAAAAACCAAAGCAAGGAGAGAAGTAGAAAGACTAATTTATATCCAAGAAAAACATAAAAAGTATAGAAGACAGTAGGAACAGGATGAGAAAGAGAGACTGATTCAGGAGTCATTTTTTGAAGGATTAATGACAGAATTTGGCATCTAATAGAAAATCAAAGGTCAGGGGAAAGACGGTGCCAAGGTATTGAACTAAACTTTGAGTGTAGCCAAGGAGAAAGAGGAACGAATGAAAAAGAGAAAGGAAAGAATGGAAAGGGTAGTTGAAGAAGGTGGGGGTGGAGGGATATGGAAAAATAGTGAGATTAGAAATGTTTATTACGTAAATTATGATGTGTAATAATAGTTACATTCTATGGGGTTGTTTAATCTGTAAAAGGAATTTTCTCAGGCAAATTAATGGACGTGTAACAGCTAGATGCCTAATCCTGGTCATGTGCTACGCTGGCTGTGTGGGAGAGACACCACCCTGTGCACTAACTGCATTAGCATAGAAATAGTCCAAAAGCATGCAAACTAGTTTCTGAAGGAAATTCCCATTCCTGAGTTTTTCAGTCTCATTACGATGCAAAATTATTCCTCTGGAAATATTTGGGCACAGTTTGCCCTTCCTGGAGACAGAGGGATATGTTAGCTTACCTCTTTGGTATTTCTTGCAATGTTCAAATCCTGTGATCATGTGCTCTGGGCTCAGTTTCAGCAGTTAACGGTCACAATGGAAACCCAATGCCAAAGCTGACTGGGGAATCTCTGCTGGGATCAAAGCACTTTGTCACTTTGAGAAGAACGGAGAAAGGAACATAAGTAGTCTATTGACAGAATTGTTGCTTATCATTTTTAGCACCAGACATTTAAAACTGGGCAGGAAACACCTTGAAAAATGATAATCCCAAGCAGTTTAGAATTCATAGAGTGCTTTCATCTCCACTTCTCGGATTTTTAGTCATTTAGATGTTAACATTGTATAATATATAGCCTCAGATTACTTACATGCATTCTCAAGGTGGCAGAAAGGGATAATTAGATTCTAGAATCATATTTTTGAAGAATTATTCTGAAAATGATTTTAGCGAAATCTTTTATACAGACACTTTTCAGTAATTTTTAGTATTATTTCAAGTAAAATATTTCAATAAAATGTTAGTTGATTTTAAGCTTCAGAAACCCCTTTTAAAAATGTCATATGTGTTTTCTTTTGGTATTTTGGTTTGCCTTAGAGGTAATAATTTCTCCTTAAATGAAGTCACAGGAATTTATGAGAGTAGTATTTAATTTGGTACCTGCTCTGCCTCAGGCACTTAATTAACACTGATGTAAAAAGGTACAATTTTATTATGAATTCTTTTGAATTCCTCAGTTTATTATGCTAAATTATCTCACTTGTAATATGTGATTAGGACTAAACAGTTTCAGGAGTCAAAGTGGTTATAAATAAATTTATATTAGAGGGCTGAATGATTGGAAATTATATTTTTCTCATCTTTTTGAATTTTATTATATGTGAGGTTACAGATCCCATGAGCTCCTGGCACTTAACTCAGAAGTAGTAAAAGTGCTAAGCTGGGTATATAACAATGTCCATAAATCACAAAGACTATTTATGACACATCCTCAAGTTGGCAGCTATCTGGAGTAAAACTAACCTGTCCTCTTGTCTCCTTCATATTCATGGAAGAACTCTGCCTTTGAATCTCATTCTGAAGTTCCCAGCTGCTAAGGTCTTAAATGTATATATTAATAGGAAGTCCCTTGTAGAATTTTTTTGGCATAAATACCAATGAGGAAATAAGAGGTACCTGCTATAATCTCCTTGGACATTCCCATAATCACATAGTGTGTAGACATAAAAAATGAGGGTCAAGTCAAGGTCATTCAGTTAGAAATTAATTTTTTAACACAAAGTCTAGTGTTCCATTCATTATCTTATATTTATTACTTTAAAATCACACTTAGCATATATTGTAAGTTTAAACTTTCTAAAACACAGGTTAGAGTCAGTCTCTGAATCAAGGTATTGTGCCCTATGAGCAGCTTGCTTATTTAATAAACCCATTTGCGCAGCACATCGCACCAAGTTAAAAGAATTCAAAGAACTCAGATTAGGTTGCTTTTAGTAATTCACATTATGGCCCAGTAAATTAAATTACAAATTAAAATGCAGGTGAAATAACTCTGTAATTGGTGCTGTTATGGGTAATGAAAAAGTTTCAGTGCCTATCATCCATGTCTGGAACATTTGTTTTCATGAAAGTGAGTTTCATTTGCCAAGTACTAATGAGATGTTTGTAGAGCTAAAACACTGTGTTTGAATTCTTAAGAAAATCACAGCACCAAGCTCAGAGAAGTGTGAGATATTGGATAAGATTCCAGTTAGTGCTGTTTCAATTAGCACTGATTTCATTGTCCTTCAAATACATGCCAGGATATGTGCTAGGCCCCTTCATGATCATAATGGCATTTAATTCTCTTTCAAACATGGTAGGGTAGGTATGGCAATCCCCACTTCACACATGAGATTTCAGAATCTTGAGACTTAGCCTGATGTTTTGTCCACAAGCTTAAGAGTAGCAAAATAAGTTGATGTTGTCTGCACCTTGCACTGGATCTCAAGGATAAGCTAGGTTATGATGAAATTTTAATATTGACCATGAATCAGTTAATGCATTCATAAATCAGGCCGACATTATTAGCAAGCAAATGAATTTATATGTCAACAAAATGACACCTCACCTGGACTATGGCAATGAAACAGATTATGGAACTTTATACTTGCATACTTCTATATTGTTAAAATGTTTATTAGAGTAAATATTAATTGTAAGTAAAGATAATTAAAATATTAAAAAATAGTGGGAAAATTTGGGTTAGATTTCTTTAAATTCAGGCAATGGCCACTTATTTTAATTTTATGCTGAGTCTCCAAATTCTATGTGGTGGAAATCAGTAATAATAAGGACAACAATAATAGCAGCAAACGTGTAATATTGAACTTACTGCATGCCATTTATTCATATATATATATATATATATATATATATATATGTATATATAAACTCATTTACTCCTCACAACTTTGTGAGCTAGAGATTCTTATTATTCCCATATTAACCATGAGGAAATTGCAGTACAGAGAGGTTAAAGAATTTTCCAAATTTACATAGGTATCAAGTGATACACAACCCAAACAGTCTGTTTCCTGCATATAGGTTCTTGAAGCCCTATTCTCTATTGCATACATATTTGAACTCCCCTAAAGGCTAGTTCAATGACCAATGGGGTAATACATCATTTTAATAGTTGCACTTTGGCATTGAAGTCCAAAATTCCTAATCCTTACCTGATTTAGTAATTGGAAAAACCAAATTGTTATATTCAATTCAATTTATTTATTGAAAGTTTGTCATATGCCAAACAATCTTCTAGATCCTTAGGATATATCAGCTACCTTTGGGCATATGAAGTGCTGAAAAACAGAAAAAAATTCTTGTTCTGAATTCTTCATAAAACAGAGCCTGTCACCAGGGATTCATGAAATATAAGGAGTTAATTTAGGAGTATAATTGATCTCATAGACAGGAGTTAGGGAAGGGAGTATGAAAGAATAGTGGAAGAATTAATTGATGAATGCAGTAAGTTGGTCACTATTTTGGCTGACTGAGTGTTCTATCCCATGCAATACTTTGTGAAACACGTCCAGGAATATCTACCTGAAGAAAGAAAATGCCCATCTCCCATTGGCCAAGAGCAGTTCTGTAGGATTAACTCCCACATCTTCAGGTTACACTGATTTTGTATTCAGCATGTTCCCAAAGGCAGTCAGTCTGCAATATCAGAGAAGTGCTAAGGCATGAAGGGTACTGTTAAGTTGCAGTTGCACAAAGTTGGTCAAAGCTCTCAGGGAACCAGTGACTGCTGGAATTATAGGTGAAGTCAGCAGGATTGAATACTGTGTACAAGTTGTGTTGAATGCAACAATGAATAGACATAAGTATATCATGTATTTGAGAAAGTGATAGATGTTATTGGTAAAAAATAAAATAAAGCAATTTAAGGAGATTTAGTGTGGGAGAGAAAAGAAGAAGCAAGCTGAAGCTTAATTAAAGGGTAACCTCATTAGAAGGCAATCTGCAGCACTATTCGTGGTGGCCAAGCTCAAGTGCCCTTTGATAGATGATTGGATAAAGAAGCTGTGGTACATATACACAATGGAATATTACTCAGCCAAAAGAAAAGATGAAATAGGGACATTCCTGACAAAATGGACAGATCTTGAGACCCTCATGCAAAGTGAGATAAGCCAGACAAAAAAACCAAGAACCATATGATTTCATTCGTATATGAAACACAAAGCTGAAAGCAATGAAGAAACAAAAACTCATGGACACAATCAATAGTTTAGTGGTTAGTGGTTATCTGAGGGTATGGGAGGAGAGGGTGGAAGAGAAGAGACTGGGTCTCAAATACATGGTGATGGAAAGAGAACTGACTCTGGGTGATGAACATATAACACAACACAAAGATGATGTATTGTAGAATTGCACAATTTTTACTAACCCATGTCACCGCAATAAATTTAACAATAAAAAAAGAAGGAAATGTTTGAGCTATGACTTGAAAGAGGTGAAAGAACAAGCCATGCAGATAACTAAAATTTTAAAATAACCTGAATACTATTAATTATTAAGAACTATTGAATAATTTCCTTCTGTAATCTCTTTACTTCAATATCTGTAGTTGGGGAGGGGTTTTAAGTGTCCATTAAAATCTACTAACCAGACTTTAAGTTTGGGTTTCAAGCATTCCATTAGTTTCTTTCAAGTTATTCTGTTTTTGTGTCCTTCCTGTCAAATAAAGCAGCTTTCATTATGCTTAGGTAAGAGATTAAGACTCACAAGATAATAATGTAAAGATTCTATTTCCAACCCAGACTTCTCCTTTGGACTCCAAACCTACAGAGTTGCTGACTTAACATCCCCATTCAGGTATCTAACAGACATTTAAAGTTTACCATGTCCTGATATCCCTTTTACCCCAAAGATACTCATTTTACTTTACAATTCAGTACATCTCCATTTTTCAAAAGTTCAGTACCAAAATCTTGGTGTCATCCTTGATTCTTTTTTTCTCTTACTTTCCACTTCTGGTTTGTTATCAAATCCTACTGTCTCTAACTTCAAAATACTGTGCCCCATCTAAAACCAACCTAATTAATCAATTCTTCACATATTAGTTTCCACTGATCATTATAGGGACGGATAGAATTTCAACCCTGTTCAGGGTCTTAGAGTCTACACTTCTGAGAAACAATATGTAGACAGGAAAAATGAGCTTTATAATGATGGGAATGTTGGCTCTCAACATAATCAGGAGTATATTAAATATAAAAATATATATGTGGAAAAAAAGACATACACAGAGTTTAGGGTACTTTCTTTTCCTACAGCTCGATGGAAATTCAAGACATACTCTCCTCTACATTAATTAAGCAGTCAACCAATATCCAAAACAGAAATTGACACCCTAAAATGTTTTCAAACGAAACACTGATCAAATAAATGGTTGTGTGACTTCAGATAAAAATAATGAGTCAGAATAGCCCTTCATACATGTAATACTTATAAATGAAAACATTTCCTTTGAAAATAATGTAAAATATCTTGTTTTTATTTAATGGCAATTTCTTCCTTTATCTCCATCTGGGAAAGACTAGTTCATTGTCATCTGTAACAGAAATCTCAGCTTTTGCATTGATAAAAGATTTCAACCTGTCATTTGCTGAATCTAATTGCTACTTTTAAAATGAAAACAAGGAGTTAAATCCTGTTGTTGCTTTTGTTTGTCAGTAACTGATTAGGAAGAATTTTCTGGCTAAGCAATTAAGCTAATGCCATAGTAATTACTTAAATTACAGATTGGTGCCCAAGACTCACTGGAGATAATTGATGGTCATAAAGAGTTATCGACTAACCAAGAACAAGTGTTTATCCATTTTGTAAAATCTCTCTCCAGGATAAGACAGGCAAGAAAAATTGAAATATAATTTGACAAAATATAATTTGATCTAAGTATTCAAGTCATTTGAAATACTCTAACTGGTTTTAATGTATACATCAAAATACAAGACATTCTATAAGAAATCCAAAGGTAAAGTGAGATATATCCATATTACACTGTTTTTCCCATGTACAATTTACTAAAAATAGCTCGTTTCTCCATAAAAAATAAATTTAAAAAGTTATTTTTACTGCTAATAGTACTATTTACCTATTGCTCCTACTGACCACGATCCACACTCAGTTATTAATCATTTGCCCCCCCTTTCTCTAACACCAGCTCTCACTTACCCAGTTACAGTTGCTCCTAACGAGTAGCAGGTCATACTGAAAAAGCACACTCTCCTGGGTTTCTCCCATGTAAAAATGATTAGAAGTGAGTGAAGATATGAGAGTTAGCAATACAATTACAAGCTGGAAAATATGTTTCCAGGTTTAAGACAAGTAAAAAAATGATGAATAGCCAAGAAATAGATCTGGTGATTTTATATTCAAATAGACTAACAATCTAAATCAACCAGTAGATTTAGAGAAATACAATCTTTTACTTTCATTTGACGTTACAGAAGATTCCAAGACCAAGAACAAAGTAATTAGAGTGTTACCTTTAAGATTTTAAAAGGTAGTAGTTTCAAAAGAAAAGTTAAACTATCTTTATATTGGAATAAAATACCAAAGTTAAAATTTATCAATTATAATAAAATTATAAAAAGTTAGTGAAACCTAAGTAGATTTAATGATCATTTTGATAATCATTTTCAAAAAGTTGAAAACATACCTCTAATACAAATATAGGGCATCAATGATTTCTTCCACTCACTACTGAGGAAAACATGTGAAGTCTGGTTCCAGGGGTAGGAATAAAAATAATTACCAGTCCAGATCTCAAAAACATATTCTTTTCAGGGGTCAACTGAATTCACAAATATACAGACAAATACACAAATAATCCCCAAAGATTCTTCTTAGAAACAAAAAAGCTGGTCTCGTTTCATCTTGCCATTAGCACGAGGTGTTAATAACCATATAAAAACCTCCTTGCTGAGGTCAGCTAATCTAGAGTTAAATAATGTTGAACAACTATCCAGACCAGAAAATTAATTTCAGTGAAAATTTTATAAAGAATCTCAGATTTTATTTTCAATAGTGTCTATTATTCCAGATATTAATATATATTTTGTACTGTTTTTGTTGTTGTTGTTGTTGTTTTTTTGGTACGTGGGTAGCTCCCTGGCTGGGAATCGAACCCAGGCCGCAGCACTCACAGCGCCAGCGCTGAAGCCTTAAGCCACTACACCATCAGGGAACTCCCATAATATATATTTTAAATTGCTCTCACGGATTGATTTATTTTGAGGCTAAGAAACTAAATACCCAAAAATTCATCCCAGCAACGTTTACCATGTAGGATCTATAAATTTGGGTAAATTATTTTCTCCTCAAGGCCCCTAAAATATAATGAGCTATCTGGCCTGCCAAGTAGTGATATTATTTACGGACTATGTATAGGCTCTAGAATGCATATTGGACCAGTTTTCTGGTGCTGTTCTGTGGGCCTTAGTTTCACCTATGAAGCACAACCTTAGTTCCTTAACGGTAGAGTCATCAAACTAATGAAATTAGATTTACTCTCATATAAGACACTTTCAGGTATGGTCTTGATTGTACAACCAATTTATCCAATGATGTCCAGGTGAAAAGGAGAACGGATTCTTTACTGGCATGGTGCAATTTGGAATATTGCCGTATGAAAGCTAAAAGACTCAAGAAAGTATTTGTTCCTGAATTCTGATGCCTCAGGGAGAATAAATAACCATGTAAAGAATGGTTCACTTCAATTTGCAAAAGTATAGCGTACTAAATTGAGGGCTAGAGAGAGAGATCAAGAAATAAGGAAACATTTTCTTCTATCTCCAATCAGAATAAAAAGATGTTAAAAAAATATTAACAATTAGATTTCCCTCCTACTTAAATCTCAGGTATCAGATCAGCAGTCTGCTTTCATGTGCTTATTTCCCTCAGAACTCAAAAGTATTTGAAAAGTAGTTAAAATCCTGACTTGGTCTTTTAGTACCATCTGACAGCTGTCTTAAGTGGTGATACCTTAAGATCCAGATCCTACACCCATAAGTCTATATCTTAATATATCAGTAGTTAAGAGTACATGCTTCAGTCTGTATTCGTTTTCTATTGCTGCATCATAAATTACCACAAATTTAGCAGCTTAAAACAACCCTTACTATCTTATAGTTCTGTAGGTCAGACCTACATTTCTGTGGGTCAAAGGTCCTGGTGGCCTCAACTGGATTCAAGGCTCTCAGGTTCAATGCTGAAATCAATGTTTTGGCTGGATAAAGGGTTTCTGAAAGGTCTGGGGAAGAATTCCACTTCTAAGCTCGTTCAGGTTGTTGACAGAATTGCCAACAACCTGAACGAGCTTAGAAGTGGAATTCTTTAGTCCATGCAACTTTAGTCCTTCTCACCTAGCCCCTCCATCTTCGAAACAGCAACAGTGAGCTTGAATCCTCACACTGCAGGTCCCCCTGGCTTTGCCTTTTGCTGCCAGCTGGAGAAAACTTTCTGCTTTTGAGGAGCACTAGTGATCCAATTAGGCCCAACTGGATATTCTCTCTATTTTAGGGTAACTGATTAGTAACCTTAATTATCTTTGCAAAATTCCATTTGTCGTGTAATGTAACATAATCACAGATTTGATAGCTCATCTCAGTCATAGTCCTGAGGATTAAGAACCCTTGGAGGTTGGAGGGAGGTAGCATTTTAGGGTTCTGCCTACCATGTAATCCTTTACACAAGGCTCTGAGACTTTCTTTCTTCCCAGCCTATAGCTTAAAGCAGAACCTTCAGAGAAGGAGGAGAGGAAAGAAGCCCCACGGTGATGATATGACTGAATGTTTGGGATTAATTTACTATAATAACTAACAACATTGGAATGATAAGCATGCAATCCTCTATTGGGGTGTCATGTTTAACTATTTCATATGGAATTGTTCAATGTTTCTCTTAAGAAAAAGAACAAATGGACAATGTGGGATTGACAGTCCTACCTAGAAATATTCTGAGTGCTACAAATAAGTTACTACTTTATAACTTCACACTCAATACTCCTTATCTATCAATGACATTTTCAGAACACCTAGAGTCATTAAAAAATATTAGTGTGGGACATTTTTACATGTTTTTATACTATTGTTAAACCTCTCTCAACCACATAGCGTTTGAATACCAACCTCTTTGCCAACTCACAATTTCCTTTCGCCAGCCTCTTTTTTGCCATCTCCACAAAAGATTTTAAAGGAAAAAAAAAGCAGTTAAAGGTTTAGCTATATTCCATTTTCTTTTCCTTTGAGTTCTTGCTATTACAGTCACCAAATCATTATTTTCTTTTGAAAATGGTAATAACCAGGTAATAACAATTTTTGTTCTGGAATAGCTTCTTTGTTAAAAGGAAATGTTGCCCCCCAAACTCCTACTTTTTTAAGTCCTCTGTTCTCTTCTTTTCTTGTCTGTGTCTCTCGTTTTTAATTCACAATAGTATTATCCCTCCACATCACCCACAGAGTACAAAATGCCCTACATTAGAATAGAAGAAAAACTGTTGTATTATTTTAAGGCCTTTAAAAATGTTTGAAATGCTCATATTTACTGAGAGCCCACAAGGTTAAGAGGTGCTTCAGAAAAGGTGTCATATTTGTTTGCAAAGATGATGCTATTAATTTCTCTCAGTAGGACAGTGAACAGTAAATTATTATTCAAACAGTGCTGATGAAATCACCTGAATCCAGGTTTGCTGATTGCTGTTAAGAATTTACAGTGACCTTAGAGATCATAAAACAAAGTGGTCCACATGGGAGAAACTGTAGCCTGGACAAAGAATACATAGCACTAGACTTGTTCGCTGTCTTTTCCCGGAAGGTATATTCTAAACCATTGTGCCTATGAGATTTTTATCAGACCTACACAATATAAATTTTAGAAGAGAAAATATGATATGGCATATTGACATGATAGTTCACGATGTCAGGGATCGGCAAACTTTTCTGTAAAACGTCAGACAGTGAATACGCTTTAGGAGTGAAACAGTTTCTGTTGAGCAACTGCTTGATTCTGTTGTCTCGTTTACACGCCCGTGGCACACATGCAAATAAATAAGTGTAACTGTGTTCCAAAAAAATCTATTTTTATGGACAGTAAAATCTTAACTTTATATGATTTTCACACTTCGCACAATATTATTTTTCTTTTGCTACTTTTCAACCATTAAAAAAATGTACAACCCTCTCGTAGCTGGCAGTCTATTGCACCCTCCACCATATCAGATAGCAGGCGAATTCTGATAGTGCTTTCAGCTTGCATCTCAGAGTTGTGGGGGTGGGGGATGCTCTCGTGGAACACTGCAGCCACAAACCTGAACCTCTTTTTAGGATTGATGAGAATGAACAATAGGGAGTTTGTTGCCTCCATTTCCTGTGTTCTTTTCTTACAGGAAAAAAGTCAGTAAATGTTAGTAATTGCCATTACTATGTTGGTCACTCATTCCCAAATGTTGTTAGTACTTACTACGTACAGGTCAGTATGATAGGTACTTCGAATGCCTGACATCAAGGCCTTGTAGGTGTATATCGAAAAGGAGTAAGGGAAGCACAAATACAGACAGTGCAAGATGGAAGAAGCTAAGAGACAATGCAGCTTACAAGAAGGCAAGAGCTTGTCGGTTTGGAATTGGGAGTGGATTTGAAGGAAGGCTTCCTGATGGAGGTACAGTTTGACCTGTGCTTATGGGAGGGGTATAACATAGATACTGAATATCGAAAAAGGGCATTCTAGTTATAATTTAGCTAATGAATTTACATAAAAAGCCTTGTGCGCGTGTTCAAAATCCCTCTTAACAAATTATTCTTATCTACTAATAATTTGTGAACTCAAATATTAGGAAGGATAAAGAGAAATATTTTAGGCACCCTAAAAGCCCCCCAAAGCCCCTGCATATCCACAAAAATTGCAAGCATATACTAATTATTAAATGCAGAAAAATTCATCCACCCCTCTATTTAATTCAATTCAGTGTCTAAACCAGTGAATTTCCCCTTTTTGTTTATCTGCACACTACTATAGTTTTCAATTTTTGCTGTAAATTTTGTATGTAAATAGTATTAGCTAAATTGGGATATTTGTACCAAACAATAACAACAAACTACATGCTGTGTAAATAGACAGGGTTTTTCACTTGTGTGTTGTATATTTGACTTTGCTTTATTCATTAGATATATGTTCTTAAATGCTCACACACAAAAAACAAACATCTGAGTATGGTATTACATTTTTTTCACTAACTTAGCAATATGTCAAAAATACTTAAACACTAAAGAAAGTTTATCCCAAATATTGTTACATTTAATCTTAATATTCATTCTAAAAGTCTCTCTTACATGCGTATGGTATACATTCTCAAGATTTGCCTATGTATCCACTGACATTTTTCTCAAAATTAGAGAAGGTAGCAAACCTTTGAAAACTCTGATTCAAATCAGTCACCCTAAAGTTATGCAATAGTCAATAGTAATATTAATTTCCTGTAAGCACTCTTTTAGTTGCATTCAGCAAATTTTCATTAACATAAACTTTGAATATTTTCTTTTCTTCTTTTTTTTTGGTTCCCTGAGTAGGGATCGAACCCAGGCCATGGCGGCAGTGAGGGCACCGAAGCCTAGCCACTGCACCACCAGGGAACCCCCTAGTTTGAATATATTCTAATTTTCCTTGTGATTTCTCTTTTCAACCATGAATTTAGAAGTATGTTAATTTTTAAATAATTCAGATTTTCTCTAAACTTCTTATTGTTACTAATTTCTAGTTTGAGTCCATTGCAGTTAGAGAATATACTTTGTATAATTACAAATCTTTAAAATACACTGAGGTTTATTTTATAGCTCAGCATATGGTCTACCCTGGTGAACATAACCACGAACACTTGTGTATTCCACAGTTTGGAGGCATATTGGGCTATAAATGTCAATTAGGTCTTAAGTGTTACACAGATCATTTATTTCTTTGCTAAATTTTTTCTCTAGTTAATTAGAATTAAATGTAACATTTCTCCCTTTCGCCCTAGTTAAGTTCTTATAGATGTCATGTTAAAAAAAGAAAAATAAAGAAAAAAAGAAAAAGGTAACTAGTTTTAGAAGAAATTTAGAATAAAAGGTCTTTCCTTTTTAGAATAAAAAGGAGAAGGAGTGATTCATACACATGTTGAAAACTGGCACTTTGGTTTTGTGGTTTGGTTTTTTGGTAAGAAGCAGGCAGCTGCTGGAGTGTTCCTTAACGACAACAACCAAAAAACCAAAAGCAAACAAACAAACAAAAAAACACCGAAACGTTACCACTGAAGACATCAGAGAGCACTCCTGCATTCTCAGTCCAACTTCTCTCGGTCAGCCAAACCTTGTCAAGTTGAAAGCAGACAGTTTTAAAAAGGAGTGTGAGGATAGAAACAGCTCCACAGACTCAGAGGACTGGTACTGAAGCAAGCTGTGGTTGCCTGTCGCTGTCTCTGCCTTGTCAAGAGTGTGCACGTTCTGCTTGATGCCTCTGTGTGCTTAATCGGGGATAGCTGAATCATTCTCATCCTCATGATGCCCTGCCTGTGGGTGACATGGCAGGGGTCTGATGGAGTAATCTTGCTGCTCCTTGTAGCACTTTTAAATGATTCAGTCTTTTTCAAGGAAATGTTCAATTTTTCAGATTTCTCTGCCTACAGTGTGGCCTCTGGGCATATAGGGGCTTATGTGAACTCCTGGAGGAAATGATCCTGTTCTCTGGATCCTGCTGGGCTAGACTGATACCTGTATTGTGACCACTACAGTGCAACAGGATATTTATTGCAGTTGAGGCATCTCATAAACCAGTGCTCTTTGTCCTGACTTGGGGCCAGCCAATCTTAGTTCCCTGGCTCCCTCAACATCTTCTAAGACTAAGAGCTTCGGGTCAAGGAGGACAATTTGAAGGCAGGAGCACTGTGCTGAGCTTACTTAGCTCACCAGCCCCTTTCACTAAGGCCTTGCCATTGCACCTCATTGGAATGTCGCCAAGCAGGCTCCTGCTAGAGGCCTCAGAGTACAGGCCACATGCTTTAGTGCCCTCAGGCTATCTCATATTCATCTAAGTATTTCTAATACATTTGCCTTTCTGGAATTTCCACCTTTGAAGAGGGGAGATGAGGACATACCGATCTGACCATCTCTCTGCCTCTATCAGTTATCTTGCTCCCCTAGGGTACAAAGCTAAGTTTTCCACTTCCTCTTCCTCTCTGGCAAGTACTTCAATTTAGTCACAGCCTCTTTCTTCAAGAACACTTCAGTGTGTTAGCTTAGCCTTAGTGGTAGGTCTTGTGTTTCTCAAAAACTCTGTCATCTGGGTGTATCGGGCATGTGCTCAAAACACAAGCTGCATCAGCAGGATCTAAAAAGACTAGGTATGAAGATACTCTGGTGTATAATGACAAATACAATCCTTCTATTCCAGATGTTTAAGTTTTCAGCATCTGGTAACACAGTTGCTTTTAAAAGCAGGGTGAAAATATTTGTGGGGGACACCATGCAATGGCTTCTTTCTTTTTCTCTTAAAACATGAATGAGGTTAAGGATTATGTGAGAATGGGAACAATTTAGTAAAAATGCATTTTAAAAGCCACAAATATTAAATTGTATATAATAGAAAGTCATACTCATTCACATTTAGTCATTCATTTATCAAAAACTTTTGAACACCTATGAATTACAAGAAAATTTGCATTTATTTAATGTTTATGAATTGAACTGACTCTCTGCCCACCTTCCCCAGCTCACCTGGAGGGAAACCCATCAGCAGCCAATTGTTGGATTACTCTCCTGCCATCTCCCATGAATTAGAGCAGAACACAGGGACTAAAGCAACCCAAGAAATTAGGAGAGGGCCATTTTTGGTTTGCTTGGGTCAGTGGTGCTTCTGTAGCTTCCTCCTGCTTAGGCTCCTTCCAATGTAGAGGACAGTGGTCCCCGAATGTGAGCCAAGAGACAGGCCAACAGGTTCTTTCCAGGTACTGTCTGAGGTGCTAGTGATAGAGGAGTGTACAAAGCAATGAGCTGCCACCCCTATGGAACTTTCATGTGAGCCAGGAACGTGTACACTGAAAAAGCATAGAAATATAAAATACAATATCCTCAGAATATCATTATGCGACCATATTGATTTCCAAGGCAGCATTATCATTTTGCCTTATAGGAGACACAGTGATCCTTTCAGTGGAGTTGAATTACTATAAAAAATATTTGTTGATCTCCTGCCCTATTGAGAATGAAGATACGAAAATATGTTTCCTGACCACTGTAATGATTATAATTTCTCACCTCCAGGTGAAGAGGTTGGCAACATGTTTTTCTAATTTTTAAATTAATTTTGATGAATCAGATCCTACTACAGCAATAATAAATGCTTGCTAAATATTAGCTTTAATTATTTGTTCATTGTCCTTATATGCAAGGTACTGTGAACCAAATACTAATAGGTTTACGGACTGGTATGTAGATGGTAATGTAAAATTGGGAGAACTATTAATGTTAAAAACAGATGCTAGGTGAAGTCATTAATTTGGATGAGTTTATTCAAAAAGTATATATAAAACTGAAAAATATGGGTTCAGTATTAAGATTGAGCTCATAGATGGGAAAAATGAAATTAGCAAGGATATTTTCATTCATTTATCAATAATTCTTTAACTGCCTGCTAAACAAGGGTGAAAGTGCTAAAATAAAATTAGGGTAAAATTATTAATAAATTAATTTGTCTTTTCTTATAAGAGCTCATCAGCAAAAAGAACATACATATATTTTTACTTTCTCTCTTACTAATGTAGGTGTCAAGGAGATGCTGTTTTTTGTTCTGGAAGGTGATGCCCATCAGAAATTTAAATGGAGTTGTTTAAGAAAGGGGAGGGCATGGATACTGATACACTATATTAAAGTGGGTGAGTAGTCCAAGTCCATTGATACCTAAACTAAAAGAGGGGCTGGGAGTTTGAGATTTGTTTCAGGTGGCAGGAGCCTGTGAGTCACTAATGAATATGATGAAAGAATATGAAAAAGCTTCTCAGAGGCCTTTGAGAGCTGATAATGCATCAGACTTGCTAACAATGGAAAGAATCTGTGGGCCTGTCCCCTGGCTCATGCTGAGGAACCACTGTTCTTAATAATAGAAGGGGCCTGAGCAGAAAGAAGCTATAGAAATGCCACTGACCAAAGGAAGCCAAGGATGGGCCCTTCCCTAATTTTGTGCTTAAACCCATGTGTTGTGCTCCAACTAATGGGAGACAGCATGAGGGGAATCCAATATTTGGCTGATGATGAGTTTCCTTCCTGGTAGGCTGGAGAAGGTTGGCAGAGATTCAATTTAGTACATAAAAGTTTTTTAAATGCAAATTTTTTCTTGAATTTGTATCAGTCACACAAAATGACTTAAGATATAATCTCTGCTTTCAGTCAAATGTAGTGTCTAGACAAGTATGATTTGATAAATGTTATGCACAGGGTACAAAAGGAGACGAATGTCATAGCTTAAGAAAAGCACCATGAGAAACATCAAACACCAAGAATGATGACTGTTAACATTTTGATATATTTGACTTTTCAAGAGGAACCTGCCTTTTCTGGTCTGCTCACCCTATAGTCTTCTTGCCCATAAAAGAAATGGGAGCTAAGGAGACAGGAAATTTTGTTGCAACTGTATTTGCTCTTTGTATAATAATTTGGAAATATGTAGTAACTCGGAGTACAGACAGAAAGAGAGCTCACTTGTTCTGAATTGTGTCATGTTATTTAAGGGGATAAAAATGTTCAATTCTTTAAAGAAGATTCTAAAGCATGAGCAGCATTTTATTAGTATCTTGCATACTGGAAAACCATAAATCTTGCAGATCTAACTTAGATTGCAAGCCCTAAAGCAAAAGATAAAGATAAGAGGAAAAGGGTGGAAAGAACAGTCACCAAAGACACTTACGGAATACCATAAAAAAGAAAATACGCAAATTGTATCTATGCATTGAAAAATTGTCTAAGTTGCACAGAGCACATATTGATTCCTTTATAGTCTAATAGGGATTAGACTATAAAGTGTAGGCCCCATAGCTGAAGGAGATTGGAAGGAAGCTGATAGGAGACTAAAGAGAGGAAAGTATGGGAAGGAGTGTATTTTTAGGAATATGGAATTGATTTATCTCTTTTGTGTCTTAGAATATGAATATTTCTACCCTGTCAAGACCAGGTCTGGGATCATTGAGAAAGGGTTGAAAATTTCAGGGGACATTAAATTTATGACAGAGTTATTAGCTCCCACTGTTATCAGGCTTTTTTTATACCTATTGTGCAATAATTAGCATAAAAAAACCCCGAGACACACAATGAGCTTTAAGCCATCCAATCCTAAAGACAGTTTTCCAATGTCACTGGCTGTTTCTGTTTCCTTAATTTTTTGTCTATTTCATCTTTGTACACATAGCAGCACAGTTACTAGTCAACCAGTCCTAAGAGACAGCAGTTACCTAAACTGTAAGTCGCCTCCTTATGCTGTTTGTTCTTGTTATTGTTACAAGACAGAGTAGAAAATTGGGCTTAAACCAGGGTAAAGAATCTAAAAAGTTATAGGTATGCTTATATGCCATATATATTCTATATGTAACTACAGATGATATAAGCTAGGCACCTGGTTTTGGCTGAATAGATTCTTCAGTTTTATTCCTGCAAGAAGTAAGTTAATTACTAAACAACATGGATAATTGTTATGGGGTTGTGTCTGGCTGTACTAGAGTCATTTATGGAGTAAGCATTTTCATAACCAGTAGACAAAACAAAAGACTGGTTGTCTTAGTTACACATGATACATATCAGAATTGGCCTGTTTTCCGTGTGTGGCTTTTCACATTCTGAATCACAATTATTCATAATTATGTTAAGAACAAGTAATCATAAATGGCAGGGACAAATCAGTAGTGGTGTGATTATGACTCATTTTCATAGTACTTGCACAAGCAAGAATTTTTAAAGAAACTTAGAGTCAGAAACATCTACCTAAATTTATCACTAATTGACTTTATTTTTAATTTTATAATAAATCTTGGGAGTTAGACAGATTTGCTTATTTATTCAATGTACAATGATAAATATAAAACAGTATTTGCACAACTTTGGTCTCTCGAGTAGATAAAAACTTCAGTTGCTGCAGCACTACACAAAGAAATGTTATCATAATCTCTCTCAAAGAAGGAAAACTCTTGTCTCATATGTATATAAAATGGTTGTACAAGTATAGTCCTTTATGCATTTTTTTGTTGAATGAATGTTACTTTCTGTTAATGAAAAGAATGACTGGAGTTCCCTGGTGGTGTAGTGGCTTGGGGCTTCGACGCTGGCGCTGTCAGCGCTGCGGCCTGGGTTCGATTCCCAGTCAGGGAGCTACCCATATACCAAAAAATAAAATAAAATTAAAAAAAAAAAAAGAATGACTAACATTACACATTTCCTTATTGAGAAAAATAACAATTGTGAAGAAATCTTTATATATAGCTACAAAATAAAGTAACACAATTTCCTATAATTGTACAAGTCCAGTATAAAGACTAGTGGATGGAATTTAGACTTCTTGGTAATAGAAGTCCAGCAAACTCCTATTTTACAGGGTAGTTAAAAAGGACTGTCTCTCTCAAATAAAGATTTAGTAATTTTGGTAATAAATTAATGCAAATGACACCTCTCTGAATTATTTTTTATAATCTTTAAACTTACCTGACAATAAAATTGTGGGGTTTGTCCAGTAAAAAACGGACAGCTATAGAACTCACCTGAGGCATTAAGTTCAGATTATACAATAAAAGTTCATTACATATTTAAGAGAAGTTGGAAAGGAATAAATCTCATTTGTTTCCATTATGTCTGACCAAAGCTTCCTTTATTTAAATATCTCATATAAAAACAATCATGGATATTTGATAATAATACATTTGAATGAGTGTGAGACAGAAATAAAAAAGACTGGTGAAAAGACTTGTCCTTTATTTGTCTGTCATGGGCCATGGCCTTCTTTTCTTGGATATGAAATGCTATGAGTCAATATTACTATTTATATAGAAAATCAATAGCATCTTCTAATAAGAGCCTATTACAATGCTAAGATAAGTACCTTACATTTGAGATAAAGATGCCATTGACTCATTTGTATAATACTATAATATTCTGAAGTGCTTTCAACAACAGTGATTATAAATTTTCTCATCAGCAAAATAAAGGTCTTATTTTATAATATTAACCATACTTTTTTTTAGCTATTAAATAATGTCTTAAAGGTGATTTTTTCAGTGCCAGGAACCTAGTAAGTCTTAACTATGTGACAATTGCTACCGTGAAAATACATAAGGAAACCTCATTTAAAATGAAGTCAGGAAGCCCTGAAAAGGAGCTCCCACACACTACCACTCACCACATCTTGCCGACTCCAAAAGGAAAAAGAGTAGCCCTAACAGGAAAAAGCTTATTTTACTACTCTAGCGGGGGAAAGGAAGATTTTTCTCTTCACCTAGCAACAGACCCAACCAATGAGAAGCCATGATCCAGCCATTGGGAAGCCACTATACTTCAAACTCCCAATTTCCTGGACATGTTGTTCATAACAGCCCCTTCTAACTGCCCCCTTTTATCAATGAAAGATTGCTCTCCTCTTTTGTTCTCTAGACTTGTCTATGGTTTTGCTGTAGCCTGCTGTGCCCAATTACAACTTTCTGCTGTTCCTGAATAAACTCATTTTGCTGGTAAACAACTGGCTATTTCATTTTTTAAGGATGACGTTATTATTTTCTTGGCTTCTTTGCAGAAGAGAGATGACTTGAAATATTTTAAAGGCATCCAAAGGACTACTTAAAAAGTGACTGCAAAGATGCCAAGTTGGAAGATTTAAATAATCTTTTTAGAGTCTCGTCCTCCCCAGCACCGGCTGACACTACCTATTAAAATTCATTATCCATTTGTAGTATTCATGGTTGCATCAGAGCTCTGTTTCAACACGCATCTCTTTCAAGTACCTAGAGTTTTCTCTGAGCAAAGTTCTCTGAGTGCAACCATAATCTTCAAACACAGAGCTGGCCAAGGAGGGCAAGTCTGAGTTTTTTAACAGTCACAAAATTAGCTTAACTTAAATTATAATGTCTTAAATAAAAATTCTCCTTTTTTTCCAAGTTTTCAAATATGATAAGTAGTGGTATCCAAGAAATAAGACTTTTGTGAAAATGAGTTTGTTTTTTTACCCTAAACTTTTTCTCTCTTAAGAATCATAAATGCATAATTTGGGTCAGAAACTAACATACTGCAGGCCACTGCCTGTCTTAGACTCACCTCAAGTTCATTTCAATTTCAAAAGAGAAAATCTTGGCAGATTATACATGGCTAGTTTTTAATATCCTATGGTAAGGCAAAGGTGAGTTTGTACCTTTTGAAAGTTATTTTACTGAGTAATTTGCTTAGGTAGGAGTCAATGGTAATCCAGGGATGAGAGTTGAAATGGTGGGTGTTAAAACTGAGAGAGATATTAAGATGAAGAAACACCCAGAGAGTGTGAGACTCAAAAACATGACAGAGCACATCAATTTCTAATGTAAGGCACTTTAAGGAGTGCTTTCTTTTCGTTTCAACAAAGAACATACATAGGAATGAAAATCCATTAGAAATGACATAATTCTGAACTTTTGTCTCGAATTACACAGGTAAAACAAACAGTATTATTTCACCTTCTCCCAAAGAACCAGCTTTGGGAAGCTAGCAATTTCTCTTTGGCCTCTCTTGGGTATATGAAAAACTCTCACGGCAGTCTTCTAAATATTTGCTCAGTTACACATTTCTAAAACTATCACTTAAAAAATGAACTTAGGAGTTCCCTGATGGTGTAGTGGCTTAGGGCTTTGGCACTGGCGCTGTCAGCGCTGCCGCCTGGGTTCGATTCCCAGCCAGGGAGCTACCCGCATACCAAAAAGCAAAAAAAAAAAAAAAAAAAAAATGAAGTTAGCCTTTTGTATGATATGCCCATCCCACCCTTGAATTCAAAGTTCTCCCTTAGTTTTGACAACATTTTATTCTTCAGTTTTCTAAAAACAGATGCCCGCTTCCTTGAGACTGGTCCGTGTTGCCTCTCCAACTGAGAGCTATTTGTATCACTACTCTTTAGGCTAAGCTGTTTCCACGGTCAGGCATGCTTTTGCATCTGCATTTTTTTCTATCCAAATTTACATCTTCTGAGGCCTCTCTTTATAACAAGCCTTCCACGTATTTCTTTGAACTCAGAACCACTGGAACACTTGATCTTTGAGCCATCTGTTGCACTCATTTGTGTACTGTTGCAGTTTCACGTGTACGAGTATACGAGGGCTGTCCAGAAAGTATCCAGCCATGTAACCATTCTCCTTATTTTGAACAAAGCATAGATTTTTTTAGACAGCCCTTGTATGTCTCACCACATCCAAGTAAGGAAGCAAGCTACTAGAAGGTAGGAACCTTATTTTATCTTTTTTTAAAAATTTCATTTTGTCAATTCGGTAAATATGTAATGGACCTTATGCACACTAAACTCTGTGCTGAGCAATGGGAGTACTGATATCCAGAAGAAGTTCTCTCTACAGTCAGGAATCTCACAATCATTTAGTATATCCCCCAATATCTGTATCAGGGAAGACAATAAGGGGCAATAAAAGATTACTTTTTTTTATTATGACTTAACTCTGAGGTTCTCATATTTTGAGCTGTACTTTATACTTAAGGCTAGAGGGGCAGGGTAGGGGAGAATGGGAAGACTAGGAATTGATACTTTTAACACAAACACCAAATGATTATGCCGTTCAGAGTCATAAAATCCTCTGCCATTGATGAAGACCCAATTCTAGAAATGTCACAGAATTTTTAAATTCCATAACTGTGGCCTTAACTGTATCTATATACTTCTTCCTAAACCCTTTCACTGCATTTATTTTCTTTTTTTTTCAAACTGTGTTAAAAAGCTACAAAAAATAAAAAGTTGATATTTTGACTATTTTATGCATTTAATAATAACATTTTGAACTGCTTTGTATATAAATCACATTATTTTTATTTAAAATTTTTGTTATATGGCAATAAATTTACCATATTATATTGAATTTTAGCAAAAATATTCAAAACAAGGAGTTCCCTGGTGGTGTAGTGGCTTAAGGCTTCGGAGCTGTCAACACTGCAGCCTGGGTTCAATTCCCAGCCAAGGAACTACCCACATAACGAAAAAAAAAATATTCAAAACATACTAAGTGGCATCCATTAGATTTAAGTATAGATAAATTAGACTCTAATGACATTGATGACATAAAATATTTATTACAAAATGTTACACAATATGGCATACAAACATCTTTGTTGCTGATAGTGCAAGCTACTGGGAAACATATTTAAAAATCTTATAAATGGAGAAAAGTTCTTAAAACAGTTTTACACTAACAATTTTACAATTACAGCATTTATATTTTTTAAGTGAATAGAGTTAAGGTGGTACATTTTATTAAAATAAATGATCACATTAAATTATAAGAATTCCTATTGTTATTCATTCTTAAAAAGCACAAAAACATAGTAAAATGTGCAAATGTAGAGGGGAAATTTTTTTGAGCTCATGGGGTAAATTCGAATGCTGCAGTCAGTGGATGGAAATATTCATTTGGATATATCTGACCATTGAAGCAAGAGGGCTAAGCAAGATTTTATTAATATAATTATTGACCAATCATAAGTTAAACGTTTGGATTGATATTTAAATATTTCTTTGCCCTTCTGTTAAGTCATGGTATCTTACCTTTCTGAGAGTCAAAACGGGATTAGAATAGCTACTCTTCAGGATTTTTGTCAAGATTAAATCTAAATCTTGACATATTTATTGGTGTAAATCAGTATAGCAGGCATTTATCAAGTACCAAATAGTGTATTTTGTTTAGGTCTGGATATTAAATTTCATTAATGTATTTTTATTAAGTGCATAAATAGTAATTATAAATAAGTATTAATAAATACTAGAGTATAATACTAAATAGTAAATATATAATATGACTATAATACTAAATACATACATAAAACTAAATGTATAAATGCAATAAAGTGTTAAATAAAATAAAATGTATAGTACTATTATAATAACATAAAAATAGTTATCAGATCCTGTAAATATTTCAATTCACCACCAAGCTGTTTTAACATCTTCTCATTCTATTTACATTTAGCAACCACTATCACCCCCCAAACTACTAAGTACTCAATATCATCTCTTAGGAACTTTTACACAACGAAGGTAGCTTTAATAAACTTGGGTTAAGACAATTATAGTAAAATATTGTTGGTCTAAGTGTTCCATTTACTTATGAAGACAAATAATATGACAAAAGTGAGCAGCATTTTGATGTATTTTTTAAAAAATAATTTATCTATTCATAAAGGATTTCAAAAATATATAGTGCATTGAATCTATTTTAAGAATTAACAGACTTTAAGTTATCTGCATATTGTACTTCTCAAATAAAACAGTACTTCTTGATAATGCCATCCTGGTTTAATAATTGATTATTTTTATAAGAGAAATTTAAGAATATTTCAATACATTTTTACTCTATTTTATTATTTTTACAGTTATTAATTATTAATTATGACAATCTTAACACTACTAAAATAACTGAAAATAATATTGAATTCCTTAAGTAATTTAAAATTAGTTCCTGGTATTAAGGAAAGTTAATGTACTGTAGGCTTCACTAAAAATGTGTTATTTGTGTGTCCTCAGGGTAATCCTATAATAAATTTGAGCTGCATTTTATTCATCTTTAAAATAAGAATAATTGTGTCTTCTCTTTGCCTTATAAGTGTGTCAAAAGAATGAATTATTAAACATCTTTAAAATATACAGAGCTCTTTACCACCTTACAAGGAAATATAACAAACATATTATTACTATAACATTAGTAAGAGATTTCCTCTTTCTTTATGGCTCGCCAGAAGGCACTGTGTTGCACTTTGCATTCTTAATAAAGTCTCTTTTATAGATTTTAAGATCTTTCATGTTTGATCATGTTTTCTAATTTCATATTTCTAAGGAGTACTTTTATAAAAGAAAGTTACATTTTGGAGTTAGCTGCAACTACTACTCTTGCTAAATAACACAGCTCTCAAAAACAAAGATTCTTAGACTTAGAGGGTATCTAAAACATTGGTCCAACTTCTGACTCAGGGGAGGTATTGTCTCTAGAACCTGCTTGACAAATTGACTTGTAACCCCAATTTGATCTTTTGCTAAGGACACACTTCACAGAGCATTTTAGAAATATGGGAATAAATATGCAGTGATCTCAACAAAGCTAAAAGTTGGATTACTAAAAAGGTTTTTATAAAATTGACATACCTCTGGCAAGATTAACAAGACAAAAAGAAAGAAGATATAAAGAATGCATTTGGAATGAAAGATGCCAAATAATTACAGCTTTCTTTTTTTTTTTTTTGCTTTTTGGTACGTGGGTAGCTCCCTGGCTGGGAATCGAACCCAGGCCGCAGCACTGACAGCGCCAGCGCCGAAGCCTTAAGCCACTACACCACCAGGGAACGCCCCTACAGCTTTCTTAGAGACTAAACAAACAGGGTATTATTATCAACTTTATGTTGATAATTTTGAAAACATACAAATAATTACATTAGAAATTAATATGAAAAAAAGATAAATCTACTCAAGGAGAAATGAAGAAACCTAAGTGCTCTGGTGCTTGCTACCTAAGGCCAACTTAAGAGCCCCTGCCTCAGTTTCTGGGAAGCTCCCTAAGTGATGCCTTTCTCCCTCTCTGCTACTTGGGACTGGTACAAATAACATCTCTTTTTATGAGCTAATAATCTATACCAAATCTTTTTTTATAATATCATAAGCACATAATTCTTTAACATAACAATATCACACTCATGGACACTTTAGGTGACATTGTAGGTGGAATGTTCAAATTGCTGTCCTGCTCGTGCGAGACATTCATGCACAGGGTCCGGTGTTACTTGTGCTGGGCCCTGTATACTAGCACTGCGTGCTAAAGTCCTATATAATATTTGTTTGTTACACATACAAACGAATAAAGACAGCTCTGGTGATAAAAATATAAAATAAGTGACAACAATCTGAAAGATCAAGTTTAGATCAAAATAGAACTATGATGCTAAAGGATTCTCTTATTTTTTTCTTAGCTAAGATTTGACTACACTTAAAATTGATGTTAATTATTGACTAAAAGTATTGAAAAGACATTGCTTGAGGAATAGCTGCTATTTAGTTCTGGCTAACAGGGATGACTGACAGAGCTACTCATGTTTTACTAATAACAAATTTTTTTTAAAAAAACCCTAAATTTTAAATATAAACATTTTTCAAATTCTGAATAAAATAATTCAATGCGTGGTAACTAAGGTCAATAGATTCAAAAGTTTTCATTTTACGTGATTAGACTGTTTTCAGGTTCTTAGGAAATTATGATTATGGACTATGGCTATTTTGCTTTTCTAAACTATACTACTATAGAACTAATCCTTTATAGGAGTGATCTGTTTAAACTCCTTAATTGTTCAAATTCTATTCTTGCATCAGCATATAGTTACCTGCATGCCCTTTGAAAAGAACTATGATACCTTTATGGGTAGACGTACCAGATAAAATACAGGATGCCCAACTAAATTTGAATTTCAGGTAGACAACAAATAATTATTTAATATAATTAAATATTGCATGGGACATACTTATGTGAAAAATTATTCATTGTTCATCTGAAATTCAAATTTAACTGGGCATCCTGTACTTTTATTTACTAATTCTGACAATCCTGTTTATAACAAATGTAATGTTTTCTAATAAATGTAATGGATGGTTTGAGGAGATGACCTCTAAAGTCTTTCTCAGAGTTAATGTTATATGTTAGACATGTTTTATAGAATATAGAATGTTATAGTTAGACATGTTTTATAGAATATAATCATGAATTATTTATTCATAATTCAAATCCTGCATAGAACATTGCACTAATTTATCACCATCTTATTGATGAAAAAACTATAATTACAAAGTTATTTTCCAAATTTTCCTTCAAATATGGGATTATAAATTCCCACAAATAAAAGTAAGATATTTGTAAAATGGCTAACTTTTGAAGTTCAAAAAATTGTAATGCTGAAACAACTAGGCAATTTATTTTTATTTTTCATTTTTTGCTAGACTTCTGTAGCCAACTTCAATTGAAAAACAGAATTCACAAACGGAAGAATTGTATTCCAAAACTACCATTAGCATGTTCCACCAACTTCTTAAATTCCTCAACTTTCTCTAACATTGTGGGGGAAAAAAAAGATGAGGTATTTTAGAAAGAATTGGAAAGTCTTGGGTGTTGAAATAGCATTAGCAATAGCTCAGCTTGTGCTATAGTATTGATAGATTGCAAAATTTACAAACTGCATAAGAATCATGCCTGGAGATATGAAGTAATACTTAATCCCAATCAAAATATAGAGAGGAAAGTAGCTTTACATTTGCCAGATATAAAACTATGTTTTAGTAATTTTCCAAATAGAAGGTCACTGATTTTCGTAAATAGTTCTATGCTGTCAGGGAATTCAGAATTTAAAACCAATATGGTTGTGCAGTGGTCCTTCCTTATCCATGGGGATACATTCCAAGACTCCCAGTGAATGCCTGAAACTGCAAATAGAACCAAACTCTACATAGAGGTTGCCAAAAAAATGTATACATATTTTAAGAAAGGAAAAAATTGTACTAAAATTGTAACAATATTTACCTGTAAAGAAAGATGAAAACAAGTCACATTTGACTTCTACAATTACAAGAGGTACTTAGAATGGTTACCATCAGTGAACTATTGCTTGAGCAACCTTGACCAAAGTGTCCACTTGTATTGCTCTGCATGCTGTTTCAATTTCTTCCCAAAGTAATGCCTGTGTAGCCGATTTTCTACAGTACAACACATTCTTTAAGATCTCTGAGAGGTGGAAGACAAGGGGTGTTAAGGCAGGAGAACGTGGAGGAAACTCAAACAATGTTCTAGAATTTCAAATACCATTTCAAAATGGTCATCAATGACAACTGTGATTCCACCATTTATTTGTCCTGCCTGTCTCATGGTGACACTAGCACTCATTTGATTAATGCCATCTTTCGACAAACATACTACACATTGCTATCGTAATTCAATTCAACTTGGAAAAGTAATACATAGATAACGTCTCTTAAAGTGTGTATACATCTTTTTTGGCACTGCTGGCATATACTGTGTTTTTTTCCTACATATACATGCCTTTTCACTTAAAGGAAGCACTTTACAGCTTTTCCTTGGCATATTTGAATTCCCAGCATCACTACTCTTGTGCTTTAGGGGTATTAAGTGAAATAAGTGATACTTGAACACAAGCACTGCCATATTGTTACAATCTGATACCCCTAGATGGCTACTCTATGACTAATGAACAGGGAGCATGTATAGTGTGGATATACTGGACAAAGGGATAATTTGCACCAGGGGTGCAACAGAGCAGGACTCATGAGATTCCATCATATAATTCATAGCAATGCTTAATTTAAAATTTATGAATTGTTGATGTCTAGAACTTCCCACTTAACATTTTCTAACCATGGTTGACTGTGGGTAACCGAAACTGCAGAAAACAAAACTGCAGGTAAGGGGGTGGGGGAACGACTATACACACTTAAGGTTGGCTAAGTAACGGTGGGCAACAAGCCACTCCACTTTTTCAGTGGCATAACCCAACACAACTTTATTTCTTGCTTGTGCAGATTCTGTTAAAGATCGTGGTGCTCTCCAGGGCAGCTATGCTCAGGGTAATAGTTTAGCATTCTAGGATCCTTCAGCCCTATGCTACCTCCATCTTAATACATACTTCCATGATTGCAGAAGCTTGGGAAGAGGGCACAGGGTCAAGCACTGGCCCTTAAGTGATTCCACCAGGAAATGAAACATTTCACATCTGCTCCCATTTACCTACTCAAACAAGTTACATCACTTTACCTAATTTCAGTGGGGTGGAGAGTATAATCCTTCTCAATGCTTAAAACCAGGAGGACAGGAAGAATTGGTGAGCACTGAAAATGCCTTTCAGCAGTATGAAATGTTATGAAAATGTATTATGTTTCAGATTAGACTAATGCAGTCAATAATATGACTAGCATGTCATAAATTAAAGTTGAAACTAATTAAAGTTTAATCTTGATCTTGTGATTGAAAGTTAGAGACTTTAAGTAGTTTCACTGTTACTCAATGTTTGCGTTATTGTCTGTGCAAGCAACTAGTCATTTAGAGGCATAATTGATTCATGAAATCGTTTAACCCGAGTAAAGATTAAAAGCCAGATACAATTAAATAAATTGATTTGATTAATATTAGTAATAGGTAAAATAGTAAAACAACTTTTTTTTTTTTTTTTTTTTTTAATGTGGGTAGTTCCCTGGCTGGAATCAAACCCAGGCCGCAGCATTGACAGCGCTGAAGCCTAGCTACTACACCACCAGGGAACTCCATAAAACAACTTTTTTCATATGGTTCCAGTATTGTAATAGAAATACGCCACTTTTTTCTATCACATGTAAAGATACTCCTACACTGAAAGGAATATCTTATGCACGGGAAGGAATAAATACTAATGACTGCCCGTAATAAACAAATAGCATTATTACTAGGTATTTGGTATGTTATTTAGTTTCAGCAATTTTTTGGTTGCTACAATGAATAACTAAATGAGCATTTAGTCAAGAATTGGTTTTAGATATCAATTAAATTTTTACCACCTATCAAATGTTATCCTGTCAGTGGGGTGGTTAATGTAGACTTGTGTTAACAACACAATGGAGGCCTCCTTTAGGATGCTTTTTCACTTAACCTTTCTACAACTGTTTGTTGAAATATTTTTGTTTTATGCTGTAGTTTAGGATGAATTTCTTAATTATTTTCATGCCATTTTTCTGAAAGCAAGTTTTTGCACTCGTCAAAATTGGCTTACTCCTTAAAAGAACTGGCACTTATGATAATACCAAGAAAGCAAATATACCTGTTTGCCAGGTGTAAAGAATCAGCTAAAGAGCATGCACGCACGTGGGAACGAAAACTTACACACAGGCACGCAGCTGTGCCTATGTGATTCCTTTATTCCTAACTTCCAAGAGGTGAATAAAATCGATCATTTCATTCTTACAGAGGCCCTCAGACCTAATATTGTCCAGTCCTCAGGGCCATAGCTGTTGCAGGCAAAAATAAATAAATAATAAAATAAATAAGCAAGCCTCTAAAGACAGGGCAAGCTTAAACCTGCCACCGATTAGAAAGATCACAGTGTTACAGGTATGCTTTTAAAAGAATAGCTATCTTAGAGGTCAGGTTGAAAAAAAAAAAAGAAAAAAAAACCCAACAAAACCACCTTGAAGTGAAAGGTCAGATTGTAGGGAGGGCAAGCGGCAGGCCTCGTTCTGCGAGTTTCTCTGAGCATTTCCGCGGCCTCCAGGATCCTCCCCTCCAGTTCTCGCAGGGCAGGTAACCTCCCTCCCTCCACACCTGTCCCTCTGGGGTGCGCCGGGCTTCCCGAAGCGACGCCCTGGCGGTGGGAATGGAAACACTCCACCTGGGAGCTTCCCTAGCCAGACCCCAAACACCCGACGCCCTGGGGGAAGGAAATTCCGACTCGGTCCTCGCCCACCCCCGCCCCGTTTCTCTCTCCGGCTGGCTGCCCCTCGCGCTCTGATGCCGCAGTCTCGTCCCCACTTCTGGGTGGCAGTCCAGCGGAGGTGGCGGCCGGCTCCCGGGCTCTGGGCTGGGCAATGGGGCAGGGTGAGTGAGCCGGTTTGGGGAGAGGCCCCGCAGCGCTCAGCGAGCGGCCGGCACCCCGCCCGCGGGGCAGGGGGAGGCGGCGCCTCTGCCCGGCCGGCGCTGGGCTGGCCTCGGCGGGGCTGCCGCTTTCTCCTCCCTTCAAGTCCTGGCTTGAGAGCCGAACTGCGAGCGCGCGGCCCTGGGGGAGGAGAGTGGGGCAGGAAGCCGCGGGACGAACAGGCGAGCCACTGTCTGCTTCTGAGAAGAAAGTAGGAGCACTGGGTGGGAAAAGAGAGACGAGCCCTCCCAACTTCGCGGGAAGTTTTCCCAGGGCGTTTTGTTTGTGCGCCCGGGGGTGCGCTGCAGGCGTGGCGGCCGTGCCTGTGCGCCGTGCCCCTTGCCCCGCTCCTCCTCCTTCCACCCTGGGCAGCTCCTCTGCCTCCCCGAGAGGCGCCAAATGGCTACCTAGTCAGCCCCACTGGGCGGGGGCTGCAGCGCCGCCTCCTGCCGCCGCAGCTCCCGGCGCCCGCGGGCTGGGAGCCGGGGACCGCAGGTGGAAGCGCACTCTGTAGGCGGGCCGGCCCGGGGCTTGGGTGGCTCGGGCAGTCTCTTGACGCGCGGCCAGCCCTACTCAGGCCTCGAGAAGGCGCGCGTCCCGCCCTGACCGGCTGGCCTCTCCCACTCCAGCAGTGACGCGCCGCCTGGGAGCTGGAGCCCGCGCAGCGGTCCGCAGGGCGATGGACGGCCGAGCCCCGAACGCGCAGGACACTGCCCCAGCCGGGTAAGCAGCCGGTGAGCGCCGCGGCTCATCCGGGAGGGCGAGGGTAGCGAGGGTAGCGAGGCCTCTACCCGTTTACCTGGCTGGCGACTCACTGCCCTCCCAGCGGCCTGACTCTGGCCAGCCGCCACGCGGGCGAGGAGGCTGCTTCCTCCAGCCTCCTCGGAGACCGCCGGGTTCGGGGCTCTGGTAGTTTTTCATGGCTTTCCTACTGGGGCTGCTCTGAGCTGCTGAAGAGCAGCTGAATGCCAGGAATTGGGTAAGGAGTCTGGGAGCAAAAATCTTAACAAAGGGCTCCTTGTTGGGGCTGTGGAATAGCGGCGGGCGATACCTGTAAGTGAGCTCCTGGGAAGGGAAAAAAGTTTCCCTAGCCGAGGGATGAGAACAGGCAGGTGAGCAATGTCAAGATGAGGAAGGGGGGCTTCTGCGGGCGGGTGGAGGGCGACGGGAGAGTGTGCCAGCTGTCAGCTCGCTTGACAGTTCCAGGACCGGGCGGGGTGCGCGCCTCTGTTTGGGGGTGTGTGTGCCTGTGACCAATTGCTGGTGCCAAAGCCTAGCGTGAAGTCAGACTGCAAACAACCATACTTTCCTTTGTATCGTCACGTGTTTGAGGAGAGGATGGAGGGGAAGGGGCTGTCACATGGCGAGTTAATATTAAATGAAGCATGTTTTCCTGCCAGATATGCTAATATCACCTTGCTAAGCGTTTGAGTAAACAGTAATGAGAACAGGTAGTTCTGCAAGAGGTGGGGAGAACCTGAAAATAACCTTCGTTTTGGTAAACAGAAGGCTTAACATGGGTATTAGTTGAACTTCTGAAGTCGGAAACCCCTTTGATGTAGTGTAACTTTTTTCCTATAAGTGTTCCCCCAACTCAAGTTTCTTTTCTGAAAATCAACGCAGAAATGCCCTAAAAGAATAGAAACATTCACAGAAGGAACCGTTAAGGAAAAATCGGCTTATAACTAATGAATGAGAGTTGTACAGCTTTCCTGATTTAAGAGTTAGAGAAGTCATTTTTCCCTGGAACATGACAGGCATTTCCTTAGAAGCAAGTCACAACATGTTTATTCATCGGAGACCATGCGAACGTTGGCAGTTGTCTAGGGGAAACATGGAGAAGTCTCAAAGCAATGTGACTAATATAAAAGATATTTAGTATAATGCTTACATAGAGGAAACGTTGTAGTGTATGAATTAATTCTTTCATTTTGTTAGAGATAGTTACCTTCTCCCCTTTGCACGTAGCCCTATTGTTGACTTCCATTACTGTTCTTTCCCTAGTTATTTACTTGTTTAGATATTATATATTCTTCCATACATTTTCAAATTAGGTTGTATGAGTAAAGAAATACATTGGTAGAAAGATTAATCATCAAAGTGTGAGCCTCTAAGTGGAGGTGCAGAGTTACGTAAATCAAAGATGAGACAGCTTTCAGAATACTGAAATGTATTCAGGTACTACAAAATAAGATAAAATTAAATGAGCGGATTTGAAAATGGATTAGGTTAAAGTATTAAAAAACAAACAAACAAACCAACCCCAGTATGTGCACGTACACAAAATACACCTATGTTCAGAAATCAGTTGATGCTTTGGAGTAAAATAGGTGAGATCGAATGGCTGTGAGACGAAGGGATGGTATGTGCTTTCTGGTGATAAGCACAGCTGTAGTTAAGATACTTCAGATTTTACTTTTGAGAATTTACAGATTAAATTAGTACGTTCTTTGCTTCAAAAGAATGTGCAAAACTGCTTTATCTAATTTCACAAATATGAATAAAATACTTTTAATGAATTTTGCCCTCCCTTCAAATTTAGGAAGGGACATCTGAAATAATGCTTGGACATCTTATCTAAAAAACATCCCACTGTATCATTTTACCTTACATTTTTCTACTCAGAGAAGTTATCAGTATTTGAAAAGTATGAACAAAAATTACTTCTCTACTTTATCTGTTTTCTTTCACTTGTCTAACTTGTCCCTTAGTGTATCTCAAGTACCTATTACATAATATTTGTTGAATATTCACTATTGCTTTTCTTTTTCTCAAAATTCCAAAACATTAAAGAGGTTTTAATTGTGTAAAAAGATATCCTATAAAGGTATTTGGGAGGTGGCGGGGAGCAATCTCAATCAATACAATCACTATGTTACCATAAATTGTTATGTTTGGGAAGTAAAATCCTTCCTAATAAACTACTTAAATCATGACTCATTACTCTAACAGTCTATGAGGCCTCGTAGTCCTTATCCTTGTATATTATTGCTCTGAAAAATATCCCTTGGTATTTTTCCAAGTCTTACATTGCTATAACAGGTCATTTTAAAGAAATTTAGTGCAACTCTGTATTTTACAAATGACAGTCTGAAACCCCATTGCAAATTAGTGGCAAAATCTGAAGGAGAACCTAGGACTAGTTCATTGCATTAATTGCTTTTAACCTTTTTCTAACAACAATATGATACTTTTAAATTTCAGAGTCTCTTGGGTACCCTAGCTTTAGAGCTGCTAGAGCTTTTTTTTTTTTTTTTTTATTTGCTATTACAGATATGCTTTTAAAAACAAACCAACAAACAAAAACAAAAACATTCAATTTAAATGTCAACAGTGTAGTTGACCTTGCTTTGAGGGACCTTAATGTTTTGATTCTGAAGCCAATTTTCAAGAATGGTCAGGAGAGCAATGCTTGTTACTTTATAATTTTGTAGCTTTGCAGCTAGAGTTAATTCAAAGTGTAAAAATTAAGGAATGATTTAGCAGCTGCTTTCTTAAGCTTTTATTTGGATGCTTTATTGGTTCTAAAGTTCACTGATTTGTATAAACAGAGTTCTTCTTAGCTAACATTTATTGACTATGTAGAAGTTGAATGCCTTAGCTGAGGTTTGTTTCAACATGAGAATTACCTGGGGATGTTTAATATTAGCACTCATACTCTCATAGGCCCTACCTATTCTGATTTAACCTGGCCTGGGACAAGTGCATGGAGAGTTTTAAAATGCTGCTCAGGTGATTCTCATATGCAACCACAGCTGAACACCTTTGATTACAAGATATCAACAGGTGAGATGGAGATGAAGCCATAAATGGAATGGAGGCTGCTATTGATCATTTTTAGGGAAATCAAGATGCTAACTTGCAAGTGTTATTTTGACTTTTTAAATTAAAAGTCCATTTATGTGCTTTACAGTATTTAAAAAAAATTTTTTTTTGCTACTCCTTTTTGAGGAAGTATATTAACTCTGTTACAGTTGTGGGAACTGAGGCTGAAAGGGCTTAATTAACATACACAAGTAGACACAAACCTAAGGGTTGAAAGTAATAGAAACAAGTCTGATGCCCAAACCTGTATGCTCTTTATCACTAGGACTGTTGTCATGCAATGTATTTGCTACCATGGATTATACTGAATGGCTAAATAATATTTTTGTTTGAAGTAGCTTTATAAAAGCCTTGATTTTATAAGTGTCTTGGTTTTTTAAAACTCATGTTTATATTTTTCCAAAAACTTCTACAAATTCTAATGCATATGAAGAAACTCATGCTTGGCATTTAAAAGGAATTTACATATTTGGTTTATTACTTCAAAATCATATTTAACATTTTCATGTGTTTGGGATGATTTAATTTAACTCAGAGTAAACTGACAGCCTTTTGTCATATGACAATCTATATTCATTTTTGCTATTAGGCAGCTATTAAAGTTCTTTATAGTGTAACTTCGAAAGCAGGATTTTTGATTATTATTAAGAAAAATAAACTTGTTAAGATGCTAGGCTTTTTGTTCAAAGTCTAATTTCCTCTGGATGTGTTAGAGGGTAATTGAATAACATTATAACCTTACTTTATTGTTGAAATGCCAAGTTTACTTATTTAACAAAAATGTGCCAAGATTCAAATTATTGAGACAACTGCTTTCATTAGTTATTGGTAAAAACTTGAGTCCTTATTTTATGTAACTCATGTTGTTCTAGGTGATTGGCTTCTGATCTTAAGAGTTTTATTTACTAAGAAATTATAACAATGGAGGAAAAACTCTAAGGATATGATATTAGTGTAGAAAATGGCACTTCGATGCTAACTTTAAAACATGTTTATGTTGAGAACTTAAAATGCAATATAGCCTATTTCACTGGCAAGCAAACTATGGCCCAGCAAACTATGTCCAGAAGGTAAAAATGGACCCTAACCTGTTTTTTTTTTTCCTTTTTTTCCCTCCAGTTTTTAAATTGTAGTAAAATACACATAACATAAAATTTACCACCTTAACCATTTTTAAGTGTATAGTAGAGGGGTATTCAAGTTATTGTGCAGCCATTGTCACTATCCATCTCTTTTCATCTTGCAAAACTGAAACTCTATACCTAATAAACGTAACTCCGTTCTCCTCTGCTCTCAACCCCAGGAAATCCTCATTCTGCTCTTCTGTGTCTCTGATTTTGACCACTCTAGTTACCTCATAAAAATGGAATCAAATAGTCTTTGTCTTTTTGTGACTGGCTTTTTCACTTAGCATAATGTCCTCAAGGTTCATGTTGTATATCACATACAATATCAAAATTTCCTTGCTTTTTAAGGTGGAACAATAGTATTCCATTGTATGACTATATCACATTTGTCCATTAGTTTGTCAGTGGACACTTGGGTTGCTTCCATATTTTGGCTATTGAGACTAATGCTGTTAGAAACGTGGGTGTACAAATATCTCTTTGAGAACTTGCTTTCAATTCTCTTGATCAAAACTGCTTAGCCATAAGTGGAATTGCTGGATCATATGGTTATTTTATTTTTAACGTTTGGGGACTGCCATACTGTTTTCCATAGCAGCTGTGCCTTTTTACAGTCCTAAGAACAGTGCACAAGCATTACAATTTTTCTACATGCTCACTAATCCTTGTTTTTTTTTTGTTTGTTGTTGTTGGTTTTTTTTTTTTTTTTTTGATAGTAGCTATCCTAATGAGTATGAGGTGGTATCTCATTGTAGTTTTGATTTGTATTTCCTTAATGATTGGTGATGTTGAGCATAATTTCATGTGCTCACTGTCTTGCATGTATCTTCTTTTGAGAAATGTCTATTCAAGTTTTTTGCCTATTTTTCAGTTGGGTCCTTTGCATTTTTCATTGTTGAGTTTCAGGAGTTGTTCATGTATTCTGGATATTAATCTCTTATCCTCTACTGTTTTTGTGAAGAGTTTTTTTGGCACACAGCCATACCTACTAATTTGCATATTGCCTAGGCTGCTTTCACATTATAATTGGATAGTCCAGAGAATATATGCCCTGCAAAGCCAAAAATATTTGCCTTCTGTCCATATACGGAAAAAGCTTGCTGACCCCCTGGCCAACGTACAAAATTGGTAAATGAAGTAGTGGTTATTCATAATTATTTACTGGGGGTGTGTCCAGGTTCTTGGTATCTTGAGCGAAGAATTGAACGAGACACACATCAAAAGTGTAGAGGTGAAACAAAGCAATAATTTATTGAAAGGAAAATGAGGTGAAACAGTTTATTAACTGGTAAAGTACACTCCAAAGAGGTAGGAGTAGGCCCAAGCAGGAGTGGCTCAAGGGCCTTGAATGGCAAGGGGAAAATACACTCCTAAGGCCCCTTTAATGAGGCTTTGGTAGTTGTAGTCTCTGTAGTTGTGAGGGGTTACGCCTATCTGGGTGTGGGGCCTTTCGATTGACATTTTTGATTGACAGGGGGTCCATTACATCACCTTTTCTATCTGTGCATGTTCTTTCCCAGAGTTCAGTCTGCTATAATAATATTAATGAACTTCTCGGGCACATGTATGACATTATAATGATGGCATAATGAGGCTCAGGTGAAATGAAGGTCATTTTAACTCTTAATTGAGCTAGTGTTAGGAACTGCCTTAAACTGGTGGGCTTCCTTTATCCTCATTGTTTTAGTTACTCTTTGTCTGGAACTTCTTCCTGTGGCTGCCTAGCCTGGGGCAGGGATTACTAGTGAAAGGGTGGTATCAGGGTGGTGACTACTCCAGCAGGGCGAGTCCCATGGGAGGGGTCCTGAGATCTCCCCTTATTGTGTCTTCCTTCCTCACTTTTCTCCTGAGACGTGATCCCCATGAATCTCTGTGGGAGGTTGAGAGATTGGAGGTGTCATCTTCTCTATCTGCTTCCTGCTAAAGGTGGCTGTTGTCCCTACCTACTGGGGATCCACGGAGCCCTCACCCTATCTGATCTAAAATGGGAAGGGGTCTAGAGATCCGCCTGGGATACTGTGTTGACTTCTTCAGTCAGGATGGGCTGGAAGCCTTTCTGAGATATCACTTGTATCCCGATAGCCCCTAGATGAGGAGAAATTAATTCAGTTAATAGTTTTAAAAGCATTGGCCCGGGAAGCAGGCCCTAAAGCCCCTGTCACTGGGTGGTGGACGAGAATTACAAGTTTCAGCGTAATTATTTTATGGCAGGATGTAGGGACATTCTTGTGATTCAGGCTAGGGACAGTCTATTGTTCAAGGTTAGAAGCCAGGGAAAGTTAATCAAGAAGATATTTAAGATTATGGACTAGGAAAGAGGTGAAACTGAAAGCTGAGGAACTAGGGAAAATGATTCTATGAGGGGGAGTTGAGGGGGTGGATCCTTTGTTTGGCCTGTGTCAAGGGGACCTCTAAGTATTGCACTTAAAAATAAATTTGAACAAAATGATTGATGTTCTGTTTGCATAAAACAATAGTGAGAGATTTTGTAGAATGGTGATTAGTAGTTGATACATTTTTTTTCAAGTTAACACTTAGGCTTGACACCCTGGTGAGCATTGTAGAATTTTAACATATTATAAGGTGTTGGAATATTTTAAAGAAAAGTTCTAAACTTCTGTGCTGGAGAAACTTTCATGAAAAAGGACTAATATATGGTTAAGATGCTGAGAAACAGTTGTGCCTAGGAGCTGGACCCAAGGCGAAAGGAGTTCCTATCTAGTTTTTTTTAAAATCCAAATTGTCTTTATAATTTCCAGCAAGCATTTTAGTTGTTGCTAAAAATATTTTACATCTTTAAGCTTTTAGTATTCTGTTAGTATGGTAGTTGTTGTAAGATTTTTTTTTTTTTTATGACTTTGCTAAATTTTTTTCCCCATCTGTTATAGTAAAAACAAACTCAAAGTATGGGAGAAAGAAGTTTCCCATGACTATTTATAAAGGGCCAAATGTCTTCAGTTTTGCATACAAACTTCGTAGCTGAGAAATGAATCCCTTGGAAAAGAGTCTCAAAGACTGACTAGTTTTTAAAAAAATGCTGGAGTGAACTTTTTCTTTTTTTTCTTTTTTTTTTTTTTTTGCTTTTTGGTACGTGGGTAGCTCCCTGACTGGGAATCGAACCCAGGCCGCAGCGCTGACAGCACCAGTGCCGAAGCCTTAAGCCACTACACCATCAGGGAACTCCCTGAACTTTTTCTTTTCTCTTCTTTCTTTCTTTTTTTTTTTTTTTTTTTTACATATAGTTTAACTTAATTCTATTCATAAATTTCAATAATTTAAAACTTTCTTGACTTTAGACATAAAAATGTTATAGAATTAAATTGTAGAGTAGTTTGACGAAGTACATGCCTGGATTGGGACTCAGAATTAAGACAGCAAAGACTGCAAAAGCAAGAAAAATAGTTTAGGCTCAACTCATAGAAATCTGAAAACTTACTATTTGTAACTTTAACACACTTTAAATAGTTGCAAACCTTTACGAAGATCAGAATTTCCAAGTTTCATGGGCAGTGAATGAAGATATTTGAGTTTCTGACACTTGTGGTGCTCCGTGATGGGAGGTATCCTGAATCCATCTGTGTCCTTTCGTTATAGCTCAGGGATATACCTCAGAGGCAGACAGACCTTCAGGAGTATGGTGGGAAGAAACTGGGTCAGTTTTATAACTGCCTACTTTCTAGAAAAAAAGAAAAGAAAAGAAAAGAAAAAAGTAGCCCTGTGAAGGCTTTCAGGTTTGTGGTTGTGAGGGTAGTGAGAACGGAGGTGCTAGGACAGCACGGAGAAGAATTACCCCTGAATCCCTCATTTTAATTTCCTCTAGTTATTCCTGTTTCCTCCCTGTTAGGACCTCCCTACCTGCCCTGAAATCAGAGCTTTGGAAATAAACAATTAGTTAAAAAAAAAAAAAAAAAGAAGAAGTATGGGAATTATGGGTTAATAGGACTGAGGGCTGCCTTTGCAATTGCCTCAGACTTGTAGAACATTACTTAGGAGAAAATTAAGAGTGAAAATGCCAAAATTCATGGGATTTTGTTTTTAAAAATAATTGTAGTGGTCACAGGCAAGCCTCTGAAATAGGATTGAAAAAGGACCTGAGTTATAATAGTTTGGGTCCAAAATATGACTGTGCCTATAATGATTCTGATTTTCTTGGATGGTATGTAGGTTGACATTTAAATAAGATTGAATGCCAAAAGCATCAGAATATCTTTTTTAAATGATAGTACCAATGGGAAAAGTGCATTATTTCTCAGTGTAGTAACTAGTTTGAGGGATTAACATCAAGTAATATGTATGTATTCTGGTGTATTTGTTAAAATTCAATACATCGTTTCACTTAGCCTACCATTACTAAGTCTTCTATACTTAACACCAAGATCTATTTGCAAAGAAGTAGAGTTAAGATACCTAGGTGGGAGGTTTATCACCAGTCTCTGAGCATTTTCATCTCTCTGATGTGCTTACATGCTGTTATTTCTGGAGAAATGGAAGTGAGGAAGTATTAGTGGAGCCCAAAGGGATTTCTGTGACAGGAGCCAGAGTTTTAACAGCTGCTGCAGTCGTGTATCAGTTCAGATGTGCTGGAAAAACAGGAAATTGAGTTGCTGCATCTGAAAATGGCTACCACCCTGCCTCTCGCACGTCTGATGCATGTGCCTTAGTTTCGCTACCAAAGGAGTCAAAGAGTAGCCAAGGTAATTATAAGAGCCACTGAATTTATTTTCTCCTGTGTGCTCAAGTGGATGTAAATTATATGCAAAGTGGGAGTGTCAGAGAGAGAGGAGCAACCTGTTGTTTCTCTTTTCTTTTATACCTGATAGTCAAGTATCATTACTTTAATAGAACTAGGGTCACTGCCTTAAAGGACACATTTATATTTTGTGATCAGAGGCAGTTTCCATTATTCTCGGGTGTTCATGATTCTGTTGTTAGTTGACAGCAAAACTCCTGCTCAAAGTGTTGAAGGGTCATTTGAATTTCCCAGAAGTGTCGGACTGGGTTATGGGAGTGGTTTCTTGCCAACTCTTCTTCCTGCATAATATGCCTGTTCACAGAGAGCACATGGATGCGTTAACTTAAAGCCAACATTGTTTTGGCTACGCTTCCGAAGAGCAAAGCTGAAAGTGGACAAGAAGAATGTTAGCAGGTGAAAAGAAACTAATTCTTAGATTTTATGTTGTGATCCTATGCTACCCAGTCTACTAGCTTCAATTTTCTCTTTCTCTAAAAGAGGGCAAGTTCTGGCGTAGTTCATTGCCTGTGAACGTTTTCCCACCATTTTGGAAATTTCTGGTGAAAACTATTTAACAGTAGTGATCCGAAAGGGGAAATATACTGATTTTTTTTTTTTTTTACCTTACATTTTAATTGGGGCACATTTTGTGTTTAAAATCTATTACAACCTGTCTGAAAGGAGTGATGTGCAAGAATCATTCATACTGTCTGCTTGTGATCCTACGTATGTAGTAATACACAGGAAATTCACTCTTAGATGATGCTGAAAAACGAAGTCCCCGAGTTGGTGCTGGTATCGTTGTGACGCCTAGGAACGTGTTTCCAACTTAGTTCTCTGGTTATAAGTAGTATAGTCTTGACTTCATTTAAAGGTGTTTGTAGAATTTTCTAATCAAATTTAGGATTTCATATACATATATGGGGTTTTAACACTTTGGGATTTTCTTTTTTGTGTGTGATCACAATTATTGACACTAAGCAGGTCACACAAGCTTGAATTAATGGCAATTCTAAAAAATTATTGGAAGGTGTTGGGTGAATATTTGCTATAATTTTTGGTAACCCGAATCCATTCTTTTTTTTTTTTTCTTTGTATTCTTCCAAGTATTAGGCATATCAAAAGTTAAAGTGACAGTAATGAATATTTGAATACAATCAATTTGGGGCATTCACAGTTTTCTTATGTCATTGTAAAACCTAGGCAAGGTGGAGACTAAATTTCTGGAACCTCGGATAATGGTTTGAATCTAAAGATACCCCAAATACAATTGGTATTAAAGGGACAACCTTGGAGCACCAAGAAATGATGTGCCATGTTGAAGACACACATGGTTTAGGAGGCAGGGAGTGATGGTTATTTAATTTCACAGCAGACATCTTTTACCGCCTGTCAGTCTTCACAGGTTATTTCATAAAATTTCCTGTCAAGCAATTTTTAAAAATTCTGTTAATAGTCATTTTATTTCAATACTTAAAGTTTATCTAGAATGCTTTGCTGTCTGGATCAAACCTAGTCAAAGCCTCTTTATTGTGATGATTACGTGACTGGGGAGGAACCTGTCTCACTAAGGGCCTGAGCTGGCTAGGATGCACACATTATCTATCTCTTTGGCTCTAGGGATGTCTCCTCAGAATGATGCTCACCAATGCAGCCCAAATCAAACATCCTTGTAGAAGTGGAAGGAGAGTGAGTGAGAAAAAGAGGGGAGTGCTTAGGAGTTGAGAATGGAGGTTTTAAAATTCCTTAATCCTAGAGAACCAAGCAGTTTAAATTTAACACTGCTAATGAGGAACAATTTTCACCAACATATGCATTTTAAGTTCTAAAATCACCAGTGTCAAAGCAGAAAAATGTTTTAAGATGTATTTTAAAAATAAAATGGGAAAATTGGGAGAAATGGTAATATGTCGTACATATGCAATTTGATTTTTTTGTGTCATATTTAAATACATTGTGTACTCAGTTGGGTATGTAACACTCATTGACTCCCTTTTATTGATTGAGACTTTTGTGATCAGCTTATGTTTCTATAGTGCTGCTTTATGGAAAATAAAGATTCATTTCATAGATTGTGAAGGGGAAATTTTTTTCTGGCTTTTTTCCTTCTTTGTTAAGCCAAGTAGATGCATGCTGTGCTAAATGGACATATAGAGATATATATAGACAGATATAGAATTAGATTTTTATTTGGGGATATAGATGGAGAAAAGAATAAGAAAATGAGCTACATATATTCAATGAATGGAAAAATGAAATAACAATAGTGTCTGATGCTGGAAGAAAAGGTGGCCGTGCTAAAGGCTAGATGGTGCTGGCACTAAACTTTAATCTCTTATGATCAGCTGTAGCTTTGGTACCATTAGTTTGTGAAATACTTCTGTGATCTTAGGCTTTAGAAATTATTTTCTACCGAAGGCCATGTATATAAAAGGACCATATTGCTCTTCGGGGAAAGACTCCATCCAGAATCAAATTGATAATTATGCTAATAACAGTTCTTTACAGTAGTGTTCATAGGTAACATCATTTATTCATTTTTTAAGATAGGCAATGTATTCAAATGGCACAAAATTCAAAACAGAAACATGAAAAAATAGTGAGAGATCATCTTCCTCCCTCTTGGTTCTTGTCACCCAGGTTTCCTCCCCAGAGGCAGTCAGTGTTACCACTTCTTACAAATTATACCCATGCTGTCTAATGGGAATATAATGCAAACCACAAATGCAATTTAAAATTTTCTAGGAGCAACACTAGAAAATTCTATTTAAATGATAGAGTACATGATACAGTGGTTAACATGATTCTAGTCCCACAGAACAAAAAGGTTGTCTTTAATAGAAAACATTTTACACTGAGTCATGTTTGAAATTTAAATTAATTACGTAATATTTAAATTTGAATTCTTAGTCACACTAGACACATCTCCTGTGCCGAAGAGCCTTAGGTTGCTATTGGCTACCATATTGGACAGTGCATTTTCTTAAACTCGGGCAAATGACTGTGTGTATGTATGTCGTTTCTCCTTTTATATAGTGCTACTTTGTACCTTGCATTTTTACTTAACAATGTAACTTCCATTTTATTACATAAAGAGCTCTGTTTTTTCCCTAGTTATGTTATTGTCTTTGTAGAGATGAATCATGATTTAGATAACTAGTTCCCTATTGTTGTCTTCTTGGATTTATCCACCCTCTCCCTTTGCTATTATTAAGTGGTCATTTTAGCATCCCTGATGCAGATTATTATCTACTGAGCCAATAGCTTTCCTGGTATGTTGAATTAAATTAACTAGATGGTGAAACCCTGAAAAGCAGAGACCATATTCTTGACTAGTCCTTCTGTGTATACTGCTGGGTTTAATTTCCTGCACACACTTAGACACATAATAATCAGTTATTGGATGGGTATTATTTGAATATATGTGAACTTGAGCAAGAGGTAGATGTTAGGGATGGAGACCAGTAAGTTACTTGTCCACTAGAGTACTAGAAGCTCAGTTATGCAAAGTATTGAATTGAGTATTTAATGTTCATTTTTGCAGCCACTATCCAATCAATTGTTGCTAAGCCACCATCAACTAACTAGACCATTGAAAGGGTTGTAAATCTCTCACCACTCTATTATAAAATTCCATTCTTGGTTTGAAATACTCTTTCAGTATTATTCCCTGCAGTGGTATTTATAAAAGAATATGCATTTCATTAGTAGTGTAAGTGAAAATTCTGAGTTATGTAATTTCCATGTCAAACTTAGAGAATAAAAAGTCTGGTCATCATAGGTAAGGTTATTTAACAGGACACAAATGCTATGTTATTATTTATACCCTAAATATTTCTGTTTGAATAGGGATAGAGTAACATATAATTTATTGGAATAAGTTATTCATTAATTAATGCATAGGTATTCTACTCATTTGTGTCAATACCCTGAAATCTAAATTGTCAAGAATGTTGCATTGTGATTGGGTTCTTCTATTGGTCGAAGAAATTAGCCTTTTGATGTCAACAATAATGGTCGAAGAATAAGACCAAATAATAAAGGGTATTTTCTTCTAGTTCATGAAAGAAGAGATTGAGAACCTAAAAAGTTATCATGAATGGAAGAAATTAAATTGTCCATTAGGCACCTAGGAAAGAAAAACCAGCAAGTGTGCTCCTTCCCTTCCCTTTTTTGGGGGGCGTGGTGATGGAGGGGAGTTACACTCAAAACTGCACATATTATAGAAAAGTTTATTTTTTTTCTAAGAATGTTTTTGGCAACAAGTTGGGATTTTACATTGTCTCCAGATAAGATGGAAGTCTAAACCAGAATTCGTCAGTTAAAAACAAAACAAAACAAAAAAGTTAAAGAAAAATGATCATTTAATATATGGGCAGGTGATACAGCATTCCAGAAAACATTTTAAGTGAGCCGAGCACTCTTCATTTAACCCTGCAGTCTACCTTACAGTTGTCAGAGGTGGTGAACCCGTACACTTGGCTCCTGGGTATTTAACTGCATTGGTTTTGGTTTCAAATAAAACTGGTCTAGCCAGAAGTCAGATTGGCAATCAACAAGCAGCTGCCGCAGAATGGACTTGGAGACAGAAAACCTGGACTTGAATCTCTCTGCCATTCGCTAGTTTAGGCACTTTCTTTCCCCTCATTGGGCCTCGGTTTTCTCTGTGGTAGAAGAAGATAATTATACAGAATAAAAGTGTTAATTAATACCAGCACAGATTAGGTTTATGTTTTGTTACAATTTACATATTATCTACTCTTTTAGAAAACAAATTGTGCAATGCTGCCATCAGTATTATGCTAATTGGAGAGCAAGGTGTGAGCGAACACCTTGTTTTCATTTTCATTGCCCAGGAAGTGGAGGGTGGGGTGGTTTTCTTCGAGGCCGCGTGAAAGGCTCTGTGCGATGCAGGGAAAGTTCTTGGAACACTGCACACAAGTGGGTACTAATCTTAGTGAGAATCGCATTCCCTTTCAGAGAAGAAAAATGCCCCCTCTGAGTTTAGGAGTATGTCCCCAAGGTGATTGTAATTACGATTGTTTCCCAACGTTACCATTGTGGGGACTGCCTTGTCTTGTAATATTTCACTTTTATGTACAGTGAGAGTAACTCTAACTGCCATTTCTTTGATTTTGTTAGCATTGACATTCATTGACTGAAATTTTTCCGTTGTGATGTTATACACAATAACATCATTATCCAGAAGAGGGAGGGGGAATTTGAGATACTGTTCTAATCATAGGCTATCATATATTGAAGAGAACTTTTTACACATGCGGGTTAAAATCAGATCTTCTACCTCCTGTAAACAAGAAATTGAGGCATTATATTTTACTGTAAGTACTGTAGAATTAAGTGGCAATCTAGAAACTCTGATTTAGTTATTGATAAGAGGAAAAGGAGTCTATAACTCTTCCTTCTCCCTTAAGGATGACAGTGACTGTATCGTTTAGTGCAGGGGAGGTGAGTGGGCAACATTCGTTGCAGCCTATGTAAATCTGTAACTCTTTAGGTCTGGTGGCAGCATGGTGACAGTGTGGATAGTAACCCTGGACAGCTTTGACTATAAGCTTCTATTAGAGTAAATACAATTAAACAGTCTTATTTATTTGTGTTTTTCTGGATTTTTTTTTTTATTTTTGTAATGGATATTTTCTGTATTCTAACAGGTAAGTTTTGATGTCAAAAAGGAAAGACTAATTCAAAATGTCTTAACGTAATTAAATCTACTTTTTCTTATAGTAAACATAATGAACATTTTCTGGGAGAATGGAACACCTGTGTACAGACTCTGCACTTGGAAGTTCTTTTGAGCATTAAGGTGTTCCTGGCAAATTTACTTTTAAATAATGCGTTTTTTGAGATAAGATGTAAAATAATAGGGAACCTAATTGCTTCAGAGGTTGAATGAATACTTGTAAACTCATTCAAATTTCCACTAATTAAAAGGATCTGGGTCAGGGTAATTTGAGAACAATGGGCAGTGGTGACTTGTATGACTGGTAACACAGACAATGAGCATTTATTGAACACCATTCACCAGGTACTGTGTTCATGTGTGACATGTACTACTGCATTTAATAGTCCACGGTCACTCTGTAAAGCAGATGTAGCTGTTACACCGATTGTGCAGAAGAGAGAACTGAGGCTTAGAATGTAACTTGTACAGTGTCACATGGCCAGGCATTGACAGATCTGAGAATGAACCCAGATGTCATGTGAAATCCATTTGCTTTGACCACTTCCCATTCGCTCCACTCTCGCCCACTCACCCAGAACTGCCAGGTATGGCAAAACCAATGTCACACTGAATAGTAGGAGTGACATTAAATAGGACTAAACGTTTTTGCTTTATTTTATTTTTTTATTTTACAAAATTGATCTGTCTATGACAAAATATTTGAAAGCATTAGGAATTATAAAGAAAAATTATTGTCTGGGTCACCTGGAGGTAACAACTGTTAACATGATTTGCAGTTTAGCATTTACTAAGGTGCATCCTGAATAAGATACAAGTTAACGTGTTTTCTGTAAAAACAACTTCCATGGTCAAATAATTTTTGGAAATTCTAGGTTAAACAAAATGAAACTGTTTTCTTCTCTTAAGGTCTTCTCAGGTCTTTTAATATGCTAATATGCATACTGGACTTCCAAGATGGAAATATGGAAAGTAACATTTTCCAAGTTTATTTATCAGAACACTAATTTATATCTTAAAACCAGTGTTCTTTCAGATATAGTTTAGGAAATGCTATAGATAGAAGGACCCTTCTAGACTTTTCAATAAACATTTCAATTTTAACTGCAAATATATTTTTATATTCCTTTTATCTAGGATTATATTATTAATAGGTTATTTCAGTTATTTCAAACTCATGTGGGCTCTTGAGCCATTTACCTGCTTGAGCTCGCTCCTACCTCTTAGGAGCGTACTTTCCCCTCATCATTCAAGGCCCTTGAGCCACTCCTGCTCAGGCCGCTCCTACCTCTTTGGGGTGTGTTTTTCCCTTTTAATAAACTATCTCTTTGTTTTACCTTATTTTCCTTCCAATAAACTGCTTCTTGGTTTTACCTCTGAAAAAAAAACTCATTTAAAAGTCCTTTTTGAAGTAATTGTGTAACAGGCCATGTGTGTATCTTTGTGTATGTTTGCATTTTTTTTAACCTTTCACCTAGTTGTTAAACATTTCTTGTTTCCAATGAAATCATTAACCGTGATAGGGTATGCGTTTTAGGTTTGAGTTAATATGATTGCAGAACTGAAAGATTGCAAAGCCTGCAGCAGTCAGGAAACCAGCCCTAGGTTTGTTACAGCTGGAAACTGTGAACAGCCATTACGCATTTCAGAGAAATCTGTGTGGGATGCCTCGCTCGGTCACTTGCCATCAGGGAGAGACATGCCAAAGAAAAGGACATTCTTAGGGGGAAACCGGAGTAGCCAGCTATTAGAATGAGCTGAGAAGTTAGGTGTCTCCGTGTGTAATTACCTACCCGGTCTGGAAGTATACATTTCCACAAGAGCAGCCTGTGTTGTCGCAAGGCCAGGCCTGGTTTCCTCCCAGCAGCACTGGGGAAGCTGGGACGTACCTGGAATTCTGGTGACTCATCTCCTCAAGGAGAGTAAGAGCACTGGGAGACTCAGGCTTTGTTGAGGGGTGAAGAAACTGGGCTTGTGGGTAGGTATGGATTTTGAAAAGGAAGAGTTTTAAATTTGGATTATTGTGGGAGGACTGGGTTTGAAGCTACTTAATAGATAACCCATTGTAGCAACAAGACAGGGTATCTTCCTGAACCAATCGTTCCTCAATTTTTTTTTTCTTCATTTAACAGATACTTGTTGAAAGCTAACTGTGTGTCAAATATTGGGCTGGGCACTGGCAGCTAATTGTATTGAAAATATTACTAAACCATATGTGGAAATTATATTCATGGAATAAAATCACTGGCTGGAATGAAAACATGATTCAATCTTATTAGTTTTAATAATACATATCTTTGAATGCCCTCCAAGGCAGTATAAACAATACTCCCTGTTTTAAAATAAGGACAGTCCCAATCTTTGAAATGCCAGTTACTGTGTAGTTTCACATACTTTCTTTTTTTGTCTTAGTTAACATTATATCTGGTTCTCAGTTATCTTAATGAAACTTTTCAAAATGTGTATATGAATATATTAGAGCTTGCAGATATGTATGTGCCCTCACCTTACCCCCATAGAACTATTCCCTGAGATCGGTTCTTCTCATTGGACTATGAGAAGTTGTTAGCATTGACTTTGCTTAGTCAGAACTGAGTATCAAAACTATCTTTCTGAGCCTGGGATTATTTATGGCAAGCCTAGAGAATGCTGCCCTCACTGGGGCAGTGGCTTGTGGGGTCTGGTGAGGTGCCAAAGGGAAAATTCCTAAAGGGACTATCTCACCCAGCAGGCCTGAGGATCACTGCTCTGGCAGCCAGAGGTGGTTGGATCTGGCCTATCCCTCCTGGACCTGAGGCTCCTTGGGCCCCCAGCTTAGCAGGCAGAAGGGCAGAGCTGCCAGCTGGACATCAGGCAACGGAGGAGGTTATTCTACATCTGACCAGACTCCAGCAGTCACCATTGATGTCTTAAATTTGTGACGTGCCTATGTGAAGTGATAGTCAGGAAGCCCTGGGAATAATGTAAGGGACACAGGCTTGGCCATTTCAGGGAAACCTGGTGTTGAATCCTGGCTCAAGCACTGAGAACAGTTAGGAAGTCTTGGACAAACTATTTTAACCTCTTTGTATATATGTTTTCTCTTTCTTCTCTCTCTTTTTTAATCTGAAAATGAAGATACCTGTCTCATAGGCTCATGCCTGGAATTAATTGGAAGTATTAATACATAAAAGCGTGAAATATTGACAAAGTAATAAAACTCATTGACTGATTTTAATTTCACACTAAATGTCTATAGCTAAATTATTAAAGTTTTTGAACATCAGCCATATGAAAAGTGCCCAAGATTGTTTTAAGCTGCTTATTCTTGGTTTCTTTTTAGTAAACTAGTGGTTGATAAGAGGTTAAGGATCATCATTTCCCAAACATAAATAATGCTGTTTTGTTATTCATTTTTTTCATAGAATGTAATTCTCTGAATATAATTCTCCATAAGCAGGTTTTCTGGCCCTTTGCAGTCATTAGGAAAGGCTCTACCTGGTAAGATGTGGGGATAGTGAGCACACAGTATGTATATTGTCACCCTGTATTCCATTTTCCTCTGGGCAAGAAAATAAACAGCTAACTAAATGCGTTCTTTCATTGGACTTCACCATTGGCAGCAATTCTTAATGAAAATACGCTTATCTTTGAGATAACAAGACAATCCCCTCATGTCTAAGAAGACTAGATTTTTATTTTGTACCTTTCCTATCCACAGCATGGTTGCTATTACTTTTTCAGGAAACTGCAGTAGCAGAATACAGACTGGGAACCTCTCACTACATGGCCTCATACTCCCCACGTCTGTAAACTATAGTTAGCCCCTTTACATTAAAAATGATGTGTAAGATGAGAACCACTTACAAATTGTTTGTTCTTCTTAGATAATTCATGATATTTGAGAAACTCTTAAAATGTTTAGTTTTCATTTGCTTTACTTTTAAAAATTAACTTCATACTCTAAATTTTTTAAAATTTTTAAGTTTTTAATCACTGTTGACATACAAATATTAGTTTCAGGTGTACAACATAGTGATAAACTTTATACACTTTATCTTTGTTTCTGTATTCATCTTACTGATTTTATAAAATACTCTTAATTTATACTTTGCTTTTAATATGTAAAACCTGTTGATTTTTTATGTCTTATGTTCTAAATATTTACCCAGTATTATAATTTATCATGCACTTTTATTTATGGAAGCATTTTTAACATTGTATTGTAGTTTCTTATTTTTTTAAGGTACAATCCCATATACTTTCTTTGTCTTGCTTGGAAATGCATGCACATTTTAAGTCTTTAAAATATTCCCTTAAATTTCTTTCAGGAACATGTACCCAGCACTATTTTCTTCCCTTGATGGCTTTCTTCTCTTGATGGCTTTCTTCTCTATCACAGACGAAATACCTGGCAGAAACAAACTGAAGTTTATTCTTCTGTGTGAGATAGGGTCTAATTTTTTTTTTTTTTTAAGTAATTGTCTCATGTTATCTATTGAACAATTGATCTTTTCCCATTGATTTGAAATGGCACTTTTATTATATAAAGTTTATTTTTATTTATATGTTTGTTAGTGGGCTTTCCGTACAACTCCATTTTTCTGCATTTCTATTAATCCAAAATTTTTACTTGCAGTGTCTCTATGTTTTAATGAGCTGGGGAATCATAATAGTTGGGTTTTTGTTTTTTTTTTTTTTTTTTTTTTAAGAAATTCTCCTGTCTGCTTTCAGGCATTTGTTTTTGCACATTGAATTTAGAATTGTGAATGAGAACTGATTGCTCAGATTCAGTTTCCGTATACATTTTTAGGGAATTGGTATTACTACTATATTGAATTTTTTTATTCAGAACATTTACCCAGCACTGTTTTCTTCCCATGATGTCTCATCTCCCTATCACAGAACACCAGATGTTACCATCAGGAAGGCAATGCCTTCGTAGGTGCTGTCAAGAACAACATATGTTGACAGCTGCTGAGTTAACCAGTTGTTTTCAAGTAGGTAACTTTATCCATATGGTATAGTGTGGTGGTTTTCAAAGTGTGGTCCCTGATCAGCAGTATAGTAACTGGGACTTGATAGAAATTTGGATTCTCAGACCCACTCCAGACCTAATGAATCAGAATGTCTGAAGATGGAGCCCGGAAGTGTTTTAATTCACCCTCCAGGTGACTGATGCATGGAAAAGGCTGAGAACCACTGGCTTAGAGGACAGAGATAGCTTTGGAATCATGCAGTATGAAGTCCCACTTTAGCCCTTTGCTCCAGTGTGATTTTGGGTTAGTTCCTTACATATTTAAGTCTGGATATTCTCATTTGTGAGATGGGCTGTTACAAAAATTATCTGTATTATAAGCAAATGGTGTAGATGCTAAGTAGCTATGTTGTCAGATTGCTCTCTGGTAGGTGAGGGCTGAAGTAATGCACATTGTTGAGTATTAGATAGTAGTGGTGGAGTCTAGGGGAATGGAGGAAAGGGTCTAGAGAATATGGGTTCTAGATAATGGGTGATACCAAGAAGGGTGTACTCATTCCTTTATGTAGAATGGTAAGGATAAACACTTTCAGTCTTGTTCAAGTGGCACCTTTTAAGTGGATGGACACAATAGCCTCTTAATAGTGAAATCCCTGAATTCCATATTGAAGGAAATAAAAACTTCTGTTATGTTTCTCTAGTTTAAAAATGTCTGTCAAGCAAAGTTCTAAGAAATTGAGGGAAAGTTAATTAGAATGTGCAGGTGAAATAAGGATTAATATCTCCATTCAAATGGTAAAGTTTTTGTTTTTTTTTTTTAATTCATTTTTATTGTTAGACTTATTGGGGTGACATCTGTTAGCAAGGATTAACAAATGGTAAAGTTTAATATGCAGAAGTAAATAAATACATAGAACCTTATTAGTTATGGGGAAACTAGAAAAATGTTAATTTACTCAACATATTAATAAATTACTTTGTTCCAGAGACTAGGCTAAGTAGTATGCATAAAATGATGGATAAGACATAGATATGGTTCATGAGCAGTTCACAGTTGGGTGATAGAAGTGACCTCAAAAGTGATGTAATACTGTTGATGACAAGGCTAGGAGGACAGGCAGACAGGAATGGCTGTGAGAGCCCCAAGGCTCATTGGAAGAGAGAACTCTTTGAGCTGATATTGAAGGCCAAGTCCCAGGAGAGGTATGTACAAAATGCTGTTAGAACTCCCTCTGTGATTAGTTCTGCTTGAAGGCACCAGGCATCTGACAGTGAAGGTGACTTGAAGGATGACTGGAAGTTGCCACACCAGAAAAGGATATTATAAACGGAGGCGTAAACACACCCTAGTGCCCAGAATATTGGAGAATTTGGAGTAGTCCAGTGTGAGTAAGGCATATAGGCTGGGCGAGGGCAGTTGAGGCTACAGATGGAGCTGGGATAATTGTGCAAACTGTCTTAAGATTATGGTGGACTGAAAGACTTAAATTATTTTTTGTCTTATTTTTGGATAAAAGTATTTTATATCAGTTTGTGCTAGTCTTTATGTCTTTCTCTTATAGCCTATGCCATTATACTCATATCAGATAAGGAATAGGTTAGGAGATCAGAAAAATGTTCATGTTCATACAGCACCTTTCAGTTGGGGTCCTATTCAGCCTTTCTCAGTTTTATAGACTTTTAACCTGTAGTTTCACAACTTGGTTAGTTAATCCCAGCAAAGCCTCTTCTCCCCATGGGTGCAGCCTGGAATTATTCTTGCTACCTGCAGCTCCCTTGTTAAGTTGTTCTCAGCATCCATATGTCCAAGTCTTCCCCACTGAGCCCATGGATTTTTCTTGTGCCTCACTGGAGTGATCTCTTGAACTTGTGACAATTAGGCTGGGCCCTGACTCCCTGGCTAGCTAATCTTTTATTCTTGGGGCCTGGATTTTTTTTTTTTTTTTTTTTTTTTTTTTTTTTTTTTTTTTTTTTTTTTTTTTTTAGCTTCAGTAACCAGTTTGTCAGTAACCAGTTTGTCAGTAACCAGTAACCAGAGACCTACTGGGAACTTTGACCACACCCCAACCTGACTTCAACACATACCACAATGGCCATGAGACCTTGACTATTGTGTTTCATCTATGAGGTGATATCCCTTTGTTATAGTACAGATGCCCGTTACAACTATTAGTGAAACTATGCTTAGCAACTTTGAGGGGGTTATTTTGACTTTTGCTTACGTGCTGGTCAGCCGTTTTTGTCCCAGCTCCATTTAGCCTGCTATTGACTTTTATCCTGGGAGAAATATTTGTATAAGGCTTATAAATTGTTAAATCCTATGGGCTCTTACAATATAATGCTTTTGAAATTTCCATTTCTTGATGTTCTAGTTTAGGCCTGGGCTTTTTTGATAGCCTCTTCTTGCCCCTAGGTATTTTTGTTTTTTTGAGATTTAGTATCCTACATGGATATTTCCAAACCTTGACTCAATTCATATCAAGCTCCCCTGCCCTCCCCAAAAATCTTTGCTGATTGTACAGTAAGGCCAGACTCTGAATGGGCATTGGGAAGGCATGGATGCCTGGCCCTAACTTTTCTTTCTGGCCCCATCTCCCACCTACCTTTTATTTTAGACTAGGGAGACAGATGGACTGTGGCATCTCCTGAATGCTGGAGAATTTCAACCTCTTTTTGTCTAGTATTTCTTCAGTGTGGAATTCTACTGGCCCAACTCACTGCCCAGAGGAATCCACACATTTTTCAAGGCCCAGTTCCAAATTCCAGCTTCTCCTTGAACCTTTTATAGATCCTTGGGCCAGATACATTTCTTCTTTCCTTTTGCTTCCATGGTACTTTGCCTCTAACTATGTGGGAACATGCATTACTGGCTCTCTGCTATTTTTTGTTTTGTTTTATAAGCTGTTTTCTCACTGAGATGTTAGCTTCTTAAGAGTGAGATTTATTCTTTATAATATTCACAGTAGCACTTGCTCACATATTTTGCCCATATGGGTTTTCAATAATCATTTTGTCTTTATTAGGATTTTGATGGCCTAAGAAACTTTACATTTTGCAAAGAGATATTTGTGTTTTTCAATTAATAGTTGCCTATTTCTTCTAGCCCTTTCTCTTTTCTCCCTCTTGTAGATGTGAGAGCATGTGGGTAAACTCAAGGCGAATGCTTAATGCTGTGTGAAAGGAATGGTTTAGGAAATGGTTTAACACTCCCATGGGCCTTTAACTGATTAGGGTTGTTAGTAATGCTTTGTTTGAAATTTGTTTGACAGTAAAAGTACTGTGACACCACTTTTATGTACATTGGCTGATCCAATAACCCCATGAGGTTCATGTTTTCCTCCTTTTTATACAGGAAGAAACAATGAGGTTCATATAGTTATTGGTACTGAGATGAAGTAAGGGATAGAACAGACTTTTATGTCAGGTCTGCCTCATTCCAAAGCCCACCTTCTTCATCACTGTGCCCTCCTGCTTTATGTGGACATTTGGAAAGAATGCATTTCTGACCCCACCTTCCTACTACAGAGATGAAATAAAATAAGTTCAGTTTCAAGTTCAGCTCACAGGAGAGAAAGTGATAATCAGTGTGCTCTTCTTCAAACTAGTGCTTATCAGCTCGTAGATGCTTAAGATGTCAACAAGGTGAATTAACCTATCAAATTGAATTATGAATAAGAGAAAGAAGTTAAAAATGCAAATACTGGTTTAAACATATATATCATGGATAGTCAATGAACATACACAAATAATTAATAGATTTTGGCTCTTCCTCTTTGTTGTGTGATTAGGGGACTGGTTGGTAATTAAGAGAGCCTGTTGCAAGGTGGTAGAAGATTTCAGAGGACAATGAGAATTTATAGTTTTCTAGAGTTGGGGGTGATTTACTTTCAAGAGAAGAAAAAGCTGTGAACCGAGACAATTTTTGCATGTATGCATAGTTTTTCTTTACATGATGTTCTGAGGGATTTGTGGTTGTTTTTTTGTTTTTTTTTTTGTTTGGTTTTTTCCCCTCTTTAATCAGGTTGGACTTTCTTGAAGGATCTTTTGTGCCCAGAACTTTAGAATCAAGGCATCATGTGGGAAAAACAAAGATCAGCAAGCAAAAGGGATACCTTATTTTCATTCACGTTGAGATAAATGTGAATGGGAAATTATTAGATGTTGTTTATTCAGTGAGCAGTTGATGAGCACTTACTATATTCCAGACTCTCTATTAGGACTGAGGATAAGACAGACCCAGTGACTTCCTTAGAGACATCTCAGCAGAGAGTAGAGAGAGCTTTTAATTGTGCATATGACAACAAGAGTAATTATACAAAAATTGACCACTTATTCAGACCTAATCAGATGCTTCTTCTTATGCTAAGTGTATTAACATATTAGAGCATGTTGTTGTTATGAGAATTATTTTTGTCCTTATTTATTAGATGGGAGGAAAAGAAAACAAATCCCAAAAACAAAAACCTGAGACAATTAGAGATGAAGCAACTTCTCCAAGATCATACTTGGCACCTAATTTACTACTGTGATCCATCCATTCAAAATACTGATAATTTTATGTGCCGTGTGAAAGACTTCTTCTTAAAAAATAGCATTCCATCAGCCTATTCTGATTTTGTTACATAGACTTTGGTCTGAATGAAAGATGTGCCAGTTTTTTATTGGGTAACCTTGGTCAAGTTACTTAGTAACTCTTATAGCCACTGTTTCCTTGCCCATAAAATGCGGATTAAGACACATTTTGCATGAGTGAGTAAAGCACATTGTAGTAGGACCCTAAAATCTTAGTACCCATTCCCTTTCCTCTTTTACTTTTTCATAAAATGGCTCAAAACAATCATGTGATCATATTAAAAAACAAGATAGTACTGAATTTTTCAGGTTGCCCACTAACAACTTTCTTATAAACAACCGGAGAAGTACCAGCGGCCCAATAAAGTTCAGTTGTGATGTTGGCGAGTAAACATTGGACTCAGAATTGGAAGTTCTGTGTTTAGTTTGCTACTTTGTTGTCATTTCTTATTTTAAGAAGATTGAAAATGCTTTCATTTAATAATTAGCTCATGATTTTTTACAACTTGATGGTTGGAAGGGCTATGAGCTCTGCTGTCAGGTAAAGAGAAGTAATCCCCTGGATGTTCCATTTGGATGATGGGTGTCAGTTACATAACAGGAATAATGTTGTTTTATCTCTTTAGCCAAACTAAACTAAGCATGACTGTAGATAAAATTTTTCCTCACTGATAGACTTCTTACACTTGATCTTAGCCAAAAGGCGGAGAAGTGATGATAGGCTTCTTGAGTGCCAGTTGGACTAGAATTTCATAACTTTGATTTACCCCCATGAGGTCTTTTGTATGTACATGGTTATTTATCCAGTGGTTAAAATAAATGCACAACTATAAAATCTTTATTGTTGATTAAAAGATGCCATATGACAGTGTGGATTTGCTTTGATATATTACTCTGTTTAGCTGTGCTGAAAAACTAGATTTAAAATAGCAACTGACTACAGTGAATATGTGTAATACTAGATTAGCATTTTCAACATGTGTATCAATCCATTGGATGATATACCAAATGAGTCATAATTAGAAGTATATGTTATTTTCTAAAATATAATTCCGGGGAAGTTGTTTAAAAATCAGTTTTTAAATTTTGGAAATTTAATTTTTGGTCTTATGGACTGACAGAAGTTGCTATTTCAAGGAATCATTGCTGAAATCTTTGGTGAGGTTAATAATCAAGCCCTGACTTATTTGAGTTTGCATAAATGAACTTTATTTGGTTATGCCAAATTTATGAGGAAAAGGCAAAAAAGACTGGTTCTATTTTGATGTACAATGGATTGCAACTACATAATAATACTTAAACAATGACTTTCTTTTTATAAGTTTCATTCTCTATTAGAGTAAATCAGAGCCTCACTTTTTAACATAAAAATCAACAATTAAGTGTTTTCTGTAAGCCAACCATTACATCAAGAGCTTAACCAACTCAGAGATGGGTACTAAAATTCTTGTTTCACAACTGGAGAAATTCAGATAAGGGAGAGATTTAGAAGGTGGTGGGAGCAGCATTGTGGACCCTAAAGGGTCCACTAGTCTTTTTACTTAACTAGTCCATTCACTTAACCACTAGTCTACCATTGCTTCTATATAGAGGTTGGAAAAAGTGTAAACACATTTTAAAGGAAAAAACTGTATTAAAGTTGTAATACTCAATGTATATTGATAACAAAACATGAATACAAGTCATGTTTGACTTCTGCAATTGCAAGAGGTGCTCAAAGTGGTTACCACCAGCATCCAGACACTTCTGATTACGGCACACTACTGCTTGAGCAACATTGACCAGTGTCCCCTTGTATCGCTGCACGTCATTTCAATTTCTTCCCAAAGTACCGCCAGTGTAGCTGGTTTTCTACAGTACCCCACATCCTTTAAAGTCCCCCATAGGTAGAAGTCAGGGGTGTTAAGTCAGGATAATGTGGGGGAAACTCAAACAACATTCTCAAATTCAAATACCACTTCAGAATGGTCTTGTGCTCCTTGAACAGCAACCGTCCTCCTGTTTTCTTTGACTGTCCTGCCTGTCACATGGTGACGCTAGCATTCATTTGATTAATGACATCTTTTGATGTCAATGTCATACTACACATTGCTACCGTAATGCAATTCAGCTTCGAGAAGTAATACATAGATAACATCTCTTAAAATGTATGTATATATTTTCAGTACCCCAGTAATATTACAAAATGTTTGTTCACTTTTTTATGAATATTTTTTGTTTAAATGAAATTTATCTTTAATATTTTATTCTGAATATAAACAAATAATTAAAAGACAAATAGATTATAACACATTAGGAAGATAGGGATGATGTATGTTTTACCTATTAATACTTTTCTACATAGATGACAAATGCTTAGCACACAGTAGGCCAGTTAATTTATTTTATAAAATAGAATCACAAAAAAATATGTTTTGGTAAAACAGAAATATGAAAAAAGTCATATACAAAGCCTGTCTGAAAAAAAAAATGCAGCCATAAATGCCTCTATTTTTCATATTACATGGCTGGATACTTTCTGGACAGCCTTCATATATACTATAAAGCAGGCATGTCCAACCTGCAGCCCAGGATTGCTTTGAATATGGCCCAACATAAATTCTTAAAACATTATGAGATTTTTTTTTTTGCGACCTTTTCTTTTTTAGCTCATCAGCTTTTGTTAATATTAGTGTGTTTTATGTGTTGCCCAAGACAGTTCTTCCAGTGTGTCCCAGGGAAGCCAAAGGGTTGGACACCCCTGATTTAAATTTGTCTGTAAAATAGGCATTCATGATTGAAAGGCATTCAAGTGTTCTGGATTGACAAACTCAGTTTCTTGTATAATACAACAAAGGTCAGAAATTAAAATGAATTTGTTCTCTTCTATTTGTGGTGGTGAAAATAAGCCTCAAATCTAGCTATTTGTGACACCTAACAAAATGCTACCACAGGAAATTATGAATTTAGGTCAGGAGTTGTAAGGATACACAACTGGAGTTTAACTTGGAGAGTATTAAGTGAAATCTTTTTGTTCCCTGGACTTTTGCTGACTGTTCTTTAGTTTCTTTCTTTCTTTTATGTGGGTAGCTCCCTGGCTGGGAATCGAACCCAGGCCGCAGCGTTGACCGTGCCGAAGCCTTAGCCACTGCACCACCGGGGAGCTCCTCCTTTAGTTTCTTGATTTATTCTTAGTCTTGATGATACAAATCTGGATGTAGTTTTTGGGTGTGCCGTTTAAAAAACTTACCTCTTGTTGATTTCATGCTCAGTGTTTTTCGGACCGGGATTTTTTTCCTGTAGGTCAGAGTACCTTTGTAAATGAATAGTCGTTAGAGCCAAGAAAACCCAGAGAACTGGTGCCCTGTATTTGCATTTGGGTATGCAAAGTCTAACCCAATATAGAACACTGGTCGCACATGATGTATTTTGTATTTTAGCACTCTGATGAGTCTGCCTTTTTTGTTTTGGAAGGCAGCTGTGCTCCCCACTATACCACCAATGCCAGTTTGTCTTTTTTGTTTTGTGTTGGTGATCAAATCATTTTAATGAGGGCCTTTCAGGGGAGGGTCAAAGGGAAAGGAAGACAATGAGGTCCACATCTGCTTTCTGCTCACTAGAGATGTTTCCAGCTACATGGCCCATGGAAAGGGAGTCGGCTTTTAGATACACTGCTTTTCATTGAATCTAAGTTGCCATTAAAGTTTAGATTCACCATTATTTTCTTTACTATGAAAACTACCAATTAAACTGGTGCATGATTCTTAGCATTTTTTTATTAAGGCATAATTTATGTGTGCGGACAATCTTTAATTCACTTAGTTTAATAATCTACAAGTTTTGACAAACACACCCACCATCAAAACTTGTTGCGGAAAGGCCCTGCCTTACGAATGTTGCAGAAGGCTGTACCTGTACCTGGCGGCATGCAGAGCACTTGCAAGTGCGGGTTGTTTATTTTACTCCCTGGGCTCAGAGGAGTTGTTTCCAAAGTCTGAGACCCGAACAGAGGCAGGGTGGGGAAGTTTATAGCCTAGCATTTCCATAATAACAGCAGTGTCCCCTCGGGCTAGGGTTGGGGGTAACAGGGGCTCAGGGAGAAGAAGAACCAGGAAGTGACTTGGGTTGGGGTCGGGGTCCCGGACCAGGCCATCCACCATGTTGGGAGGCAGTATTTCTCTACAAACTGAGATACAGAGCCGGTTCATATACAGGATATTAGCTTAGTTTTTAGATTACCTTTAATGAAATTAAAAGGGAGTTGAACTTGACAGCATTTTCATTGTATCATTCTTGTGCGTTCACAAAAAGGAATATGTAAAGAAAATAATAAATTCTTTTCTCACACTGCTCCATATTCAAAGTTCGACTCTTCTTTCAAAGTCAAAGTTGTGGCTGACTGTCACTTCACTCAGTGTTGTCCTTAGCAATCAAGGGAGTGCAAGATGATCCAGCACTTCTAGAAATATGCTCTACCATTGCTCCTGGGATTTTCCTTCAAGCTCATTATGTTTGTTACACCACTTTCAGCTACCATTTTCTTATTTGGTTAACTCTAGGTTTTGTTTTTTCCTCAATTGAGTCACATGTCACTAGAGGTTAAGCAGCTTCTGTTTAAAGCCAAAGTCAGTCCTTTTCTGATAAATTGATGCTTGAAGCCTTAAAATTAGTCTTGGGGAGGGCACGAAGTCATTGGTCTCATCAGCTATTTGTTTCTTTCAAATATCTTCGTCTTCTCCAAGGTATGGGGCAGTTTGTGTGCCTCCTGTTGCTCTGCTTGTCTGGCAGTGTCAGCGTGCAGCCCAAAGTGGAAGTGCATAATTTCCCAGGGTTCATGAGAACACGGACGTGTGGGCGCACCTGTGGGCATGCCTGCATCATCGCTACCGCCTGACCGCCGTCAGTGGTGAATCTCATTGAGTGTAAGCTACAACTAGATTTTTTACTTGTTAAAAAGTGAAAAATAGGTGGGTTAGAATTGGTAAAATATGCTGTTATGTCCACCACTGCTTATTTTTATGCATGAGGAGATGGAGGTACTCACTGATTAGTTCAGGGTCATAGAGCTAGCTATGTGGGAGCAAAGCTGGGCCCAGACACCGGTTGTTTTTCTGCTAGTTTGAAATTCTTTTTATAGTTTTTTGGGAGAGATGTTTTGATCTAACAGGAGGGTTGGTGTGGTTGCAAAAGTATTGGCTCAGTGGTTAGACAGACTTGCATTTTGGTTCTGCACCTACAGACCTGTCGACAGAGTGGGCAGAAGGGTGGATGTGAGCAGGAGGGGAGGCATCCCAGCCCACTGTCAGCCGCCTCTAAATTAAACATATGAAGAGAAGGAGCGTGGGGAGGCAAACGCGCTCGGAAGGAGGACCATTAACGATGCCGAGATTCCAGGAGTCAGCCCCGGCCCATTAACTGCTGTTCTGAAATCGAAAGGGGAGAATGGCCCACCTGTTGAACCATGGGCCCCTGCTCCCCCAAATCATTATGATGCAGTGTTGGCCCTTTTCAGAAGGATCACCAGAAAAGCGGGGGCAGGAGCTCCCACCCAGAAACACGAGAGCTCCCAAAGAGTGGAAGGGCTGCTTCCCGTCGGGTCCTCCCTCCCCGGCTGGGCGTGTGCTTTCTTTTACTACTAAGCACTTAACGTGCCCACGTTTTCACAAAAACTGCCTCTTGACTGAATTCTTTCCTTCGAGAGACAAAGAACTGAGGGAAAATTGCCATTTCACGGTAACACTGTGACTCGGGAAGTTCTTTACATTCCCTGCATCTCATTTTTCTCATCTGAGAAATAGGATGATAATGATACCTACTTCAGAGGATCATTACAATGATTTTATTTCAATTTCATATAATACATACTTCATTATATAATTCAATTATTTTCTAATAACTTGGACTTTTAGACATTAAGCTTTTTAAAAAACAAAAGTTTCTGTGTAAATATTTGTTCTAGGAATATGACATATGACACACGCTTGTATTTTTAGAACATAAACCCCCCAATATAATTTTCAAATCTCTTAAGGAAAAAAGATCTGGGATTGAATATATCAATACCAGAAGGGACACACTCCACAGGCAGGCGTCCAGACGTTTCTTTTCATTGGAAGACTAGGTGATGAGATTCATTCAGTTGAGATCTATAAAAGTGATTAATTTATTTTAAAGATGACTTTTTCGTGATCATGGTATCTCCCCTGCCAGGTAAGTATAAAAGATGACTTTTTGTTAAAATGGTTTGCTAGAGAGTTGAAGTGAGTATCACTAGAAATATATGATGCTTTAAATAACAAGATTCCAGTTATGTTACTGGGGTGCCCTCGTCGGCGTGGTGACCAGGTTCTGGGTATCTCGAGCAAAGAATGGAATGAGACACGACACACACCAAGTGTAGAAATGTAACAGAGGGACAGTTTATTGAAGGGAAAGTACAGTCCAGAGAGGTAGGAGCGGCTCGAGCAGGGAGAGGGGCTCAGGAGCCCCCTAAATCCCTGGAATGTACTACAGAGCTCTGTTCTACCAGCTGGACTTGGGAAGGGAGCGGGACCAGCTATTGTCTTTGGGTTTTTTAATACTCTGAGACTTGGTTATTCATTTTTGAAAGACCAGTTTTTTTCTTTGTTTGTTTTGTTTTTTTAATTTTGAGCTGTTTTACATTTAGCTCAGGGAATTAATGCTGTAGAATTAAAGACGACACAATTATTTTTATATTAATCTTCTGATTTTACGTATGAAGAGTAGGGACCCCTGGCATGACCCCTTCAAAAATAAGGATTTTGCTGTCTAAGGAGATTTCATTATATAATGTAGAAGTAATTCATCATCAAATTTGTTACTTAATAATGAAAAAATTTTTTCGTACTTGGGTTTTTATTCCACGGTGGTTTATATAAATGTTATTAAACATACCTGCTAAAATATTAAAATATATAAACAGCATAGTATGTCTTTCAACTTGTGGCTTGTACAAATACGTGGGAATAAATTACTGAAAATTAAGTCTTTTCTTAAAATTTATCAAGTATAAATTTTATTCATATCTAATTGAAATGATAGGATTTAGCCTCTTAAGTCAGCAAAATACTTTTTTAGACAAGAATAGGAATAATTGAGCTCTTTAACGTACTGGTATTTTTTGAGATTGCTGTGGTCTGATGAGTAAAGTATTACAACTGTGGTCTAGTGCTGTTTCTCTAACATATTGTACACTGAGACTATTTAGTGAATGTTGTAGAAAGTACCACATTGTTTAGCTATAAAAAGAAACATTGTTCTTACTTTTTAAGACTGACTGGGGCTACAAACCAGCTATTTCTGGTAGAAACAGTTTCACTTTACTTAGTGATAGTCTCTTTCTAATGCAGTGATATAGAAAATAGTATACTTTAAAATACTGTGGACTTTTGTGCTTTTACTTCACATAAAACTTCAAATTTAAAATAACAATATTTTTAATGTTTTTAAGTACTTCAAAAATCTTTAAAATAAAGTTCTTAAGTATTTTACTAATCTTTACGAGTTAAAGTTACACTGTACATTGAAAAGCTAAACTGAGAATGAGGAAGGAAGTAAATATTATAAGGTCAGAGTAGCTGAAGCAGATGTTGCAAAGCTCAAGGATTTTTCTTGAAGGGCACAAACAGATTCCTTACTCAAACTTTATTATGTTTTATTTTACATTTAATCCTAACAGACATAAATGTTTAATTTCAAAACTTAAGTCAGGTATTAGAGGTAGTGATTAAGACAAGTGGAGATGAACTACTACAAATGTGACATACTTAACAGCAAGTGATGATGGGTGAAAGAAAGAGAGGAGACAAAAACTATTAGAAGTGGACTCAAGAACTCCAGGTGAGGGCCCATATAGATTGGTAAACTGCCAGGTGTTATATAATCCATAAGGACATAGAATTAAAAATAATGTTTACCAAGCTAAGAGCCCATTGGCATCAAACTAAGTATAAATGTGCTTAGTAGATTTAAAAAGGTTGTAAAACTGATTATAGACTGGGCCAGAGGAAAACCTAGTTTGTTTCCATGAGTATGAATTGTACAGAGACGTTCTTGGACCAAAGATATTATTTAGCATAAAATTCAAACAAAAACCATTAAACCATATGAAAATAATAATTCTCCTAAACGTTAGGATGATGAAGAAGGAATCAAAATAACAATTATAGACTAGTAAGAGAACTATGTTAATATGATAAGAAGCTGTGCTCAGAATCCAATACAAAAGGATACATACTGTATTTTCATTATTAAAGTGGAGAATGAGAACATGAACTAAGGAATTCAACTTTTGATGCAAAAACAAAACAAATGAGGAGGGAGTAACTAATACTTATGATTTAATAAATGTAGATTTAGCAAATACAGAATTAACAAATGAAGAATTAACAAATACAGAATTAAAAATGCAGGGGTTTTTTTTTGAGGGGGAGGATGACACAGATCTCTTGTAAATCTAATAAAAAGGAAAGAGAACAAAAATATTGAGGTCCAAAGTTTATATGTTAAAAGAATAGTAGATTTAACTTATGATAATAGATTAGAAATTCCAGGAAAAAATGGATGACTATGTAGAAAATATGTAAATTAAAAATTCATATCAATCAATCATAGGAAAATATGAAAAACGTTATCAGAGGGCTGTCTCCAGAAGGCTCTGAAATTGGTCATGGAGAAAAGCTTATTTGACCTCCTAAGAAACAGGTAACACCTTTATAGCTTTATGGGCGTAGAAAAAGCTAAGAAGTTTCTGAGTTTATTTTATGTAGTTGAGCACATCTTTATTGTCATTTTACAAATAAATTGCACAAAATATAGCAAGCCATCTGTTAGGAGAACAGAGCTGTAAAAATGCAAAACAAAGTTAAATTCATCCACATATCACTCTGTTTTAATTGGATTATTGTAGGAATTCAAAAATGGCTTAATAGTTGAAAACTATTAATGTGTCACTTTAATGAATCAGAGGAAAAATTATGCTCAAGGTGGCATAGTTTGTAAGGAGCAGAAATAGGTGTCAGACTCAGTTTTGTGATATATAAGTTAGCCAGTCATTGTCTCTGCCTGGAAAGCCACTTACTGTTATTTCTCCTTCCAAATGGAAATACTTATTGTAGATTTCTCTGAGGTCACTCAGCCTGACCTAGATCTGGGTTTTAGCAAATTTAGCTCATTTTGTTCATGCCGAAGTGACTCCACAGCAAGGGGCTCACAAACTTCTGAGCCATTCTAGGCCCATGACTTTGGTTGTCCATTCTTTGGGTCAATGTTTACTGAGTGCCTGCTAGTGTCTGGGAAGACAGGTCAGTAAGAGAAGATTCCTGCTTGGAAAAGCTCTGGCTCTCTCAGTAGTTCTCAATTCTGCTATAAACTATTTTTGAGAGTATATAGGGTTTTTTTTTTTCTTTTATTGGTCATTTTTATTCAACTTGATTAGAAAACAATATCAATTCATTGGTTTGATGTTGCTGTTTAAAAGAAAAGTTCAGTTGTTTAAAATATGTAAATAACACATTTATAAGGCACTAATAGGAAGGAAATCTTGAAAGAAAACAAAGATTGGGAAATACCATATGGTGTAATAACGAAAACTCAGTGAGAACACTATTCTTTATGTAACTGAAGTGTGTATCCTTATAACTTCTGTTCTATAGTTATATATAGTTATATATATTTCTGTCCTAGAGAGCCAAAACATTAAGTGGTCCTTCTGTTGCAAAGAAATCACACATTGAATATGATAAAAATGTAAGCACAGTGAACTGCAAGAAAATAACAAAGTTGACAGTTACGATTTTAGTAAAAGCTTTTTGTCAACCATGTTATAAAAAACAGATTTGATAAGAATTGGAGCTTAAAACCAGTTATCAGATCATTTGAAGTAAAGATTTACATTCACTTTTACTAATACCATTGATAAAGAAAACAAAATGTTTGTTCCATTTTATTATACTTATCAATTTCACTTTTTTCTTTATTTTGTTCAATTACAGTTGACATTTAATATTTTATATTAGTTTCAGATGTACAGCATAGTGGTTAGACATTTATATAATTTATGCAGCAATCCCCCTGATAAGTCTAGTACCCACCTGGCACCACACATACCTATTACAATATTATTGACTGTATTTCCTATGCTGTACTTTACATCCTGTGACTATTTTGTACTAATACAAAATAGTACTACCAATTTGTACTAATCCCCTCACCTTTCCCACCCATTCCAACTCTCCTTTGATCTAGCAGCCATCAGTTTGTTCTCTGTATCTATGAGTCTGTTTCTGTTTTGTTTGTTCATTTATTATCTTTAGATTCCCCATATAAGTGAAATGATACAGTATTTGTCTTTGTCTGATTTCTTTTACTTAGCATAATATCTTCTAAGTCCATTCATATTGTTGCAAATGGTAAGCTTTTATTCTTTTTTATGGTTGAGTAGTATTCCATTGTGTGTATGTACCACTTTTTCTTTATCCAGTCATCTGTTGATGAGCACTTAGGTTATTTCCATATCTTGGCTATTACAAATAATGCTACAGTGAACATAAAGGTGCATATATCTTTTCAAATTAGTGTTTTGGATTTCTTCAGTTAAATACCCAGAGGTAGAATTGCTGGGTTATAAAGTAGTTCCAATTTTTTAAATTTTTGAGAAACCGCCGTACTGTTTTCTGTTTTCTGCAATGGGAGCCCCAATTTGCAATCTCACCAACAGTGCACAAGAGTTCCCTTTTCTCCACATTCTTGCCAACACTTGTTGTGTATCTATTTATTGGTGACAGCCATTCTGACAGGTATGAAGTGATATCTATCTCATTGTGGTTTTAATTTGCATTTCCTTGATGATTAGTGATAAACATCTTTTTATATGTCTGTTGGCCATTTGTATGACCACTTTGGAGAAATGTCCATTCAGGTCCTCTGCCCATTTTTTAAATTGCATCGTTTGCTCTTTTGGTATTAAGTTGTATGAGTTCTTCATAAATTTTAGATATTAACCTCTTATTGGATATATTATTGGTGAATATCTTCTCCCATCCAGTAGATTGTCTTTTAATTTTGTTGATTGTTTCCTTTGCTGTGCAAAACCTTTTAGTTTGATGTAGTCCTGTTTATTTTTTTCTTTTGTTTTCCCTGTTCAAGGAGATAGGTCAGAAAAATTATTACAAAGAGCGATGTCAGAGAGTTTACTGCCTATGTTTTCTGCTAGCAGTTTTATGGTTTGGGTCTTCACATTTAAGTCTTTAAGCCATTTCGAGTTTATTCTTGTGTATCGTGTAAGATAGTGTCTAGTTTTGTTTTTATTTTTGCCATAAAACCAGTTTTCTCAACACCATTTGTTGAATAGACTGTTTTTGTCCCATTGCATATTCTTGCCTTCTTTGTCGTAGATTAAATGACCAGATAGACAATAGGTTTATTTCTGGGCTCTCTATTCTGTTCCATTGATCTGTGTATCTAATTTTAAGCCAGTATCATGATGTTTTGATCACGATAGCCTTGTTGTATATGAGTTTGATATCACATAGTGGGTACCACCAACTTTGTTCTTCTTTCTCAAGATTGCTGTGGCTATTCAGGGTCTTTTGTGATTCCCTACAAATTCTAGGATAATTTTTTCTAGTTCTGTGAAAAATGTCATAGGTATTTTCATAGGGATTGTTAGATTCCTTTGGATAGTATGGACATTTTAATGATATTAATTCTTCCTATCCATAAGCACGGTATGTGCTTCTATTTATTTGTATCATCTTCAGTGTCTTGTAATTTTCTGAGTATAGGTCTTTTACCTCCTTGGTTAAATTTATTCTTAGGCATTTTATTTGTTTATTTTTTGATGTGATTATAAATGGAATCTTTTTAAAAATTTCTCTTTCTCATAGTTCATTATTGGCATATAAAAATGCACATGATTATTGAATATTCATGTTGTATTCTACTGAATTCATTTATCAGTTCTAATAGTTTTTTGTAGAATCTTTAGGGTTCTCTATGTAATATCATGTCATCTGCAAATAATGATGGTTTTTCTTTCTTCCTTTCCAATTTGGATGTCTTTTATTTCATTTACTTGTCTGATTGCTATGGCTAAGACTTTCTCAATTTCACCTTTAAAGAGTACCTGTGAATAATGTTACTTATAATTATGGGCTGCTGAGTCAGCTTTTTCCTTTCACTGATAAGAGTTGTGTGATCAAGTAAGTTTTACTCCACCTGGCTTCTCTGCCTCTGGTCTAGCTTTCCTCCAATTAATTCTCCATGTCATTGGAAATAACACTCTTTAATGTAACACTAATCCTGTCACTTTTTTTTTTTAACCATGGGATTCAATGGTTTTATTATAAATCTCATCACCCAAAAGCAGCTAGCCTTATAGAACTGTGGGAGTGGGTATTGAATACTCAGTTAGAGCCCTAGGTAGGTGTCTGTCACTTTCTTGCTTAAACACTTTTCTTTCTATTTTATGCTAAGGGCCAACTTCAGTCCTATAAGATATATTGTTAGGGGTCCTGCCTTCCTCTCCAGGCTTACCTTTCCCATCCCTATCCCTAAAGGACCTCTCCTTCTCTTTTTTTAAATTCATTTTTATTGTTAGACTTATTGGGGTGACATCTGTTCTCTCCTTCTCTTAACTGTGCTTAAAGGATTTTTATCTCTTCCTTCATTAGGCTGTATTTTTCTCATTATTGTTTATGTTGTATTGTTAATTTCTTCCAAAAGACTTTTTTAAACCTCTAACCCAAGTGAAGTGTGCCTTTATGTAGCTCTTTGCCATCAGCCTGGCCTTCTCTAGACTTTTGCTGTTTGCTTATCTCCATTGTAGTGAACTTTAGCAGGTACCTTTAGGACTTACCACCATAACTGTTCTAGTGTGTAGAATACAAATTTATAATTAGATAAATTGATTAAAACCATATTTTAGAAGGAAAATGACATGAGGAAAGGACCCTGTACAATGTTGATTGATAAACAATATATTATAAACCTGTTTATCCAAAAATATGATGGCTGTCGGAAAGTATCCAGCCAGGATTATATGAAAAATAGAGACCGGATTTTTTCTGGACAGCCCTCGTATATTAGATAAAGAATTATAAGAAGTGCTAGTTTTGTTTGCCCAACTTTTGTTCTTAACTCTTTTGTGATTGCCTTGTCACTTTTTAAAGACAACATCACATATTGTTACTAATAATACATTTATTGAGAGACAGGGAAATGTATACTATCTAACTTAATGTAAAATGCTAAAAAAAATAAGTGTTAATTTCTAACTTCCTCCAAAAGTTTAGGTTTTTATTCTATGACAAGTCTATGATAAGATCACTAAAGTATTAGATAGTGAGAAAAAATTTTCTTGTATTTAAGGAAATCTTTATGTTATAACAATTGAATTAAAACTATATTGTAACATTTAATCCTTGATGGAAGTGGCAATTTCTGTTCTTCAGAAAGGGAAGGACCATTTAGCACTATTATATCACCTGACTATTTGATTTTTAGGCACGTTTTAGTCACATCTTTGCTTATTTATTCATTTCTCTTTGCCTCCCTCTGTCTTCCCCCTCCTTCCTTCTTTACACTCTTATTTTAAGTTCGAGTGTAATTTTCAAATGTTATTCCTGACTTACTGGTATTAAGTCCAATTGGATGTTTCTCAGGGAATTGTTAGGCTTTTAAAAAGTTATGTGTCAAATAACTGGTGTTTCAAAAAATAAAACCTGCTAGAATTAAACTCTCTGAGAATTCTACTTTAAGGTGTTACAAATTTCGTATAGTCTATATCCCTGAACATAATTTATGCTCTGCCTTCTCCCATCACATCATGCAGTAGACTTACTTGGAAAGTAAAGCAACACTGTCTGACTAATGCTGCAATGGAAGCTGCGCACAAAGCCTTCTCTTGACTTCAGTAACCCCCATCGCTTGCTTTTTTCCTGGTGTACTGGGCCAAGTGAACTCAGTTTTTCCACATTTAAATCATCCCTGCCGCAAAATTTATTACTGGCACGCACATGCACATGTTTGCATGAATCAGTTGTTAAGCTTAGCCTTTATTATACAGGTAAGCGTTTGATCTATGGGTCTTATGCTGGGTATTCCTGTTTAATCAAATCATACCTTATAGAATTATGATGAGTGCTTCCCATGTGCCACGTACTACGCTGAATGCTGTGAGGTCTACAAAAATACAAGTTTTTTACTTTTTTTTTTTTCACATTCTTAACTTTCATTTCCCCACAAATATACTTTTTGTTTTGTTACTAGGATTTATTTGTAAATGTTAATCTGTTAATCTGTTAGGTAGATCATTGAGAGTTGACTCTAAATAACAAATATAAATATTTGTTTTTTATATTTTTATTTATATTTTTATTTATATTTTTTGCATAAGTTTTTAATCTAGTTGCTAAACTGTATTTTTAGGTACTAAGCTAAAAGGAACTTTCACATTTACTTCATGTGTAATGATAAGGAATCAGGAAAATACATTATTAATATATATTTTTTTCTTTTTGAATGCTTAAGAAATAAAACATATCATTCAATGACTAGCTGTGTCTTTAGGAGTTTGTACTGTAGCCCAATCTCCTTTCAGCTCCTGGAGCCCATCATTCTGCTAGAAATATACAGCGTGTTCACAAGTAATGGAAATAAATATATCATATACTTGTGCACTTGCCTTCTCCTGTCATGGATACTTTTACTTTAAAGTACAGTGGAGGTAGGAACGAACAGAAAATTATGTGGTAGTCTATTAAAGGCCATTCTATTAAAGTTTTCTGTTAACATAAGTAAAATTGACTTACTGGGTATACACTTCTAGGAATTTTGATTCATGCATAGTTTCGTGAAAACTGTACAATGATCAGGACACAGAAAATTCTGTCCCTTCAAAAAATAATTCCCTCTGGCTATTTTTTTTTTTTTTTGTAGTTACCTTTCCTCTGTCACTAATGCTTGGTGACTACTGATATATAGTCTCTGTCACTATAGTTTGGCTTTTTAAGAATGTCATAAAGATGGAATAATAATCTTTGAGACCACTTTTTATCATTTAGCATAATGCCTTTTAGATTCACCCAACTCTTATGTGTATTAGTAGTTCCTTTTCATTGCTTAGTGTAGTATTCCATAATATGGATGTATTACATTTTCTTTGTCCATTCACTCATTGAATGCTATTTGTGTTGTTTGCAGTTTTGAGTCATTATGAATAGAATCTTTATATGCAGGTTTTTGTATAAACACTTAAGTTTTCATTTCTCTTGTGTCTAGGAAAGCGATTGCTGAGTCACGTGGTAAGTGTAGGTTTAACTTTCTAAGACATTTCTAAATGATCTTGCAGAGTGGCTGTACCATTTGGCATCCTATCAACAATGCCTGAGAGTTTTATTTGCTCTGCATTCTTACAAGTACTTGGTACTGTTCATATTTATTTTAGCTATTCTAATAGATGTGTAGTGATATCTCATTTTGTTTTAAACTGCATTTCCCTAATGGTGCTAAATGTTAAAGAGCTTTTCATGTGCTTATTTGCCATGTCTTCTTTAGTAAACTGTTTAAGTACTTTACTGATTTTTAAATTGCATTGTTTTCTTGCTAAGTATTCAGTTATTTATATATTCTGGATATACATGTCTAAAATGATTTGCAAATATTTTCTTCCAGCCTGTGGTTTATCCTTCATTCTCTTAACAGTATATTTCGTGGAGTAAAAGTGTTTAATTTGATAAGCTCAAATTTATAAAATTTTTCCTTTATGGATTGTTTTTTGGTATCTAAGAACTCATAAGCTAATCTCAGATCATAAAGATATTCTCCTATGGTTTTAAAAAATATTTTAAAGCTTTTTGTTTGTATTCATATTTGTACTAATTTTGAGTTAATTTTTGGTAAAGGTATGAAGATTAGGCCTAGGTTTCTCTCTCTCTCTCTCTCTCTCTCTCTTTCTCTCTTTCTTTCTTTTAGCATACAGGTGTTCAGTTACTCCAGCATCATTTTTTGAAAAGATTATCCTTTCTCTTAAACTTTTGTCAAAAATAAGTTTGTTTTTTTTTTGTTTTTTTTTGTTTTTTTTTTACATCTGTATGGCTCTGTTTCTGGACTCTCTGTTGTGTTGTATTGATCTTTGTGTCTATCCATTTGTCAATACCACCTATCGTTATTACTGTAGCTTTGTAGTAAGTGTTGAAATTGAGTAGTGTGGGTTCTCTAGCTTGTTCTTTTTGTTCCAAATTGTTTTCTATTCTCATTTCTTTGCTTATTACATATTTTATAATCAGATTATCTATATCTACAAAATCCTGCTGGGATTTTGATTGAAATTTTGTTAAATATTTAGATTGATCTGGGGAGAATTGACCTCTTTATACTATGTTGTGATCTCTAATCCATGAACATTGTATGCCCCTCCTTTTCATTAGATCTTCTTTGATTTCTTTTAGTAGACTTCAGAGTACAGTTCCTGTATAGTTTGATAAAGTATACTCTAATAGTTCATTTTTCTGTTATTAAAAAAATCTTCATTGCTATATATAGAATGCTTTTGAGTTTTACAAGAGGAAATAAAAATGGTATTTTTCTTCTGTCTCTAGGTTAAGAACCTCTTTCCTGCTCCTTGACCCAGAACTGCAGGGCTTCTACTTGCACTCTATCCTTGTATTTATTGTCTGCTTCCCAGTTTTGAGCTGCCTTGAATCCTGACTGCATAGTGGAGGGAAAAATGGTTAATTCAGGGGCACTTTGAATTCTAGTCTTTTCCAATCCACTGCTCCAGTCTAATTTTAGAGTCCTCAAACTGTTGCTTCATGAATTCTGAGTTTTATAACTGTATTCTGTTGGAGAGACAGGGTAGAGTGTGCTTACCTCATCTTGCCTAAAACTATTAATAGAACCAAGGCCAATCTTTTTTTTTTTTTTTGCTTTTTGTATGTGGGTAGCTCCCTGACTGGGAATCGAACCCAGGCTGCAGCGCTGACAGCGCCAGCGCCGAAGCCTTAGCCACTATGCCATCAGGGAACTTCCAAGGCCAATCTTTTTGCAGAACTGAAATTTAGTCTTTTAAATCACATCTCAAATTTTGTTTGCTATTCACGGGCAATTCAACTATGTGTTGAAGTCTTGTAACATTTCTCCTCTTATCTGCTCCCTGTCAGGAAAATTACATTATAACCCTTTTCCCAACTCTGAATACCTAACTCCTATTTATGTCTTAAAGTATTTATTAGTGGGAAATGTAACATTTTTGGCTTGAGTAATTGTAAATGAATATGTGCTGTCAGAATAACCTATTTCTGACAATTTTCCTTAAAGAAAACTTATGGTTGTATCTTTGTTTGAGTTGTTTAAGACTGCTTCTGCTGGCAGCTTCGACAAACTTTAAAGAGGATTGAAGGATTTATATTTTAAAAACAAATTTATGCGTGTAAAATAATTGTGTGAAATTTGATGTTATCCACTTAAATTTTTTATATAAATGTTGAAATGTGGAGGCAGATGATTTAGAGAAGTAATAATTAATTTGAATAGGAGTCTCGGATTTTATTTTTTATTCACTACTGTAAAAACTGATCATTTATCTAACCAGAAATTCTGCCATCAGAACATTGACAATTTTTGCGTTGAAATTAGGGCAAATACATCTTGTTTTAGATTTGTCGGCCACTTTCAGGTTTTAGGTTTGTTTTAGGTGATGCCAAGCAGAAGCCGATATAACCATGGGTTTCAGACCTCATCGCCAATAATAACTCATCCTTTCAATGTAAATTTTAATGATTCTGTAGTCCAGCATATTTCAATCTGGTTGTCCTGAAATGGAAAATATTTAGTGACATATGTGTCTGCTGTAACATGTTCTTGCATAGTGAAGAAGGCAAAGAAAAGGTTATTTCTCAGGTAGGGCAAAAAGATCCACCTGCCATTTTCAAAAGTAGATTAAAGAGTATTCTATATTCCCTCTTGACTTCCTGGAAGAAAAAAAAATGTACCATAGTCCAAAATAATATAATAGGAACTTCTTGAAAAGATGAGCTGACAAAATATTTCAGTTATGCCTCATTTTGATGAAGGAAAGGAGTCTGAGGGAGGAATGAGCTCATGGTCCTGATGAACGAGCACGGACTTTGGGATCAGAAAATTCTAGGTTTGTATCTAAGTTCTGTTACAAAAGTATTGGATATGTTGCTTAATAACTGAGGTACAATTGATTTACCTACTTAATTTGTAGACTCATTTGATGAATTCCAAGAACACTTGTAAAGGATCCAAAACTGTGCCTCACATGTAGTGGTATACTCATTAGGAAATAATGCCTTTATTGTACAGTGGCTAGAACAAAAGCGTAAATCCCTTAGTGGCTCTGAGATCTCTGAAAGATGACTTGCTAATGTTCTACCTTGATGAATAACAAGGAAACTGATGAGCTTATTTAACAGAATGCCTAGTTTTTTGCCAGAATACTCAGGTTTGCTTATATTCCTCAAGGCTGAGAGGAGTAATTGGTTTAGAGTAAGGTTCTGGTGGAGTAGCAGCTTTGCACCTGTGGGTTAGCAGGCTCTTTTTTGTGAGTCCTGAATGCCATCTTGCAAATGCACATGTCCCTATTGTGACTGTATCACACGATGGTGTGATTAGAGACCCACAGAAGTTTAATTTAGACATTTTAATCTTTTAACTTTTTTTTTTTTTTTTTCTCCACTTTTTGGTATGTGGGTAGTTCCCTGACTGGGAATTGAACCCAGGCCGCAGCGCTGACAGCGCCAACGCCGAAGCCTTAAGCCACTACACCATCAGGGAACTCTAGACATTTTAATCTTTAAGGTGAGCTTGTGAAGGTATTGAACTGATAGATGGCAGAATAAAAGGTAGTAGGGCAAATGGTAATTATATGAATTTCTCACTTGCACGTACCTGAGAAACCTAACCGCTTTGTTAATATTTAGTATGTGTAGCTGTATACAGGTCCAGTAAGGACATAGAAGTCACAGTATAGGTTAAATGGGAAATTTCATGTAAGGAATATTAACAGTGATGCAAAAGTAACTATAATGAATGAGGAAAAACTGTATGGTGCCCTAGGGCTGAGGGAGAGTCACCAAGGAGGGACAAACTGGCTAAGGGTTCAGACCTCCTTGGAGGAGGCGTGGTTCAGCCCCCAGAGAGCAGAGGAGCTTGCTGGTTTCCACAGGCTGGCGGTGGCCTGGAGTTGTGGGGCAAACAGTCCACCTCTGCGGTGCGGGTGGGGAACAGGGAGTCTGAGCACCGAAGGTGGGGGGCGGCGGGGGACGGGGCAGACATTTTCCCCAGGGGATTGAATGGCAGGAATGGGAAGGGTGGCGGTGGTGAAGGGTCAGGGGGTTGTGGAAGCAGCTACTGGTTGGAGTGTGACTTTCTGGGCCACAGCTGACTGTGTGCAGGCCGAGAAGGGACCTGCTGAGAAAGTGGAGACACCAGTACAGGCAAGAGGCCTTCAGAGCATTCACTCCGTGGGGAGCTCTGGTTTCTGTGTCCACAGGGCTTCGGAAAGGTTATTTCTAGGGTAGGCTGCAAGACCAAGATACATCCGTATTTGGGCCTGGCTCCACCAGTCGTCTTTCCCCCCGTACTCCCAACACCGCCAGCCCATACCTGACATTCCAGGAGGCCCCTCTGTACTGTCCCTCCAGTGCCCTCTATGTGAAAGCTTAACATCATGTCTACTTTAAAGGGAGAAGCTTGAAGGAATTTCATTATTTATTACAGGGCCTTCCTTGAAGGGTACATTTGGAACTAAGAGGCAGTAAATCGATAACTCACACACAGCATCTTTTCATTTTGAAAAACAGAGGTGTCACTATGGTATAAACTATGCAGACTGTGAAGCTGATACTCAGTTGCCTTGCGTACACCTTCCTGTCTTCTGAAGGAATGATTTATACAACTAATGAGACCTTAAATCATACCAATGGTACATGAAAGACTTGTGGAACTTTGATCTTAGCATCCTTTACATCTGCTGGAAGCTGTTTAGGTTTGCAGCAGATGGTCTCAAGTTCTTAATGGTCATACTGGTGGCAGAGAATGGGTTGTAGTTTAAAGGGATAAGCTTCAGGTCCCACTTTCCTTGTCTTTTACCCCTTACCAACCCCTGTCTCTCTTTTGCCAGGCAGATTTCACCCAGCAGGGACCCAGTATAGCCTCGAGTGGTAATGCCTGCACACGAAAGGACTTTCAGTTACATTGACATTTTACCTGAAACTGATGACATCAGCAAGATTCCTAGAAGTAATGCCTCACTTTACTTCTAGCCTTATGAATAACATTCATTGACTTTGAGAAGCTTTATGTGAAATGATTTCAATTTTTTTCCATCAGACAATTTTATTACTCAATTCCTTCCCCGTCTTTTTGGAAGGCCAGCAACTCCATCTGTCATCGCACACCGAAAAATTTTATACAAGGTTGGTTGCCTGGACAGAAACCCAACCTCTTTTTGACTTTTTATTAATTATAATAAATTCATGTTACTATTACTTTATTATAAACAACATGTCCACTGTAAAAGGTTAAAAGATATAAGCAAAAGTAAGATAAAATAACATTCTTTTGTCTTGAGAGTCTCCTGTTTGCACTTCAGTGTATAGAGTTCTAGATTCATTTATTTCCACATACATTTGTTTTTACCAAAATCAGATGCTATTTTGGTCATGCTGGCTTATCAACTGCCTTTTTTCTGCTAATGCTCTTCTCTGTTACATGTCAATACATTTTTATTTTATGTAATAGCCAGTCATTCTCACATTGGCTCAACTGCTTCTAAAGACATTGACAGGTACTTTGTCCTAATTAGGATCTAATCTGGGACTTCGCTTTGCATCTGGTTATGTCCTGTAAACTTCTTCCTCAAGTAATTACAATGACATTTTGAAGAGACAAAGCCAGTTGCCCTATAAAACATTGCACTTCCCTGATTTTTCTGTTGTTTCCTTTTGGTGATGTTAGCTTGTTCATAAATCCCTATGTGTGGAAAAGTTATGGATTCCGGTTAAATGATTTTTGATTAAGATATATGGTAGGTAGTGTTATATATTCATAGCATGTCATGTCAGGAAGCACAGTGTCCAGAGGGACCACTGTTCATGTGGCGCACTCTTTAGACCAAAATGTCAGTGCTGCTTTCGGAGTCTGCAAAGCTTCGACTTTTTTGTATTTGGTATTACTGCATATTGAAGGTCATACTTTTTCAGCCTGATAAGAACCTTACACATTTTCTCTAAAAAGTTGTGGTTTTTTTTTTAATGTCTCTTGAGTGAAACATTGAAATAATTTTTAAAGAAAATGTACATTTTGAGATTGTCAGTACGCTATTTGCTTATCAGAGCTTTATTAAAGATTATACTTGTATTATTTTAGACTTCCTAATGTGCAGATCTTGGGTCTCAAGAAAATACTAACGCATCTTAGCTATATTAGATGTATGTTCTATAACTTAAAAAAAAAAAAAGACATAATATGGCAATTTAAGGCCTGTAAGAGGCTGTGGTAAAGATGTATACAATCCTGGAGATAGTTAATTTAACTGCCATGGTTATTGGTCAGTCTGTTTACTCTGGGGGCAAGAAAGTTTTAGAAAACATTTGCAATGGTGAGTTTAATGAAACAGTAGATAAGTGGAAATGATTAGTGGTAATGCCATGAAAAAAAATTAAGTGTCATTTAATTACTTTTCTATATCTTGAGGAAATTGCATGTTTTATCAAAAGTAAAAGTTATCACTTTCCTGGTGCAATTTCTTCTCTGTGTCTCTGTCTCTCTGTCTCTCTCTCTGTATGTATATTATAACATTCCTCTTATGTTGAAGGATTTTTAATTTATGTCTTTTTAGCCTTGTGAGTGGTTCAAAATACTGTTGCTTTTTTAAAAAAAATTTTTTTTTTTTTTAAGAATCTCCTTTTAGAATTCTGTTATAAAGGAGTAACTTGAAAAGAAACATCTAGGGTAGTTTCCCTTTCAAAATAAACATATTTGATTACTTGATATGTGGAAGCAACTTTTCCCTAGAGATGAAGATGAGAAGAGTCCTAGAAGGAAGTGGGGTTAGTGAAGACTGGTAACTGTGATAAGTATTTCTCACAATTCACTTTTGTTTGTATTGGCGCTTGCTGTTGGCATTGGTTTAGAAGGCTTAACAATTCATATTCTTTGCTTTTCTGAACAATACTAGGTCTCAAACCCTAGTGGTTGTTTGATGGGGAAAGGATTTGTGAATTTAACGTGTCTTCTGCTCTTACATATAAATGTGTTCACTTAATAAGAAAAATACTAGAGCAATCAGGGGTAGGGGTAGGAGGTGGGCATGGTGGGTGTTTATGTCTTTGCACCATCAGCCTTTGTGTAGGGGGTTGGAATTGCCCTGTGATTCCTGGGGAGGCCAAGTTCTTATGCCGTATATGTCCCAAGCCCCCTAGTCCTGTTCTTTCTCCTCCCTTCTGCTTTCACGACATTGTTTTCAGAAGCATGCATCTGACTAGACAGTGGACTTTGCCAGCTGGTATGAAATTTGCTGGGCCATCACTGTGCCTCATAAAGAGTCTGAAATGTCAGAATTTTAAGTATGGCATTGTGCAATTCTTCAGGGTGTGTTGGCAGTTTCCCTCACCTTATTTTTGTCTTCTTTACCTGCCTGCCCTAAGCCCCTCCCCCAGATCACCTGAAATGAACTTTTATTTGTATACTTAGGAAGAATTCTTACCAGGACCTCTCCCACGTATAAGATACCTCTCAAACTCAAGGACATTCTTTTTATCTTTCATACGTAGCTTTTAGATAAGTCCAGTTTTCTTTGATCTTGTATCTATGGAATGAATTACGGTATGCATAATTTAAGCCTTACAATAACCCTGTAAGAATAGGCACTGCTATCACCAGGATACAGATGAGAAGGCTGTGGCTCAGCTTCCAGCCCTTCAGTTGTGAGGTTTGGATTTTTCCTTTGAAAGAAATTGGCACATTGAAAAGGAGGACAGTCCTTTTGCTTAACCCAGAGAGCTCTGCTGTTACTTGCGTCAGATTCATTCTTCATCTTCTAGGTATGTATGGCCTTGTGCTTGTAAATAGAAAATCATATCATTTGGGGTGGGGGAATCCTAATTATGATTAAATAATTAAATAACTTATGTAAAAGCTGTTTTAATCATTTGGGAAAACATTTCATAATATGAATTTTAACACACACACACACACACACACACACACACACATACACATACACACACATCTCTAATCTGTAATTGAAAATTGCCTTTCTAATAAATGGCCCTAATGATTTTCATACTTAATAACAAAGGAAAATATTTATGGTCTTATTAATTTTCCACATGAGCAAAATAATGCTAATCTCAGCCTGCTGTAAAATAGGCATATATGCTTGAATTTTTTGGTTTTAAATTGTTAAATGGTTCCTCATACAGATGTCTTTCTTATTCTATGACATACTAGTATGATGTTTTTGGGGTGTTTTTTTTTTGCATTCTGTTTCTTGTCATTAATATTGGAAGCCAATTTCACATAGAACTTAGTATGGAAACTATAAAAACAAAAGTCTCTCAATGTATATGTTTCTAGATCCCTAGTGACTTCCGTGATAGGATTTATGCAAGAACATAGATACTTTAGGGCAAAATATTATCATAATATCTCATTTTTTTTCCTCTAATATTTTCCAGCAAATAAAATGTATGTCAAATTTATATGTGACAAAATTAAATTTTGTTAACTAAAATATGTCACATTTGTAAAAGGTTCAGTGTGGTATTGTGGAAATTTAAGATGGTATGAAGTTTCTCTTATTTACTTATTTTTTAAACAAAAGGCTGAAACCTTTCCTTAAAATTTTTTTTGCAAAATTTTATCTCTTCGTTAATGTCCCAAATATAAATTCTAACAGATGTAAATCCATAATTAATACATAGTAACTATCAGCAGGGTATACATGTATAAACTGCTTAAAAGATTTTATAAATCACTGTCATATAGCAGCGTTTGTTCCAACTGAAAAAAAAAAAAACACGTGTTTTTTTATTATTTATTTATTTTTACTTCTACAATTTAATAGCGTGGAAGTTGTCCCAGAAAGAATAAATTAAGTGTTTCAGGGGTCTGAATCATGTTCTATTAGAGGGTGAGTCTGGCCCGTAAGGGTAAATTTAAGAGTTTCTGCCTCTTGTGGGACACCTCTCGGGGCTTATTACAGGATTGTGTTTTGGAAGAGAGCAGGAGTTGAGCTTGCTGGTTCTTTTTTCCACAGGCTGAGTAGTGATCCCTGATTGGAAATTTAGTGGAGTTTCATAGTAAGACTGTAGGGGTGGAAACTGTAGGGTGTGTCCTCCAATGGAATGCCTACTCCAAGGAGAGATTCCAGGATATGGTAGGACTGGGAGGGAATTACCCTGGGGTGGAGCTGCAGCGGTCACTTAATCTGCCTAAATATTTAATACTACTGATTTTAGGGCAGTTTTGGCAGGGCAAGATAGCCACAGAGAAAATGTGTATGCTCAAGTGTTCTCTCTGTACACAAAGCGTTAGTAAAGAATTGATGTTTCAAAACTTTAAATCTTTCTGGAGTCTTATTGAGCCAAAAACTTTCAAGTAACTTGAAAAGGAATTCCCTCCATGACATCTAATCCACTTTATATATGTGATTGGTACTGCTCAATTTGAAAGGTGACAAAATTGAGGCTGACAGAGGGAAAATAATTTGTGCAAGGTGACATAGTGAGCAATGGCATCTGAATTTGGCCCTAGGTCTTTTGAAGGTGGGTTAGATAATTTTTTTTTTCTTTTTAATCATGATCCTATTGTGAAAAACTATAACCGAGTCCCTAACTCTGTTTTTGAAGGAACCAATGAAGATTGGTTTGGGAAGTGCACTCCTTAAAATAGCATCTTTTATGTGTTTATCAAAGGAGTACCCTGGACTCTCAGTTAACCGGAACCCATGGGGATTGGTAGATGCCAGATAAATGTGAGTAGACTCTGTATTAACTGGAAGGCATGCAACTGGCACTCAGAATTTTTTGCTGGTTGCTTGAGTTCTGGTTAAGGGAGACTCTACCGTATTTGAATTACGAAAAATAAAATAATTGAGCACTTATCTCTGACCCTTGTTGGTATTGTAACATAAACGTATATTATCAGTTTTTAGTTGCAGAGCATTAAAAGAAATTAGCCGTTTTCAACAGAAAGTAATTTAATACAGGGAATGACAATTATAAAAATGTTGGCAGTTTGGAGCAGCAGGCCTGTGCTAGGCCTTCAGGTGCCTTAGTGCCATTTCTCTGACCCACTGGAGACACTGCTGCCTCTGCTTTCCTCAGGAATCTGCCCTTAGAGGGTACCTGTGCTATAGGAATCACGTCACCTCAAATGGTGGCTCAGATGCCACCTTGTATACAAGGGCTGTCTGGAAAAAAATCCAGGCATAAATGCCTCTCTTTTTCATATTATGGTGGGATACTTTCTGGACGGCCCTCGTATGCTGGATTCATTCCAGCAAAACAAACAAACAAACAAAAAAGAGTGTCCCATGCTTTGCTTTTTTACATTCATGAAATTAGTGCCTGGACAATGGAGTGCTGCTGCTACAAAACCCAATGTCTTCATGGCCCTGCTTATCTCACCTTCTCCTTCCTAATCTTCAGCCTGTCGATGTCATTAGCAGACCTCTTATTGAAAGGGAGTCTGGGAAAAGCAGTGTAATTTAGGGTTTTGGCCCCTGTCATACAGGAAGACACACAAGAAGGAAGTTGGTATGGAGACTGAGCGCCAGTCCATGATGTCCACCATACTGTTAAAAAGAGTCATAGCCAGGGATGAGAGTTTACTTTGTTTTCCATGGCCACATTTCCTGACCTTCCTCACCCCCAGTCCTCATTAAAATGTCACCTTTGGCCTTTCTGGTCATGTGTCTGGTGGAAAATTTTTTTTGACATTTCCTTTCCAGTGTTTTCAGTGGGTAGATATATAGGCAACAAGATTTTTTTTTTTTTTTTAACCATGCCATTAGAGGCTTTCTCAGTGAGGAAATACTTTGAAAGTATTTGAGTAATAAATGCCATTATATAATTTTTTTGGTAATTTTCAGAAATTGACTATTATAACAAGTGGGGCAAGGATGCTAGAGCTAAGCTCTAGCTATTAATCCCAAAATACCAGACAACAGTAGTTAGCAGAAACAACTCAGGAGCGTGTCCTAGATTGTCACAGCTCTGGGGGAGTGTTCTGTCGAGCACTTTTTCAAAGGGAAGCTGCAGAGAAGCAAATGTGTGCATACAATATAAACATATATTTATATACTTGTTGTTTTTTTGTTTGTTTGTTTTTTACAATGGAAAGCAACTAAGATACATGTTTTCCTAGAGATTTCTGATGGGAATTATCCTTTGTAGAGCACGTTATAAGGTGATACATGTTATGCAGAAGTGTGGAAGAGAAGGTAGTTATTGTTAAGCTGAAGTTGTATCTTTTGGCATTGTTTTAGGTCAGGTGCCTACAATTGTCAAAAGTGTAATTGGTTTCTAGAGAGAAGTACAGTGTCTTCCAAACCAAAGCACTTTTTCTCATTGATCAGTTGATGCTATATTTATGTTTTATTTTCTGATGTTCCTTGTGTAGTCTTTCTGTTTTCTTTCTTTCTTCTTAAAGGCTTTTATATTTACTGAGCAAATATAAGACATCAATTTATAAGTTAAAGGAAAAACTTTGATAAGTCTTTTGTTCATGTTTAGTTACAAAGAGTATTTGTATCCTATTTTTATCTTGGTATTTATGTTTTTATCTGCTTCATCTGTTTCCTCTCAATGCATTTAAGTAGATAGAGAAAGAAAAAAACAATTGTTAAGGTAAAAAAAAACAAAAATAACAACAAAATAACAAAAAAAGACTGCTTGCTGTTTTAGAAGTATTCACAGTTATGTAATCAGCCCAATAGTGTAAAACGTCCATCAATTTAAGGGCAGGAAATTAAGTAGTACTCTTAGGTCAGAATTACTCAGCGGTACTCCATTATTATGGATTTTTGAAAATTTCCTATAAAAGGGATAATTGCAGAGTAAATACCTGCAATTACAATCTAGATTTTGATATGAGAAGTAGGCTTGCTGATTATAGGTTTTCAGGTAGATATTTAAGTAGTAATTAAATTATTCTTATAGTCTCACCTATTCTGAAATCTGAATAGGAATTATACAGTGCTAAAAATATAGACTGGGGAATTAATGGATTAGTTACACATTCAGCAGGACCCTCTGCTTCTCCGTGACAAACAAAACTTCAACTTTACTTCTCTCTCTCCTTCCCTCCATTACTCTTGTTCTTCAAGAAAGTTGCATTTCCTTTGGAAGATATTTATTCTCCGGAGAACAGAAGTAATGTTAATAGTGGCTTTTCTCTATGCCCCATTTTTGCTTCATGTTATTCTATACTCTTAGAAGATATTCTCACTACTGTGGAGATTGATACCATCTGACCAGATACTCTTCAATCCCCTCTCACCTGTTACCATGATCTTCACTAAGATGGGATATTTGACTCAAGTTGGTTTGTTTATGCATACACACACCCCCTATTGTACTCCTGCAAACCATCCCCCTTGTTACTAACTGGAATTAGCATACCTCTGAAATTATACATTCAGAAATTCCACTCACTCTGCGAATTCTGATCCTCCTCTCTTTCTTACTAAAACTGTTCTCCCCTTTATATCTCTCGAGCATTTAAAAAACGTTTCTTGTTATCTGGCTTCTCATGCTCTTATTCTCTCTTCTGTCAGGGTCATTTTAATTCCCTTTAATAGCTGGCTGGATTTCAAGCTTTCTCGTATCCTTACACAACCTTTTACTCAGCATGTCACCAACCATAAAACTGAATGAGCCTAAATGATAACATCTCCCATTTCAGTTCTCCAGCTTTGGTTGCTACTGCAGGTAGAAAGTGGGCTTGGATTACCTGGTGGCAGATTCTTTGCGTGTATCTCATGTAATTTAAAAGTGTTTATGGAAGCTGCTGTTACTGCCTTCTTCTAGATTGGAAAAAAAAAAAGGTACAAACTTGGGTTTCTGATGCATGATAGCACAGCGGATGAAATGGTTTCAGATGTCACATCTGCACGTCACTCTTTCTTGAAAAAGAAAGTTTCTCTCCCTCTGATTGTCACAGAGACAATCTCTTGAGGAAAAGGCAGTATCCATGAGCTTCTTGGGAATAGGTTAGTAGTTCCAGAGGTGTGATAGGAAGGAGTATGGGTCCGGGTCCGGGAGGAGGAGCCTGAGACAGAACATGTAAGTACTCTGGGCAGGGTTTGTGGGTTGTGGCCCTGAGAGGGACAGAGTGAAATAGACTCTTCATTCAGGCTCTCTCTGGTGCGATTTGGGATTATTACACTTTTTAAATACAGTGTTATCACTGGTTATTGCTTGAGCCATTCCTCCTAGACTGCCCCATAAACTAAGCTGCTTGCTGTTTTCTAAGACCCATTTATGCTGCCTCTGCTCATACATACATCTAGTACATAATCCAGTTTTCCAGAAATGTGTCTTTTAGTCCATCTAAATGTCTGATACATCCTGTAAGACATGTGAACCCTCACCTCCTCCAGGATGTTTTTCTTTATGCATCTGCCCAGATACATACTGTTTTATTTGGCATGACTTTTAGCTTTGAACCCATGTGAATGGGTACATATTTATGGTATGAGTGCGTATTTCCAGTACTATCTAGCATGATGCCTTGCCTTGTGTGAGTATAAAATACTTTGTTGAATATTACAGTCAAAGGGCTTCCAAATATAATGTAGGAAGAGACCTTCAGATTCCTGGAGTTTTAATCCATGTGTTGAAATTTCATGATTCACTTTTTTATGCAGCAGAATCAACTCCGTTAACCAGAATTATTTTTGTACTTAGTAAAACTGTAAAATTGAATTTAAGACATTATATGCATTTGAAAATGTAGATTTAGTATTCTTTTTTAAAATGTCACTGTTTCATTTCAGTCTCTTTATCACCTTTAACTGCCTGTTTTATATCTGTTTGGCATAAAAATCTGCTGTCCCACCTCCCCTTTTTCATGAAGGAGTATTTCCTCTAACTATTTATTAAACAAAGTAGGCTTCCGCCATAGCTCATGTATCAGCTTCCTATTTTCTTCCTGGAGAATAAGCTTCAGATGTTATTTTCCTTTTTTGGGCTCAAACACCATTGAAACTACCCAGCAAAGAAAAAGCATAGTTAAATGATGACTGGACTGTCTGCATAAAGTTTGTATTTGCTACCGTTGCAACTACTAGCAGTTGCGTTGTCTCTCACGTTTGGAGCTTCTAACTCTCATGAAAATGTTTGGTGTAACTGCCCGAATTATTCCCGCTGGAAGTTGTGGCTCTCTCCCTGTTTCCTCGTGATGAGTTTTGCCTATTGTTAATTTTGGCTTTAAAAAAACCAAAACGAGCAAAAAACCCCTGCAACTCTTTACATCTTTGACTGCTTCGTTTCATTTGTGGGATATTCCCGTGAGTGTCTGCATACCCTTCTTTTTATATTCATTTGCTTTTATGGTTATTTAAAAAAAAAATTATTGACTCTTCTAGTGTCAGTGGAATTGAAAAATGAAAATGGCTAATTTCCTGCCCTAAAGGAATTCACAGTGTAGGAGAGGGAATAGATAAATGCATAGTAAGTATCTTGTATAGACCTTTGGCAGTCTGATTACCCGTGAGTGGCCTCGTCTAAGTGCTTAATAAACACAGGACAGGAGACTAGAATGTTCCAATGGGAGTAAGGGGAGAGAGATTTAGTGATAACCTTCTTAGAGGAATTAACATTAGGCTGGCCTTTGAGAGACAACCAGTGCTTTGGACAATGAATATACACACATCAACAAGGAATTCATGGAATAATTACATATGTGGATTGAGTACTTTCTATACATATCAGCAGCATATAAGGAACTTGGGGGACTAAAGAAATATGTAGCTTAAAATTTCATTAGAGATACAAAATACAGGCATAAAACAAGAACAATAAGACAATCCAGGATTATGAGCACAGCAATTGTGCTTATCAAGTGACTTCCACGTGCTGCGCCTGTGGTGACAGCACTTCCTTCAAGGATCTTAAAATCTATGTGAGAATATAAAACATGCATAAATGAAAGCTTAGTATTTCAGTCAGTCCATGAAATTAATATGAATGAAGTTAGAGATAAGTACTGTAATCACTATGAAACGAGAGGAATCACCGTGAGTTGAGGAGCGAGAGGAAGCGTGAGAAGGTACGAGTGGTGTACTTGGGCCTGCTGCTGCTTCTGTCTGGGCCCGGGTCTTGCCACCCCTTCCTCATGGCCTGGCACCGCACCTGCCGAGAGTGTGACAGTATTCACTCCTGTCAGTACTGTTTGGTGGTTTTAACTTCATTCTTACCTCTTGCTTATAATAGTAAAACGTCTAATTCCCTTATTTCTAAATCTTGGATGTGTTTGGAATGTCTGGGGTGGAGGAGAGATTTTAGTGTTTGGGTTCTGGCCAGCCCCCGACCCCGTTTCGGACACTTGGATGGCCTTTGTCAGGGCCACAGCCCACAGCTCGAGAGGCATGCATCCTGCATTTCTGAGAGTCCTTTGGGATTTTTGGCATTTATCATTACCTTATGCTATGGAAGTCCAAAAATACGTAGCCATCATAATCATATACTAAGGGATTAATCTTACATAATGTAAGAAAAAAGAATGTTGACAATCTACTGATAACATTTTAAACATCAACCACTTTATTTTAAATATATCTTTCCTTGGGAAAGTTATAACTTTTTAGCTGACAAAACTGTACTTGCAGTGGATTTTAAAAATATTTCAAACATGCTAGTACTTTAAACTTTTGTAGACATGTTACTTTTTTATTGTAATTGCTGTTATGAAGTATAACTCTTATCAGAAATCTATTTGTTATATTAATAGCAGTCTTAAAATATCTGATTTTTTAAAAATTGTAAAATTAATAGAATGTAAAATTTACCATTTTAACCATTTTAATGTGTATAATGCAGTAGCATTTAGTACAGTAGCATTTAATACATGTACAGTGTCGTGCAGCCATCACCACTGCTCAGTTACAGAACATTTTCATCATTCCCAAAGGAAGCCACACCTGCTAGCAGTCATTTCGTATCCCGTCTCTCCCAGGCCCTGACAACCACTAGTCTATTTTCTGTTCAGTTTTTTATGTAAATACTTTGATGTCATAGTTTGCAAAATCATGGAAAAATGTTGGCTTCATTTTTATTCTCGGTTTATATAGTGATATTTTTCTATTGTTTGTTAGACCAATTTTCTGACCCATTGAGGGTTTTTGTGTTTTTTTTAATACATTAACCAACAGAGATTGTTTATTTAGGGATGAGTGGCTCTGCTTTACTTTAGCCATTTTTATTTAATATTAATACATTACTAATATAGTCATGGAGTAAACAAAACTCACAAAACTGAAAAGTAGTAATAGCATAATATAGGTCGGGCATTTTCTTAAGCTTTCCTAGTAGTACTGAGAATTGACTGCTATAATCACACTACCCATCAAGATTATTATTCACTTTTCTCATCTGTGGAAATCTCAAATTGTAAACCCTAAAAGTAAAAGGCAATAACAACGTAATAAGGGAATTAAAAGTATTGTCTACATGAAAAATGTCCTACATTACAAAAATAAAAAATTCCCCATTTTTCTAGTATTGAATAGCATTCTCTGAGGCTAAGGAGAGACACTATTAAAAATAACACATGGCTTTGTTTAGCTTTAAAAATTATATTCATTGATAATTAATAATATGAATTATTTAGGAAAGTGCTTTTATATTTTCTCTAAAAAAGCAGTAGTGAGGTTTGAATGCCTTGTTATACTCTTGATAACTGTTAAAAAAAAATAGGTCTGTATTTTATTGATTTTCTCTGCATGTAGTTCCCTTTGCTTTTTTTTTTTTCCCTTATGCTTTGAGTACAGAGTACATATGGACAAGCTCTTTCACTGCTAAGACCTTTGAAACAAAATCAGATTGGAAGATTTAATTTGGAGCACATTTGGAATTAAATTTGACTTTAAGTTTAGTGGATAAGAGTACAGGTCTGGAGTCCGAACGCCTGGGTTCAAATCCTGCCCCCAGGTATAGGTCACTGACAGACACTTACTAGTTGTCCTTAAGTGTCTTTCAAATAAGCAGAATGGTGTTCCTGTGAGAAGAGACAGCGCCTGAGGGTGCTGAGCATAGAGCCTGGTCTGCCTTAGGTCTGCAGGGGACTTAGACTGCTGCTTAGGACCATGGTGATGCCAGAGCTGTCTTTTGTCTGAAAATTAAAGTGTTAGTCCATTATTCTTACAGCTTCTTAGTACAATTGTAGTTTTAGTGACCTTTCCAAAACCCATCCTCTCTCCATGAAGTATTCATGTACTTTTCTTTTTTTGGAATGTGGGCCATTATGGTGTTGTTTTTGTCAGATGGGTATGAGGCACCTAAAAAAAAGGTATTTTTGATGAAAAATTGTCTAATCGATACTTCTCTGCATTGATTTGTTTTTCTCTATATGGTATCCATTGTGATCTACGTAAATGGTGTGGAATCTTATTTTGTGTGTGTGTGTTTTTTTAAGTGTTGAAAATGACTTAAATAATTACAGTGCAACATTATGAACTTCAGAATATCACAGAGGGAAACATTACTCCCTGCTGGTGAAATTCTGGAAGGATGTGTGTGTATTTAGAATTCTCCCAAGATGAAGGAAACACCCAGGGGAAAATATGCACGTCACAGGCAAGGTATTCTTAAAGGGTGTCTGTTCTAGAGTTTGACTAAATGGAAGAGTAAATTACTGACAGAGGATTATATTTACTCCTTGCCCAGAGACCTCACAAGGCGACAGCATGTCCTCATGAAAACACAGCATCTCCACTGTGTCTGTTGCTTACTCTGCCTTTTGGATTCCACCTTGCCCGTCAGAGACACTGACAGCACCGCCCAGGGCAAACATCATTCAGTTTCTAAATAAGGCGCAAAGCTGAAAATGCACAAAAGTGGAGTGGTTGCTAAAGATATGGGAATACTGTGGCTCCGGTCCATACTCTGTAGTGACAATGTCTACGACTTCATGGAGCTCATAACCCAGTATCATGGGAGCCAAGGAAAATAATATTTAGCTCTTAAGTTAATGTTTAATTATTCATCATTTTCCAAGAGGAAGCCACACTAAAAAAGTTTAGTATAGAAAAAGCCCTCATGAAAAATCTCAAAACTTTTCCATTTGACTCACTCAGAAGCTTTAGAAAATATGTGGGTGTGTATCTTCAAGTTTAAATTGACGAATTAATTTGATTTTCAAAAATACTACAAAGGCCGGCTTATAATTGCTTTTGAGCATTAGAACATTAAATAATTGTTAACTATATCTGTGCTGACACTGTTCTGAGAATGTTTTCTATACTACTAACTTCCTCATTTTCACAGTAAACCACCTTCCTTCAAACTGTCATCCTACAAATAATTTTAAGACTTTTCTTTCCTATTTATTATGTAGATATGTTTAACACCAATATCAAATGACTAACTTATATAGTGATTTCATTTCTTTAAATCTTTTATATGTTAAGAATTGACAAGCATTTATAACTTTATAAAGAAAAAAACATTAAAATTTTTAATATTTTAAATTTTTGGATAAGGAGCTATTTTTACTGTGTAAAACATATTCTCTTCAGAAAAAGGCATGGTGAAAATGTTACATGAAAATTCCAGGAATGATATTGTAAGACCGAGGAATTCCTGCTTTTACATGTTTGCCAGTGGTGAGGAGTGCCTGGCACTAAGGCACATGATAAGCGGTAGAGCTGTATAGTCAGTAACAGAAAGGACCGTCGGTGTAGCATTCCCTAGGAGTTAAACAGCCATTGGAGCGGTACCATTTTTGGGAGACTCTCTGAAAGAATTGTAAGTATATATGATTTGTAAACTTAAAATAATTTAACGTTTTCTAATCATCTGCTTTTATAAGTGGTCTGATATTTTCTTTTTAACTATTATTACTCTTAAACACTTTGATGTGTTTGAGGACTCTTTCAGTCAGAATTTTAATAGAGAAAGCTGAAAAACTTAGGATTTTGTGAATTCATGTTTTGTAGGGTAAATTATATCATTTTCCTTGCCATGTATGTGTAATAATGTAATTTATGCTTGTTAGAGAAGAAAAAATTTTAAATACAATACTTAAAGTCTATGTGTTTATAAAATTAATTACTGCTGTTTATTCTTGTTAAACTTTCAAGCTTTGGTATAGTGGCTAGGTTTCAGCGCTCTCAATGCTGTGGCCTAGGTTCGATTCCCAGCCAGGGAACAACCCCAAAAACAAAACAAAAAAAACTTTCAAGCTTTAAGATGTGGTAAAGTTCTTTTCAGAACAACATGAACATTTCAGTAAACATTATGATAATTATGCTTATCTAGGGCTTTCACTTTGACCAAGTACAGATCACTGTCTTTTTTAATAGTAATAAGAACCTGTTAAAGAAGACTATGGATATTTTTCTTTATTCAATATCAGAAATAAGTGAACTGAGATTCAGAGATGTTTAGTTACTTAATAGAGAAATTGAAACTAGAATTAAGCATTTTTATCCCTAGGTTGGCATTTTTATCATTTACCATCCGGCATCGGGCCTGTCTACATCAACACCCCTTTAGGTATTTTAATAATAGCATTTAGTCAAATTTACCTGAGTTACAAAACAAAACGAAACAAAAACCCCAACCCCAGCCCTTAACACATTACTCCTAGAGCAGACCCTGAGTGTAATATTAACTCTGTCATCAGGATCGTTAATAGAAGGTTGCTAGTGGAAGTTCTGGCTTGGCAGGTACTTGATTACAATATGGCTTTGCTTGCTTACCTAACCAAGAACACAGCCTGACTCATCACTTCATGTATGTACTGTACTCATTTTGTAAAAATGTGTATGCTAAAAAACTTCATTATCTTTTTTAAAGACTATACTAATCTAATCCCTTAAATAAATGCCTGGCATTATGTAATCTTAGATGAAATATGAAAATGAGTCTGTGTGTGTGCTAAAATTTGGTGGTAGAATGTCTGGGTAATCAAAATTTCTCTTTAATTGAAATTCCATTTGGTTTCCATTGGAGGTTTGGTGAGTTAAAAGAAGTAGTGAGGTGAAAAAAATATCAGCTAACATTGTCTTGTGGTGGAAACGTTCCCCCTCCTCCCCACAGCTTTATTGAAATATAATTGACATATAACATTACATAAGTTTCAGGTATACAGCATGTTGATTAGATATGCTTGTGTATTATAAAATGATTACTGCCATAGCTTTAGCTAACACCTACATCACATCACATAATTACCATTTTTTTAATGGAGAGAATATTTAGAATTTACTCTCTTAGCATTTTTCAGGTATATAATGTCATATCACTAACTATAATCACTGTGCTGTACATTGGATTGCCAGAATTTATGCATCTTATAACTGGAAATCTGTATCCATTTCTCCCACTCCTTAGCCCCTGATAGCCAGCATTCTCCTCTCTGTTTATATGAGTCTGGCTTTTAGATTTCATATATAAGTGATGTCATATAGTATTTGTATTTCTCTAGCTGATTTATTTCACTTAGTATAATGCCCTGAAGGTTCAACATTTGTCACAAATGACAGGATTTCCCTTTTACCCCAAATAGTGCGTGTACGTACGCACACACGTGCATGTGCTCTGTATATATGTTTTGTACGTTCCATAGCCTTATGTATACTAATACTATTTAAATAATAATACAATACAAATACTATTCAGTGCTATACATTCATATATTACATCTTTGTTATTCATTCATTCGTTGTTGGACATTTAGGTTGTTTCCATATCTTGCCTACTGTGGATAACGCTGTAATGAACATAGTAATACAGATATTTCTGGTATGCTCTTTTCATTTCCTTTGGATATATACCCAGAACTTGGACTGCTGGATCACATGGTAGTTCTATTTTGAATATTTTGAGGAACCGCCATATTATTTTTCATAGAGTCTGTATGAATTTACCTTCCTACTAACAAAGCATGAAAGTATTTCTTATAAAGTAGCAATTTAATATTTAAAAGAAGTCTTCTTAGAAGTGATAAGCATATGAAAACCATAGAGAATAGAGGAGAAGTAACAATTGTTTGTATGTTGGAAAGATTCAAAGTGTTCAAATTATTCAACTTGCTATTATAAAATAGATCAAAAGTCTGGAAAATAATTAGTTTAATAAAATCAAAGTGGTTACATTTTTCAAGAAGGGCATTGTTTCTAATTACCTTATAGAAGTGCGACTTGCATAATTCAAATATAGTTTCCCACAGAAATAAATACATGAGATAGTTTTCAAATTTCACTCATAAAGAAACCTTATGACTTTTTAAGTTTCACATAAATTACAACAACAAAAAAATGCGATTTCACCGTATTTTCTTTAATGATCAAAAAGATATACCAAGTTATTATCTGTCTCTGGCTAATTGCTACTAAGCACACACTGAGGATTAAAAAACTAAATGAATCCATTTTATCCTTGTAGGCCATGAGGTCAGGTAGTGGAGGCTATAAATAAGCAGATTTAATGATGTCATTAATAAGAAAGAGGAGAATGTACCTCTGGGGTGTCTTGTTTACTCTCACTAATGATATGTTCTTTAGAAAGCAAATTACTGGACCAGATGCAGTAAGGAAAAAAGTAAGGTAATAGAATTATTTAACACAAACTCATTATACATTCAACATTAAGAGTGTAATTATATTCCATTTTCAGTGTTTGAAATGATTATGCATTAATCTTTATAATTAAATTTGGATGAGTGTTTTCTATAGAATATTGGAATTACATAACTATGACTTTAAATGGAGTGTTTGGAAGCCTTTCTATCAGTCTAACCTTGTCAGAGGAAAGCAGATAGCTGTACATGCAAGGACAAATAGGGTGGTCAGTTCATAAACCACATATAAGGAGATGTACAACTAGAAACTCATTTTTAAAAAAAACTTCAGCCTATTGTCAATTATGTCATAGAACTCCTAAATCATATGGATAGCACACTGATGATTCCAATCAGGGACTTGTTGAAGTAACTTGTTTGTTAAAAGTTTCTACATTATATAAAATATAACCTAAGTTCTTTGTTTTTTTTTTTCCAAAAGAGAAGCTAGAAAACAATGTAAAACTTGTTTAAACAATAAACAACAAAAATTAGATGCATTATTAAATCAGTGACTGGCTACATTTTGTTTTTTGTTTGCTTTTGAGACTTGTTCTTACAGAATCACTTAGAGATTATTTTTCAATTTTCATAGTGAGTTGGGAAAAGGTTAGATTGTTGGTCAGAGTTAGCTGTCACTTCTTGAAGTGCACATGTGTTGTATGTCATGAAATTCATGAAAATAAGCAATAGTCCATCAAAGAGAGTTAGACTAAAAGATTACTTTTGCTTTTGAGATATAGTTTAAATAACATTCTTTATGTTTTCTAGTTTTTATTTTTTACTTTTAGTTTTCCTTAGGGAAAGTACTAAAGGGAGATTAAGAAAACAGTAAAAATAACGTATGAATGGTGTTTATGAAATGGTGGGGGGAGCAAAAAGTAGAATAATGATCTTTGTGTGAGATCATTGCAATAAATATATCCGATTGGTTTTTATTTTAGGATCAAAAAGTAAATGTGTCAATTATTATGTTAGCTCCTTTTTCTTGGCATTCATAATAGCAAGACCACACCTATTATACCAGAATTGTTGGGCTAAAAAAGTTGTTCTAATGACTTTGATATTCTAAGAGCTATTTTTGAACAAAATGTTTGGTAAGACTTTGTACTGTATTGCTCACTGGTACTTGGCATGTTATGTATGCCTTTGTTTCTAGGTCCACCTGTTTCCTCAGGGAAAGTTTGCATAAATGAGACGACTGTATATTTCTTGGTCATTTCCTTCTGTTGTTTCTTGGGAGGAAGAATTGCAATGGATTTTACGGTATTTCTGCACTAAATTGGCTACCTCTCTTGTGGAACCGAAATAAATGGTAGTTGGGAGGGTCAGGAATAATATTTTAGGTTGCAACTTGGCAGATGACCCATAATTTAGTTTTTAGAATGTGGGTCATTTTCTTTGAAAAGACTAACTATAGTTTTATAGATCACGAAAGTATAATTCTGATGAATTAGTCTTAAGCATACTAATGTCTCACAGTTTTCTTCTGGTGAGTCAGTGCTGCTTTTAGGTGTTATTTCAGAGAAAATAACATTATATTTATTGGATAGGTTCACACAAAGTTATTTTGGTTTTGTTTATTTGTTTGTTATCTGTCACTCCAAACAGAATTTTAACCTTTGGGAGTGCTGTTTCATCAGTGCTGGAAATTCAGTAACAGAATGACATGGGGGAAAAGAAATGAGCTTGGAAATGAATCACCCTGGGTTTTAAAACATAGATCTGCAGTTACTAACTGTGACTGAGGAAAAGTTAATTATCCTCTCAAGAATTCATTCCTTATGGGATGAAACACAGATAACAGCAACTCACAAGTTTGGTGTAAGAATGAACTGTAAGGCATGCATGACTTCCTGCCCACTGGAGACTTTAGTACATTGCATTATTGATGTTGTGATGGGTGCTTCACCAGTGCTCACTGACTAGTCAAACTGAACAGAAAGGAAGAACAGGGTAACATTTGGGGCTTTTCTTGTATAGTTGAGTAAAATTATATAATAAACTATTAATTTTTTGAGTGCAGGAACTGTTGTACATGGGCTGTCCAGAAAGTATCCAGCTATGTATTATAATACACAAAATAGAAGCATTTATGACTGAATTTTTTCTGGAACAGCTCTTGTATTTATTTCTCTACCCAAAGCCAGTGTAGGTGCTTAATAAATGTTGTGTGGGAGTATGTGTGGGAAAACTCATGCGACTTCACCTCCTGATTTCTGGAGAGCTATATGTATGTATTTATATCTTAATACTGCTTAGATGATTTTCTACTGATAGAAATATTAGTATCATTTTTATATCTATGATCTGATCCATGGTATTCTCATTTTTAGTTACATTTCTTACAGACTTAAGAGGTAAATTAAGAGGTAGCTGGTGGTTTTGTTTTTGTTTTTTTTTTTTTTTTTTTTTTTTTTTTTTTTTTTTTTTTTTTTTTTTTTTTTTTTTTTTTTTTTTTTTTTTTTTTTTTTTTTTTTTTTTTTTTTTTTTTTTTTTTTTTTTTTTTTTTTTTTTTTTTTTTTTTGCTTTGCCTTTAAGTATTTGGATGAAATTTAAAAAAATCAAGTTTGAGGGCTACGATTTCTTAAAAGATTTGTCAGTGTATGGATCAAAGTTCTCCAGCAATCCAATATCTAGTAAAACTCTAGAAGCTCTTAAACTTCTGTCAACTAATTTACTGGGTCAAATAATATTTCCAGTTTCTTAGTAGAACATTCTCAATGGCTGTCCTTGGCATAATGAACCTACAAAGTCATTTTTTAGATTGTTGGCTCCTGCCTCTTGTTATATTTTCTCAAAATTGTTTTGACTATTTCCTAACCTAAGATCTGTTTTTATATTAATTATTGTAATAATTTAACTTAGTATTATAAACATATGGTTTGAATTCCATAAAAGAGATGTTTCTATAAAAGCAAACTTAAATACTTCCTTAGAAAGAATATTTGGTGAGCTTCCTACCCATCTCCAAAAATGCACTGTTGAATTCTATATGAATGAGATTAACTAAAAGTATGAAATAAAATGAAAATCAATTTTCTTGCAAGTGTCTTGAAAGTCTTGGCTCTCTTAAAAAATTGAAAGTAAACCAATCAGTGGGTACATTTGCAGATAGAAAGCTTTCACTTAACATCAGTGATCAATGAACAAATTTACATTGGTGTATTTTAAGTTAAAATAACATGTTTAATGTTGACTTAAATTTTTGATTTCTCACTTTAAATGGTTTTTTTTAATAACCTTCTGCTCAGAAATATTAGAGGGTTTTTGTAAGTTTGCCTGCCTTTTTGATAATTTTCTTAAACCATTTTTCTCAAATGGTTTTCTGTAAGATAATGCTAATATCTATTCTTTTTTTATATTTAAGAACTCAATCCCAAGTGAATGTATTTAAATGTGTAAGAAAAGTACTAAAACCATTGGTGCAATTTCATGTGTGAGTTTAAAAGTACAATTTTGAACTTTGCATTGTTGCATACACATCACCTATGACAGAATCCCATCTTTGCTTGGCTTAGGTAGTGAAAATAGTACATAAGTTAAATGCATTTATACATTTCATTACACAAATTACCTTGTTATATATGTTGTTTATTGAATTGTTGCTATTTTATATCTTGTCCTAAACATGTTTGGTTATATTATGCATTATATTTCTTATATATTTAAAATATATACTAATGCATGGATGTGTAATTGAAAGAAGAATGGCTTAATGGAAAAGCAGTCTTAATGGTTTTCAAGCTGTTTTAATTATAATCAAATGTTTTTTGGATAATTTGTGTTTATGCTGTTTTTGTATAGTTTGTATGACTTATAATTCTTGAGTATCTATTGGACTTCATGATTATGTTATAATTTTAAATGCCAGTGACTTCAAAAATAGTTTGAGGATTTATGGCTTTAAACTATTTGAAGTATAAGACTTACACTGAGTACTAGGAACATGCTGTATTATTAGTTTTGTTGTGAAATCTTGAGAAGAATGACATACCCAAAATGGGTGTGTGTGAAGACTTCCATATGAATGTTCATAGCAGCATTATTCACAATAGCCAAAAAGTGGCAACAACCCAAGTGTCCATCAACTGGTGAATGGATAAATAAATGGTGATTTAGTCATACAGTGGAATACTATTAGATAATAAAAAATAACAAAGTACAGATATATCCTACAATGTGGACAAAACTCAAAAGTATTATAGTCACTGAAAGAAGCCAGACACAAAAGGACACATGTTGAGTGACTCCATTTATATGAAATGTCCAAATAGGCAAATATGTAGAGACAGAAAATAGATTAATGATTGGCTAAGGTTTGAGATGGATTAGGGTTGGGCAAAGATATTAGAAAGAAAAGTGATGATCTTCTTTTCTTTAAAGCATTTACTAGGAGTATTAGAGTGGAAGAAATTTCAGAAAATTTTTAGCACAGCCCCTTATTTTACATATGAAAAGGCAGAGTAACCTTCATTTAGGAGAGCGATATATATTGGATCTTATTTACTCTGTGTGTGTGTGTGTGTGTGTGTGTGTGTGTGTGTGTGTGTGTGTGTATGAAAGATTAGCCTTAGGAATTTACTGTCTGTAGCATAGAACATAAGAATTATTTTTGTTTTAATGTCAGTAATCTCAGTACTTCTCAGTACTTGTCATCACTTAGCTTCAAAAAGCACTAGCCTTTTGCTCGTCTTGCTTTACCTATCTTCTTACCTCCCTCCACATTCTTCCCTTTTTTTCTTCTAAAGAAAAATCTCACTTATAGCCATTTTACTCATAAATATTTTGTCATATATCTATAACTGATAAGGACTTGCATTTTGAAACATACCTTTCTGTGGTACTATATCTAACAAAATTAACAGTTCCTTCTAAATATCATCTAATTCCCAAGTTTTGTTTAAATTTCTCTAACAGTTTGTACAAATTGGATTCACTTTCATGCATTACTTTGGTGATTATGCCACTGACATCACTTATTCTATATCAGTTCTTATCCATACCCCACCCCACATTGTCAGTTTGTTGGAAAAAATGGGTTGTCTTGTAGACTGTCCACATTCTGGATTTTGCTAATTACTTTTTTGTGATGGTATTTATATTGCTTTTCAATTTGCCATAATTCCTTCATTAGAATCAGATTACTTGCTGTAGGCAAGAATCCCTCATAAGTGGTACTGTGTACTTCCGGTTGCAGCATATCACACAGCACACGATGCCTCTCCGTTATTTAGTGGTGCTACATTTGAGACGTTCTGGTGGTGTCCATGTGATCCTTCCATGATTACATTCTCCTATAGCTTTGTAGCTTTTAGTTTAGAGACCATTAACAGTTGCTTAAAGCCATTTTTTTTATTAAGAGTAGAAATAATTATCTATTTCTTTTTATTCTTTCTGAAGCATATTATATGGACTTCTTAAAATTGTTGCTCATCAACTATTTTATTTCTGTATGGACTGTGTTTCAGGCAGCATAAATGGTTGATTTTTGTCCCTAAATTTTCAGAGTATTAAGTGGTACCCTAGCAACCTTCAGTGGTGGCTGTTCAGTTTATTATTTTTATCAAGAACTCATAGATTTTTACAAATTTGATGTTTTAGCATAGTTATTCTTTTGATGTTCACACTCTTCCATGTTAGGCCGGTGAAAGCCCCTTCGAACTACCTCCTGAGGCCTTTTGACGTGACTTCATTAGTTTGTGATAGCTTCTCTGATCCCAGATCATCTTGTTTGCTAGAAAGATCTATTATGCTTCTTGGCCCACATGTGGAGTCAGCCATTTTTCCAAGCAACCCTAGTTCTTTTGGTGAAACAAGTATTTAACAGCCCATAAATACATGCTTATTGCTAATCAATTAGTACTTTTCAGTGGACAACTAAATATGTAGTTTTTAAAGAAAATCATATTTATATTAATATTTTTAATCCAATTTAAGATTACTGGGTTTTTATTTAACCTTTTTGATTTTATACATTTATCTCTTTTCATGGAAAATCTTGGTTTCTAATGGTATAAATGTACAAATTTGCTTTGTTCCATAATGTACCCATAATAGTTTCAAAAGGACTGTGTTATAATTACTGCTAATGGTAAGACCATAGGATACAGTTTTCAGAATTGAAATACAGAATTCTTTGTATTTCTGTCTTATCCCACTAGAGATATACAAAAAAGAAAAACTGTTTTTAAAAGACATTTACATGGTTTAAAGACAAAACTATATTACACAATGCACAGAAATCTTGTCTCATTCTTTCTTATGACTGTAATATTCCATGTTGGCAGTAGATGTACTATAGTTTAACATAGTCTATAATGGAGATTTGCTTTATTTCTTCTGCTATTAAAAATTAGGCTGCAAAGAATAACCTTACCTATAACTTCCATAGTTTTAGCTGCTGTGTCTTTGAGATAGCTTCCTAGTAGTATTTCTGGTAATGACATATTTGATTTTGTTGGATATTGGCAAGTTTTCTCCATAGATAAAATTCTTCCCTTTTACCCTTCCACCGGCAGTGTATGAGAGTGCTCTTTTTCCCTTTCTCACCAATACAGTATGTTGTCAAACTTTGATTTTTTTTTTTCTCAAATCTGATAGATGAGAAGTGTGTCTCTTTATATTATCAAGCATTTTTAAATTGAGTAATTACTTGGTCATCAGAAATGTGACCCTTTATGCCAGCAATCAGCTAGCTTTTCCTGTAAAGGGTCAGATAATAAATATTTTAGATTTTGTGAGCCCTACTGCCTCTGTCACAGCTGCTTAAATTTTGCTGTTGCTGCATGGAAGCATCCATAGATAATATTGTAAATGAATAAGCGTACCAATATTCCAATAAAATTTTATTTTAAAAGTGAGTGTCTGGTTAAATTTAGCCTTCAGGTCATAGATAACTGAACTCTGCTTTATGCCATCTTCATAAATGCAGACAGTTTAAAATGAACAAATCCTTTTACCAAGCTAGCTTGCTTGATCTCAATTAACACACTGTGCATTTACTATATTAATTAAACGAAACAGCTAAGACTGGGTGTGTGTTAGATTGATACTACAATGGAAGTCTTATAATGGGATACTCTTCCCTTAGTTCCCCACTTCCCCTCCTGGTTTGCTTAGGACACTGTATATTGGATTGTGTTCTATCCATGGAAGAGGAGATATCACTACTGGCCACACTTACATTGAAAGTACTTGTTAAGTTGTCATAGATTTGTCCTTGTTCAAACACACATGCTCATTTGGGTTTTCATCTGTAGCCAAGGAGCATGGTCAGGTTAGATAGGTTTATAAAGAAGGATTAAGCCTGTGATCAAACAGTCCCTTAAAGCAGTATTAAACAGCTGAACTCTTTGAGTATAAGGAAAAAAAGACTGTAATATTTCATCCAAAATAATTTATATTTCCAAAGAGCTGAGAGAAAGTAAGGTAGCATTCAAAAGCTCATACCAGCTGTTTAAGGTAGAGATTAGTAGCCTTTCAGACTGGTGTTCTAACACTTGATTTATTTTCTGTGATATAGCTACATTTCTTCTAGTAATGAGATGACTGGGAGACAGTGGCAAACTGATTCATTCCTCTCTGAGGAACCGTGTGAAAGAGACCGAGTAGGTGCTTGGCATAGAGACACCCAACATAAATGTGAAAACCATGGGTCTAGGTTTAAAATGTGCCACTCCTAGCTATTTCTGTGAATGGTCTTGTAGGTGGGAATAGTTGAGAGAAGTTTTGGCAGACTTCTTGGGTTTTAACTCTTAACTGTGTTGTATATGGAGTGATATCTAGGCTCATCTTTTAATTACTTTTTTTCTAACAAAAGAAGCTTTAAATCAAATGCCTTGATGTGTGTGTGTGTGTGTGTGTGTGTGTGTGTGTGTGTGTGAGTGTGAGATGTGTCAACAATGTTTTATACAGGGGAGGACTTTCAATAGACATTTAAAAATGTGACCCTTGTTTCTCATTGAGGATATGTTTTCTCTACAAACCTTGTTTTTCATAGGTGATTTACTTATGTCAGCTTTTTTACTATGTACGGATATATCAAGTTTGTGCTATGAATAATGGTATTTGCATTTTTTTAAATACTTGTAGATCGAGAATTTATTTGCATGTCTTTCACTGTGTCTGTAAACGAAAGCCTTTTGGCTTGTTATATGGTCTGTGAAGGTGGTTTTGTGTAGGTAGGACTTCTTTAGTAATTAGCCATTAAATAGATCAATACATGTTAGTGAGGACCATCATTTTTCTTTCTAATACCTTTGCCTTTATTTTACTCCAGTGGTTCTCAAACTATAATGTACTGAACACCAATATATGCCACCTGGACCCCTATATACAGATTCTATTTAGATAGGTATAAGGTAGAGCCCAACCAGGCAAATCTGTATGAGAAGCAAGTCCCACAGGTGATTTTAATATCAAATTTTGAGAATCACTACCCTCGTTATATTTTTATTGTAATTTTTTATTTTTAAATAGTTTGATTTGGAAGAAGTTACAAAAGTAGTACAGAGTTTCCCTGTGCCCTTCCCTCAAACTTTTCCTAGTAATATCTTACATAACCAGAGCACATTGTTAAAACCAGTGCAGTGACACTGGTACAATACTATGAAATCATGTACAGACGTTTTCAGATTTCACTAGGTTTTACATGCATTCTTTATAACTATCATTTTGTATTTATTTAGATTTATAATTCTGTGAAAGTTTTCTGCATGTGCCGCTTCAAGTGACAGCACCATAATCATGATGCAAAACTGTTGCATCACCACAAAGGGACTCCCTTTTGTTACCCCTTAATACTTGTAGTCACACCCTGACTCCCACCTTGGCAGCCAGTGGTCTGTTTTCTATGACTGTAAATTTGTCACTTGGGGACTCTTATACAAATAGAACCATACAGTATGTAAGCCTTTGAGATGGACTTTTTTTTTCTTTACTTAGCATAATGCCCTTGAGCTCATCCAAGCAAGATGTTAAGTGTATCAAGACTTTATTGCTTTTAATTGCCAAGTAATACTCCATTGTGTGGATGCACCACAGTTAGTTTATTGTTCCTCCATTGGAGCACATTTGTGTTGTTTCCAGTTTGGGGTTGTTATGAAGAGTATATTCATGTACGGGTTTTATGTGAACATAAGTTTTCGTTTCTGTCATGTAAATACCTAATCTCTCCTGTAGATGGCCGAGTCATGTGGATGGTATGTGAATGGTTAGCTTAATATTACATTGCCTATTTCTTTCCGCAATAGCACAATTTTGCATTCTCATTATACATAAAGCCACACACGGTAGACTCAGTTTCTCCACATTCTCATCAGCCCTTGATATTAGTAGTTTTTGATTTATGTGTGTAGTGGTATCTCATCATAGCTTTAACTTATATTTTCCTAATGGAGAATGCTGTTGAGCATCTTTTCATGTGCCGCTTTGCCATTCTTACATCCTCTTCGGTAAAGTTTCAAACCATTTGCCCATTTTATAATTGAATGCTTTATTTTCTTACTGTTTAGAGGGCTCTCTGTATATTCTATAAGTAAGTCTTGGTTGGATGTGTGACTTGCAGATATATTTTTCTGAGTCTGTGGTTTGTCTTTTCATTCTCTCTACAGGGTCTTCCACAGAGCAAAAATTTTAAATTTTTGATGAAGTTCAGTTTTCAGTATTTAAAAAATCTATTATGGATTATGTCTTTGGTGTCATGTATAAGAATCTTTTGCCTACATCTTCCCAAAGTTTTTTCTCCTAAAAATAAACAATAAAAAAATCAGTGGTTTCCGAGAGTTGAGGTGGTGGGGAGAGCGACAAAGAGGTGGAGCACAGAGGATTGTTAGGGAAGTGAAAATCCTCTGTATGACACTAATGCAATACCTCCAAACCCATGGAATGCACATCAAGAGTGATTCCTACTGTAAACTATGAATTTGGGTTTTCATTGTTTAGATCAACCTAAAGTTGATTTATAAGTTTATGTTTTACATTTAGATCACCTTTAGGTTTTAGAATTTCTAAACTTGGAGACACTATTTCCAAGTAGCTCTTCTAGCCCATTTGACAAAATCTGTAGCTAGGAAAGTTAGTTTGTAAAATTAATTTCAAGGGCGTTCCTATCAGGATGCAGTGAAGGTTATGCTTGAGTATGGTTTACTCCAGTATACACCACTCTCCAACATAGATTTAAAACTTTAACGCATTGAATGATTAAATGCTGTTTAATATTTACCAAAGTACATATTTGAGAGTAGATTATTGAGATGGTGACTTGAAAGCAACTTTTGCTTTCATTTTATGGTTGGTTAATCAACCAGTGTGCTTGCTTGGCTGGCATATACATACCCACTATTTAACATGAATAGGTACATATATTTTAATAATTATAACATCCACATTTAATGATTTTTAGTTTATAACCTAGTATACTTTAGAAAATGGGAAAACAATTCAATTAATATTTTTAAAAGGGAATTGTTTTAGAGCAGTTTTAGATTCACAGCAAAGTTAAGCAGAAAGCACAGAGATTGTCCATATGCACCCTGCTGCCCCCCACACATAGCCTGCCCCATTATCAGTATCCTCCACCAGAATGGTACATTTGTCACAATTGACAAACCTACGTTGACAAGTCATAACCACCCAAAGTTCATAGTTTTGAGTGGGAATCCCTCTTGATGTTGTACATTCCATGGCTTTGCACAAAAATATAAGGACATTATTAATTATTATAGTATCACATAGAGCACTGGTCCTCAACCTTCCTAACGCCGTGACCCTTTAATACAGTTCCTCATGTGTGGTGACCCCCATGACATTATTTTCGTGGCTACTTCATAACTGTAATGTTGCTACTGTTATGAATCGTCATGTAAATATCTGATATGTGTTTTCCGATGGTCTTAGGCGACCCCTGTGAGAGGGTCGTTCGATCCCCCAAAGGGGTTGTGACCCAGCAGTGATATATTTTCACTGCTCTAAAGATCCTCTGTGCTCCACCTCGTCATCTGTCTTCCCACCACGTCAGCTTTTGACAATTACTGATCTTTCTATTGTCTCCAAAGTTTTGCCTTTTCCAGAATATAGCTGGATAATGCAGTATAATATAATATGTAGCCTTTTCAGACAGGCTTGTTACACTTAGTAATATGCATTTGAGTTTGCTCCATGTTTTTTCATGGCTTGATAGCTTATTTCTTTTTAGCACTGAAAAATGTTTCATTGTCTGCAGGTACCATAGTTTATTTGTTCATTTACCTACTGGAGAACATCTTGGTTGCAACTAAGAACTTTTGAACTTTCTTTTAGGGCTAAAAAAATTTTTTTTCTCTATATTCATTATTGTGTCAGAGAACATAGTAAGATAAACAATCTGTGGATAATTTTTGTCTTAAATTTAATCAGTAACTTTTTCTTTGAATTTTTGTAAGTATTTAAGTTCTTGAAAAAGCAGAACTATAACTTTATAATATGGTTTATACTTAAATTTTATGTGACAAAGGAAGAAGAGCCCCAAGACATTTTGTATAGTTCTCTCTCCCCTTGTTATTGTTAATCATTTTTGAATTTCTATTTTTTTATTTTACTTTTTTTTATTTTTGAATTTTTAAATTGTACTGTCTATCAAATCTTTATGGACTGATTTTCATAAACTGCTCTGACCCTCTCAAATATTTTGCCTGTAAAGCAACAAATGCAAAATGAAAAGGAAGCTTTCCATAGATGATACTGAGCCCAATTGCTACTGCATGTGTTACTAGTACTCACTGGGCAGAAGGCTATGCAGTGAGTGGAGCAGCAGTGGGTACCGAGGCATGGATTTGGAGTTTAAATTTGTTTTTGAGATAAATTATTTGGTAATTTCTATAAATGTGTGACCTTATAGAAAGTATTCCATAAAAAGAATAGTATTTGTTAGGTGCCTGTGTACAACACTTGCACAGTTATTGATTACTAGATAAGCATTCAGTTAATTTTAGATTTTCTTTGTAAGGTCCATTTAGGGTACCTATGAAATTGGTTGGTTAGACTCAGTTCATTTTTAGTTACTGGTATCTGAGGACCTCATATGGTAGATATTTCTTTAATCTACCCAGTTTCTTTCTGTAGCCCTGAGCACACAGTGGGTGCCCAGTAAATGTTTACTGTCTTGTGACTCATTGTTTATATTACTTTCAATACTGTTTTTTCAACTTTACCATTTGTTTTAATTTTTTTAATCTCCTCCTTTGATATGCCCATTTCTACTCAAAGCTTTCTTTATCTTTTCTCTTGTTGATGTTTGACTTTCTTAACAATACATAAAATAAATATCCCATGTAAGATCTTTAGAAAAACCCAGATAGAAACTGAGATTGCAGTGACATTTATAGGACAGATATGAAAATTTTAATAATTAATTTCAAATTCATAGATATACTTTCCTACTGTATATCTAACTTTATTTGGTGGTTCATTGAGTAGGTATATATATATATATATGTAAAAATACGTTTATTTATGTTTATGTATTTTTCTATATATCACATATATCTCAGTGAAAAATACCAGGGTAATTTCTGTTTCACAGGGATTTCCTTGATAAAAGGAAGCCAAAAATCATGGGGATTTGGATTTGGAAGAATTATTACTAAACTTTTGGAATCCTTTTAAGATTTGTTACATTTGGTGGTTCTGAGACCTTCCTGAATTTACCTGAACTTGATTGACTGAGGTAGCAACCTGTATGTATCCCAGTAGTGTTCCTGAGTTTACAAAGTTCTTACGGAGGGCTGTCATTAACTCTGAGTACCTGCTTGTGTCAGGTATTATGATCCACCAGTGGTTTTCAAACTTGTCTGCCTTTAGAATAACTTGGGGGATTTTAAAAATCCCCACATGCCAATTAAATCAGAATTTGAAGGGTAGGTCCTAGGCCTCAGCATTTCCTAAACCTTCTCAGGTGAGTTCACTGTGTAACCAAGTTTGAGAACCACTGGGGATAGATGTGTATTTCCCCTGTTACCTTCTTAGTAACCCCGTGAGGCAGAATATAGTACCCAGTTTTGCAATTGAAGAACCCTTTCCAGAGAGATTCAGTGACGTAAATAACTACGTGTAAGGGCAGACCCAAGCCAAAACCAATGTCTCTTGACCCTTGATCTTTATCAGTAACTCTTGGTGATTAATATGTAAAATTATTCCTTTTTAATTGTGAATGTATCCTTTTTTTTTCTTTCACCTTGTGTCTTTCTGGAATGTCTTAGTGTTGTTGCTGGAAGATAATATTGTGTGTATAGTGAGATAGATATTTTTGTTTTCCTGATACCTGCTTCCCCCCACACCCACCCTGAAGAAAAAGTGAAAGCCAAATTTTGCATTTGTTTTCTAAAGCTTGTGTGTGTGCGTGTGTGTGTGTGTGTGTGCGTGTGTGTGTGTTTAAGTAAGCGTTTGGCTTGAACATGCTCAGGTGTAAACTGTTAGCCCATCACATTTCATAAACTGTGAAATATTTTATAGTTAGTTCTTCTAATAGAGAAGTTATCTGGTTAAAATAGGAGAAGGGGGCATCTTATGTCTTCTGGGTATATGACAACTAAATCACAAGAAAAACTTCATCTACTCACACAGACTTATCCTGGAGGACCTAGTGTTTCAAAGAGATTCTGTTGTGTCCCTGGACTTCACTCTATATAATTAATTGCTAAGTTCCTAAAAGTAGTAAAAAGGGAAGATTTGGGGAGGATATAGTGTAACAAAAAATGAGCAAACCTAATAAAAACTGTAATTAAATAGATTTATTCTTTAAGAAAAAATGGAGCATATTCTGTAAAGATGATATATTAATCAAAAATACAAAAAAAAAAAAAATCACATTCAAATAACTTTCCTGGCAGATAAGGTGATAATACATTGAAAACTACTATGAGACACGGGTGAGCCTGGGGTACTTTGTTTCCTTCCTTGTATTTGTTACTTGGCACTTCTTTATTCTCTTTACTGTTCTGTAAGTGCTACAGGGCAAGGCCTCAGTCTTGTCTTTGAATTTGCCGCACTTCAACTACACAGTGTGTTGAGTGTGATAGATCTTCATAGCTATTTATTGAACAAAGGGCACCATCCAAGTGTCCCACTATAAACAAGCTACTGAAGGATTTTAAAATAGAAGGACTTCAATACATAAAATAAGAAAAGTTCTTGAAAGATGAGGCATCCAAAGAGAGGATTTTCACAGGAAGATTCCAAAGAGCGTCTTCTCTATGTGCAGGTAATGGCGTGAACAGAGAGGGTTTTATAGCATAGTTGCTATGTGAAGACACCAGAAGCTGAAACTGAGGCATAGGGTTTATGTAGAATCCTACTCTTCTAGCTTTATGACATATTAAGGCTGCAATCAATATGTCAGAGGGGGCTCAAGTATCCACAGAGGTGGGATCTGCTTCCAAGCTTACCCTTATGGCTATAGGCATGCCTCAAGGCCTCGTGGCTGTTGGCCAGAGTCATAGGGCAGCTCATAACATGACAGCTGGCTTCCCTTACAGCAAGTGAGAGAGAGTGCCCCAAACTGGTGCCACAGTCTTTTGGTAACCTAATCTCAGAAGTGATATCCCCATACCTTTGCTTCATTCTGTTCACTGAAGGGTAAGTCCCTAATTCCAGCCCACACTCAAAGGGAGGGGATTACACAAGAGGGCAGGGTCACTGAGGACCATCTTAGAGGCTGCCTACCACAGTAATATATTTCATTTAACACAGTATATACAAAATATTTAATATGTAATCAATATATAAAAATTAGTAATAGATATTTCATATTTTGGTACTAAGTCTACAAAATCCAGTTTGCATTTTGTATACTTATGGCACATCTCAATTCAGATGCTGTATTTTCATTAGAAATACTTGATCTGTATTTAGATGCCATGAAATTCCTTTGAAATTACAGTCACATACCAAAGTTGTTTCAAGTATGTGTGTGTTACATGCCATTGAGCTGGCTCTGACTGCTGATGACCCTATGAATGAGTCATGTCCACAGTGTCCTGTCCTCAATAGCCCTGCTCAGCTCCTGCACACTCATGCCTATGGCTTCTTTTATGGAAGCCATGTTCCAAATTATCTTAAGTGTTTTCCAATAAATGAATCAAGTATCATTTAAGAAATATGAAATAACATTAAATAAACTAAATATAGTTCCTCGGTTTCACTACTTATGTTTCAAGGGCTTAATAACTACATGGCTACCATGTTGGACAGCGGAGTTTTAGAAGTTGGGCTGCAAAAGGAAGGAGTGGAATAAAACAGTACTTGGAAGGAGCAGGGAAGTGAAAATATAGATAATAGAAATCTGTGTATTTTTTGTGTGTGTCCTGGGGAGAAGCAAAGAAACCTGAGTTGATAATAGAAACATATGGCATAGTTCATGTGGCTTTGGATTATTTGGCTGATTTGAGTGGCAGTGCATTCGGGGCAAAAACACTGAATGGATGACTTGTGGTAGAGACCTTCTACTCCAGGTGTTGAAATGCAAACAAACTGAGTGTGGGAGAATGAAACCAGAAGCTTTTTAAAATGTTCTTTTGAGTTGTCACTCTATTCATCATTTTTTCCAAGTGTGTATGCCAAGAGCGAGAGAGGCACTTGGGAATGGAGACCCTTTCCGGACCAGGGAGTTCACAGCGAAGGAAGAACGCCCTGGGAATGGAAGAAGTCCTGTCCATTCATTCTTTCAACCAAATGAATTAGTCCTGCCCCCAGTCCTGAGCTCTCTTATCTGAGGCCTCCATTTTCAGTCTCTAAACAAAATTATTATGCAAAATCTGTCATGTTAGAGGTGGAAAGGGCCTGGGATCACCTAATCCAATACCTGCATTTTCTAATTTAGGGAGTGGAGGACTAGAGAAATTAAGTGATTAATTTAAGGTAACACAAGTGGCCATTTAGGACACTGCCATGCTTTTAAATAAAAAAAATACGTTGTTTCCATATCCACCTGGGTTAGTAGCAGCCTGTGTTGATGTGACTGTACATTTGGTACCTGCTCTCCTACTTAAATACTGTTAGGGATTCTTTAGGTGGCTCTCATTATGGTTACCTGGGTGGTACGGTACCACCTCCTGGGGCAAATATTTTAACCTCTGTGAAGCCCAGTTAAATGTCAGTGGCAACTGCTTTGGGAAATAAGATGTAGAAAAAAAGCACGTGCACAGTGCTTAGCAATAGATGGTCAGTAACTGCTCGTTTGTTTTTTTTTCTCTTCTATACAATGAGCTTTTGCTCATTCATTTTGTTGCTGTTTATGTTGTAACACTGTTTCTGCTCCCAAAGGGACCACTATGGTGTCGTAGTCAAGAGGCTTTAGAACTGACAGCTTGGATTTAAATGTCCACTCCATCACGTATAGCTAAATTCCTTAACCTCTGGGCATTATTGTCATCTGGAACATGGGGATGGCAGCACCTACCTCTTACAGGGCTGTGAGGGTGGGGTAGTACATGTCAAATACTTAGGATAATTTTCAACACACAGGTTGCACTCAGAATTAGCTACTGCTGTTGATAATATAGTAAAATAAGATAAAAGCTGTGTGTGCGTGTGTGTGTGTCCGTCCGTCTGTCTGTCCTTATTAGCACTCACTTGGGGAGCATGAAGCCATCATATTTAAATACTTAGTTTGATGTGAAGAATACCCACTGCCTCTTTATTTGGTAAATTATGCCAAATGAAAGATGAATTTTAGTTTTAAAAGTGAAAAGGTAACACAGAACTAGGTTATTCTTTCCTCATATTAATCATGATCCTCATTGGTCAAGGGAAGCTACGGCCAGGACATCTGAGTTCTGACCCACAGATTGGTTACGTGACCTCAGGAAAGTTACTGAACCTCACTCTGGGCAAAATGAAGGTTTCTTTCCACTCTAGAATTCAGTCTGTCCCAGTTTAATCCTTCATCCTCTTTTCTTCCCCAGACAGGGAGAGGATCTAGATTCCTCCTGAGGATTGAATGTTTTTACCCAAGTGGGTCTCTTTGAATTTATTTTGCCTCTGAGTGATCACCAACTAGGTTGTGCTGCAAGAAGTTACACCCGCACAACCCACCAGGCTCTTACTGTGCCGTGAGTTCATGGAACTGATGTGACCCTCCCTCTCTTCCTCCCTCACTGAAACCCGCAGACACTCATAGAGCACCCTATCTTGTGCCAGGTCAAGTTCTAGGTGCTAGCACAGAATGAGATAGGATAGGTCCCAACACTCAGGGAATTTTCATTCTAGAGGCTCAGACCACATAATAAATAAGCGAGCAGGATGGTATCAGATAGTGATGAGTGTAATGAAGAAAAAAATAGGGTTATATATAGGGTGTGCTGAGATGGGTGGCACCTGTTTTGAGTGGTTGGCGACTATCTCTATGAGGAAGGTATTTTTGATCTGAAATCTGAATGAACTCAAGCGCAGGGAATTTGAAGATCTAAGATTAAAAGCATTTTGGGCAGAGGGACCAGCTGGGCTAGTCTCGCAGCTGTGAAGGGACTGGGTCTGTTTGAAGAAGGGAGAGAAAGCCAGTGTGAATTATGCAGAGTTGAAATAGTAATTTGGAGGGAGGCTGAGAGGTCTGCAAAGCCCAGCCAGCTCGGTGGGTTCATACACTAGCATGCATGGGCATCAACCAGAGGGTTCACAACGTGGACCATAGGGTCCACAGTAACTATCAGTTATTTTGAAGGATTCCTCATCATCACTTATGACGAAGCGTCATCTGCATGATAGTCCTTTATACTGAGAGAAGGTGACTGTTAAATTTCTTTTTGGTCACTAAAATGCAATACTTAAAAAACCTATTGTTTTAAGACTTAAAATTCCATTCTTATAGTTTATCTTTAAGACTGAAGCTGTATTTTTGTATAGTATTTTTCTGATTGAATCTCTAAAAATATTAATGCAGAAAACATGTGAGATGGATGTAAGTATATACATGCCACATATAATTTAAAACTATTTTCCCCCCCAATCAAGAAGAGGTATTTGAATAGATTTCTGTTATTTTTATTCCCTCTTTTCATGTATTTTAAAATATTAATATTGACAGGGATCTAGTAATGATTACCATGGACAAATGACTTTTGAAGTGCCTTGTCAATCAAGTGATAAATAAAAGCAAATTAGTAATAACAACAGGATGCCAATTGAATTCTGCACCACAATAAGTTTTGATATTTTCTAAATATATTATTATTGCATAAAGTGAAATCGTACCTTAATTTTCATTATGAAAATTGAGTGTAATATTGAGATCATTTTAATGAATGATTTACTGAAACAATAATATACTGTAGCTTCTTATTTTTAAGTCTTGATTAATAAATTTTTGCCTTGACCTGGAGCAGTTTTTTCCACCCCACCATTGTGGGAAATTTGCTATTGTTTAATGTTAAGGGTAGGAACCCCTGAGGAGTAGAAATGGATAGTCTAACTAGGTCACGGGTGAAGGAGAGTTTATGTGAAAATCTCTTGGATAAGAAAATAGGCTCAAACAGTTCTGTTTAAATGGGGAGGGTAATTTAAATGGCAGTTAACTGTGATTTAAAAATATTCGTGAAAATTCTTGCATGTTGATGTGCTACTTTTTTTTTTTTTTTTTTTAGCATAACCAGAATTTGTTACACTTACATTAGGTTATAACCTTTGATTATTTTTTTACTGTATCTTTGACTTTGGGTCACATTTAGTTTAATTTTGTTACTGCTTCAAAGCATCTCAACCAAAAGATTAAGAACATTAGTAGAGATATGTGTAGGTCAAAGGTAGGTTGAAATTTTTGCTGGTGAATAAAAGGTGAAATAAGTTAACAAAGTCTTAAAGCTACTTAGAATTCAAGCCAAACGCAGGCCTGTGTGGTGTTCTTTTCACCAGACCCCACAGTATAACAGCCAACTTTGACTAGGCAGACACCCTCTTCAGTTCAATGGAAATGGATCACGAGTGAGAAGTAGCATGTAATTGCTCTTACCGGCTCTACCTGTCCATTCTCCTTTTAAGAACGGAATGGTTCCCTGGTGGTGTAGTGGCTAAGGCTTCGGTGCTCTTACCGCCGAGGCCTGGGTTCGATTCCCAGCCAGGGAACCACCACAAAAAAAAAAAAAAAAAAAAAAAAGAACTTAGTCACACATTTCTTCTGTTGGAAGGATACCCTGATACCTGTCTGCCTCCACACCCCCCCACAGAGCTAGTTTCAGTTTGCTTTCATTGCTCTGAATTTTCAAAATCACCTGTTTTGACACTACTACTTTGCTTTGTATTTGTTATTTACTTCCTTACACCGTGCATCTCCCCTATGGGATTTCTAGTTTATTGTGGAAGAATCTTGGTCTGATTTAGATATGCTTTTCAATTTTCAGGACCAAAGGTGACAAACACTTCATTTGAAGTAATACAAGAGAACATTAAGATGGTTTTCATAGTTCTGTGTAAATTATTTTCAACTAGTGCTTTGTTCTGCTTTTCTTTTTCTTTCTTTTTTCCTTTTTCCCTCCCTCCCTCCCTCTCTTCCTCCCACTTCTCTCTTTTTTTCTTTCTTTCAAGTAGAGATGGGTTTTCATCACAGACTCAAAGAACCTTAGGAAATAAAGTCCCACATATGGAGAACGTAAAACTACGAGTCAGAGGAGTTCATTGCAATGTGCAGTAGACAAGACATCCCAAGAACTTGTGACTCAATCTGGACCTTGAAGGACAGATGACATGTGTCAAGGAGAGAAGATGGGGAGGGCATTCAGATGGAGACCAGAATGAGCCACACCAGAGATGGGAAAGTGCCCGGAATGAGGAACGCAGGGGATGGGGAGATCGTGGTGGCAGCAGGCATGACCTGTCAGACCTTCATTCATGGCCATTACTCGTAAAAGCCAAGTCCACTCTGGACAGATTGTTCCTGCTACTGTGTCTCCCTGCCTGTGGCAGTTGGGCTTTTCTGTTGGCTTTCCTGATAAAACTCTTCTAAAATTCTAAGTAAAATTCCCAGTTATCCCTTGCTAATAAATCCGATATGTGGTTTTCAATACTCATCTTTTTAAGAATAAAATATAATCAGTTAATTATTTTAAAAATCCAACACAGGTAATCCTGATAGAAAAATTTATTTTATTTCTTGGTGGTAAGAACATTTTTCCTTCTCAATTATATGCATAGGTACCTCATGTTTTGTGGGAAGTATTCATTGAATTCATTCATTCACCAAGCATGAGTGCCTACTATGTCGCAGGCATTGTTCCAGAGATTCTATGCATTTGCAAACATGTGACACATGGCAGTGGGGACAAGTCCTTATCCTCATGGAATTAATTACTCTTTAATGGAAGGAGATAATGATGACCAGGGATGTTAGTTGGTATTAAGCCCTAAGGTAAAAAGTAAAGCAGAGAAATGCATTATCTTAAAGTCAGGAGGACACTCTATAGAGGTTCCTGAGTCAGGAGTGATTTAGGTGTGTTCAAGGACAAGGCAAGAGTCATGGGTTGGAGTGCAGTGAGCCCTAGGGAGAAAGTGGGAGAGAGGAGATTGCAAAAGCTAGAGGTGAGACAGGACAGATTATACGACTCTAGATGTTTTTCTGGGTGAGATCAGAAGCCATTGGAGGCTGTGAGGGGAAGGCAGTGATCTGGCTTAGGTTTTAAGGATCACCCCAGCTGCCCGGCTGGGACATTAAGAATAGAATGTAGAGTGACAATATTGGGACTAGGGAAACCAGTTAGCAGCTTGAACAGAGGTGTTTGGTGACCAAGGCTGTTGGTAGATTTCTGGGTCTATTTGTAATGCATTATAAAGGGGGTTTATCAATGGATTGTGTAGTATGCATGTGTGTGAGAGGTGGGTTTTGGCCCCAGCAACTTAGAGAGTTATGATGTACTGAGATGGCAAGACTTAGGGAGGGTTTGAGTAAGAGGAATTGTATGTTCAGTAAAGTTGGAGACTCCACTTAGTCATCTAAGTCCAGATGTCAAGTAGGTGTTGGATTTGCAAATCTCAAGTATAGGAGAGAGAGCCAAGCTGAATATTTGGCGCTTAAGATTTTCTTTGTGTAGATTTTATAAAGTTCTTGTGATGTTTATTGTAAGAATTTTAAAAATTCATTTTTGTTGCTATTATAAAAGTTGTTTTTTCTTTCAATATACTTTCTGACTAGTTTTTGCTCATGTTTACATAAGCTATTGACTTTAGTATGTTAACGTTGTATCAAGCCACCTTACTGAATTATCTTATTTATAAAAAATGTTTAGTTGATTCACTGATTTCTCCTCTCTGATTTCTCTGTGGAATTTTACCAAACTGTTCAGTTCTGAGAAGTACCACTTTCTTTCATGGCTCCATTTGCTTTCTTCTGTCTGGAATATCAATTATTTCTTGTCTTTTCCTGTGAGTTTCTATTCATTCCCCCAAACCCAACTTATATTTCCCATCTGTCAAACATTTTTGGATTCCTAGGAAATTTTTTCTTACTGTGAGCTTCAGTTCTATTACCTGCATACTTATATTAGAGCAATCATCAAACTTTATTGTAATTATATATATTCTGTCAGTCCTTTTGGTGTGTGAACCCTTTATGGGTAGGATCTGGGTCATATCTTTACATTCTCAGTGTTTAGCTTAATCCGCCGCATAATTGTCTGTTATAGAATAAATGGTTATTGAATGCATGAGTGGTCATTTTCTGCAGACTAAAAATGTTTTGAAATTGGATAAAAATTTTCTTCATATGAATTTTATAAATGTGTTGCTATTATAAAAGAAATCTTTTCTAAAGTGCAATGTACTTGTATGTTTGCAATTATACTCCTAAAAATTAAAGCAATATTATTTTAGAAAATTAATGTACAGTGCAGGACCTTTGCTTCTGTTTATTTGTGGTGTTGAGTGCATAAAGGTTCTTGGATTTGTAAGACCTTACATTTTAAAAAACATGCTATTATTTGTATAAGTATTTTTTATGTTTCATTTTTTTCAAATCAGATCATTGAATTGGTCCATGTGAATTTTTTCAGGATATCTACTACCTATTTCTGTTATAAATCTGTTAAGGCATTGTCCTATTATGTGACACTAAAATATATTTACTATAAAAATTATTTGTAACATTTTTCATTGATAGAGGAATGAAACATCATTGTTCACTGTTCATTGCTAAGTGCAGTGGGAAATGCAACATGCTTCTTTTCTGTAGGGAGTTATAAATGTAGGCAGAGAGATGAAACTCATACCTAGAAATAAATGTTACATTTTTGTAATCTGTTATGTGTGCTCTATAGGGGGAGACTCTGAGTAAGGAGTAGGGGTGAGATGGGGGATGAGGGTTTTTGCTAGACTTTGAAGGATTGATATGTATGTTTATCTGGGTAGAGAGGCAGAGGATATTCGATCAGAAACAAACAGAATGAAAGACACAAAGGTAAGACCTATTATGAGATATGAGAATGAAATACTGATCTCCATCTGAAACAGTATAAAGATTTTTATAATTTATCCCATCAAAGAAAATGTTTATACTTTGGATTTGCTGTAGTGAACACACACAAACTGAAATTAATGGATACAAATATCTAATCTGTTATTAGGTTTCTTTGTATTACCAAATAATGTAGTCATATTGTTGAAAACAACAAAAGCTAATGAAAACGGCAAAAAAAAAAACAACACAAAAAACCCTTAAATCCAGCATTCTTAGTGAGCTGTTAACAGTTTGTTGCACTTTTTTGTGGATGTGAAAAACATATATACACACACTTTTTTTTTGTTTTGTTTTTAGTAAAGTAGGTCATATTAGAAAGTTATATGTATTTTATTTTCTATCTTTGTTTTTATTTTAGGAGAAAACCAAAAGCCAAGGCACCACTCCCTCCAGCTGAGACCAAATGCCTTGATGCCTCTTCAGTTAATGATTCCGTAGAATCTTCTGCTTTCATCATGGAACAGAAAGAAAGCATGATAGATAAAGATGTTGAACTCCAAGTGGTTCTGCCTGGGGATATTATCAAATCTACTACTGTTCATGGCAGGTATGATAGAGCAAATGAAATACTAGGACTTCCCTTACTTTTTTGAAACCCTCTGTTGTATATTTCTTAATATTTTCTTTGACAAAATATTGATTCATCACTCAGTTTACGATCTAAAAAATGCTAAATGTATTAGAATTTTTCTAACAATGTTTTAATGTCAATACAATGATTTCCACAGCCACAGTCCAAGTGAGTCTTAAAATTTAGAGCTATTTTATATTTTGTTAACCATTTCATATTTTTTAAAAAATAGCTTTTCCCAGAGGAACTATCAGTTATATTGATTTTGTAAGTCATACTTACACAAGCTAGCCAGTGACCCATAAGAAAACCCTTTCCCTTTCTCTCCAAGTTACTCTTTTTCTCTTAAGTTATTTCCCTGAATTTGATTTTCTAGAAGTTACTAACTACTCCTAAAATGTTGTGTTCTCTTATGTATCAAAACAGATAAATCTGTCAGTAAAACTGGTAGAACTTTTTTCCATCATTGAATGATTTAATTAATTTAATGATGTGGATAAGTTAATAGAAATGCAAAATTAAACTTTAACTCAGCAAGAAGTAAAGCTATGATTTAGGAGACGGATATTTTTAATACTTACATAAAAATTGGAACACCTGAATAAAGCCAAGTGTAATTTTCCATTTCATTTTGAAGTGGAAAGTTACACGAGTTGTATACTTGGTTTTGTTCTGCCTTTCACCTCCAACCACCCCTTTGTTATCAGGAGCCCTATTTTAGAAATTTAAGCTGTTTTGACCTCAGTATTGTGTGTGTGTGAGTGTGTGTGTGTGTGTGTGTGTGTATCTCAAAAGAATAAGTAAGCAATGTATTTGCGCATTACAGTTTTATGGTTTTATGTAGAAGAAACTCATTCAATATAACCTTAATCTTAAGAATTTATCATCAAGATTTTGTGTAACCTTATACATTATTGAAAGTACATGACGGTGGGAAAGTTCAGCATTAGCAAACAATACAGTGTTATTAAATTCTCATTAAATTTAAGTAAGTTGCATTTGCCATTTATTTTGTATTGAAATAGTTTTGAAGATCACACATTGAACTGTATTTAGGCGGTTGAGACCCCTGTGAATGTCCTGAGTGGGCTTCTGCCCGCGATGCAGGTAATCACCTGGCTCATCTGTCTTCTGGGTGAGGGAGGCATCTTGTAAGTTAGAGACATATTCAATCTTGGAAGTATTAATAATACCATTACTGTGGTTTTAAAATAAGAATGACAAAGGACATAGCTTGGGGTAAAAAACAAAATTCTTCTTGTTTTCCCTAAATTCAAAGCAAGTTAAAAAAAAAGAAGTCAATGTTTTCCTCATTTCTTTACTAATGCTGACAGGTACCAATGGTTTTATTATCGGTAGTCCAAAAATTCTCCTTTAATGTACCGGTCATCTGTTTGTGTTGCTGTCTTCTCAGCTATCGGCCTTCCCAATTCTTTAGATTTTTTAAAAACCTCAGTGACTTCAGTGTTAGAGTCATGGTTTTCCTGTCTCTTAGTTGTGTACCATCTCAATCAGTTCAGACTTTTCCACGTGCTCCACTAAGCTGACTTCTGTTTCCTTAACTCTGGGAACCTACACCCGGAGACTCCTCACCTGCCCACCAGGATGGTGGTCTCCTATGACTGAAGGCTGTCCCCTTGGTGAGATCTTAGGGTTTCCGATTCAGCACAACCTTCTTGACATCTGGCTTATCCACTTTCTCTTTTTTAATTGGATTTGCTCTTCACCCTCCCTATTAAATTTAATTCATGACAACTGTTCAGGTTGCTGCATTTTTCTTCATATGTAACTTGGGCTCTACTATAGTCATTTCTGCTACATTTGTACTTACAAGGGCCTACGTTTTCTTTAACCTTGTGTTCTTCTAGCATGTTTGCCTCCCAGGTCCTTAAAGCTGAGTCTTTAATAAGCTTTTTGTTTCTGGGATTCAGCTCTTATTGACTGGTCCCAGTTTTCTTATCTATAATAATGTTTTATAACTGAACTGTTGTTAGGATTAAATGAAATGGTATCAGCGCCTGGCACATACTGACTTCTTCCATTTTCTATTGAGAACGTTCCTTAATCCTGAGCTGTCTCTATTTACCCTCCACCCTTGATTATTCTAAAACACCCCTCTGTTTGTGGCACTATGTTTGATTAAAAAACAAAACAAAACAAAACCTTCAGTGACAGCAATTCCATAGCAGACTAGGGAAGTCCAAACTACCAAGCCTAGAGATTGTGAGACCTTATTTTCTTCTCCTCCAACATTAAGTAGGCTTTTCCTTCTCTATTTCCCTCTGAATATCTTAAACTTCAGCCTCATGACTCTTTAGTTCTACAGATACTCTGTTTTCTATTTCTACCCCTTAAGTTTTTGCGTGTGGAGTCCCCTCCCACCCACATTTTCTCCAGTGAGTTTACGTAACTCAGGTGACACTGATCTCAGAGTGAATTGTTACCTATGACTTTCAAGCTCTTTTGACACTTTATGCGTTTGATGGTTATATATTGTCCTATGCTATAATGTGTGTTTGTGTGTGGTCTTCTTGAATAAAGCCTAAGATTCATGTGGGCATTGATACTTTTCTTCATAGTGCTTAACACAGTTTCGTGCGATGTAATAGGCATTTAATAAATTCATTAAAGTGAATATTGTCTCCCTAAACTCTTATATGTAGATGGAGGTAGCAACTTAAATGATACGCTTTGAAGAGACATTTGGAGGGGTCCTCGTTTCCCAGGATCTTTTAAACAAAGTTATTTTCTCCATGTAGAGAACAAGGCAAGAATACTTGGAATAGGAATGGCTCAAATTCTGATCGCTTCTTAAATTCTGTTTAGGGCTGAAAATATGTGCCGGGAGTAAAATTCATTTCATCTCAGTGTTTTTTACAAGGGCATTTGGTTTAGGGACTTTGTTTTTAATATTTTTTTCATTCAGGAATGACTCAAGTTTCAGACACTATGACTAATGTTTTTATATTGTTTATGATGAAGAGTGGTTGTATAATTTCAAATATCGTAGGAGTTTGATTTTGGATATTTTAGAGGTGGTTCTAGATAGTGTAGAGTACAATTTGGAGTATCTTAAAGAGTGTGATTTAGGGTATTTTTAATGTTGCAGCTACTGTTGGCCCATTGTTTAAAGAAAAACAGTGTTTAACAATGACAACAAAAATGTTCAAATAGAAAAATATATTCTATTTCTGAAAAATGTTAACCGTCTAATGTGAAGACTATGACATAGATTATAACTTAAATTTCTTCATGGCTTTGTTACTATAAGCAGAATAAGAAAAGTTTTAACAAAATTACACAGGCATTTGGTGGGAGACTAGGGAAGAAGAATTTTTTTTTTAATTCATTTTTATTGTTAGACTTATTGGGGTGACATCTGTTAGCAAGGATTACATAGGTTTCAGGCATACAATTCTACAGTGTATTGTCAGCTTGTTGTATAATAAGTTCACCACCCAGTGTGACTTCTCTTTCCATCAGCTTGTATTTAGCTTCCCCCCTCCTCTCCCACCCGCTCCCCTTTCTCCCCTCCCTAACCCACTCGTTCCCAAATAACCATTGATCTGTTGATTGTGTCCATGGGTTATTTGTTTGTTCATTTCTTTTCTCTTTGTTGCTTTCAGTTTTATATTCCACATATGAGTGATGCCATGCAGTTCTTTGTTTTTTCTGTCTGGCTTATTTCACTTAGGATGATGATCTCCAGGTCCATCCATTTTGTTGCAAATGGCAATATTTCATCTTTTCTTAGAGCTGAATAATATTCCATTGTGTATATGTACCACAGCTGCTTTATCCAGTCATCTGTCGCAGGGCACTTTGGTTGTTTCCATGCTTTGGCCACTGTGAACAGCGCTGC